>VXAL01012494.1:162377-289918 GCA_013399475.1 Chauna torquata
AAAGAGGTGTGTTCCCAGTGATTAATTGTTTTGATTTTACTCTAAGGGGAGCCATGAAGATATCATTCAGAATATTACCTATAAACAAACATCACATGCTGAAACACTAATGTCCCCTTGAAATATTTTCTAACCATAATTATGTGTCTTTTAATTATATCGCCACTGAAAGAGATATCCGTAGCTTCTTGTGCTTTGCAGGAATTAGTAAGATCTAAATTTTACAACAAAGATCCCTCGACTGACACAGCAATGCTGAATGCTACTTTGTTTAGATATGATGGGTCAATGAATCAGTAGTGAAAACTACTGGAAACCTTCAACGTGCATTGAAAATCAGCTTAGAAATAAAACAAAGGTGAAAGTTATAATGCATAAACATCACATTAGATTTAGGTAATTAAAAGAAGCTTAAGTCAGATGCTAGAGAGTTTTTTTCTCCACTGGCAGGACACTTGGCAGCAGAAAGGATATCATCTCCTCATGTGAAGACTCAAACTCTTCATCTCTTGGACTGTTTCAGAGAGGCAGAGAACAAGGGGCAGAAAGAGGAGGAATCTGTTGGAGCCAAATTAGTCAATAAATGAAAAGCTGAGGGAAGAAAAGCAAGTATTTCTAAGGGAACAATAACAAGAAAACAGGAAGAAAAAATCAGGACCAAAGGACTGAACCATCAGTGTAAGTCATTTAAATTTAAAACAAACAAACAAACAAATAGCACAAAAAACAATTTTTATTTCCAATTTGTATACTTACATTAGCTACCACAGGTTTTGCTGATATGTCAGGGATGTGGAGACAAACTGTTGAATTATTACTAAGATGCTTTACAGAGTAGAAATGTTCTGCCACTCTTGGTTTATAGTAAGTGCATTTTCCTAAACAGCCAACAGCTCATTTTAGAATATAAAATATATTAATTAAAATGTATTCTGTATCTGTCTAATAACCTGAGCATAAAATGAAATAAATATCACCATCTACTTCCCACGGAAGAAGAATCTGCACCACAGGGGGAACCTGCATTGATGTTCAAAAGAGGAAAATCTAAGAAGAACTGAATCACTTATTCACCTCATGGCTTTTCATTTCTGTTGTATGGCATACCGATGGGGGAACACAGTCCTCTCCTGGGTGTATATTGACTTTAGGTTCCAGGAGTGACTGTCAGACACAAATCCAAGTTTATTTTACAGTAAAACAATCCGCAGTAGGATTGGAGAGCAGTATCTCTTTTTAATATATGACCTGGAGGGGTAAAATATTTTCAAGATGTTAGATGACTTAACAGCTACTTTAGTTTTCTGACATGCTATTTTCCTGCCACAATATATATATAGATTTAATAGAAAGTACAGCTCCAGCTGAAGGAAATCTTTTCTGAATCCTTCTCCTTGCCCTCCCCCATCGCATGTTGATGTGAGCGCAGAATGTCAGCAGAGGTTGCTTCTTGCCCAACATTTTCCTGTTCTTACTGCCCCGTGTCATGCTGTGCACACTGTGCCATGCCTTCTTGCCATGAAGGCATCAGGGCGCCCTCATGTTCTTCTGAGGCTGTTTTCTTTCTGCTGTCAGATAAACTCGTTTTGATTTAACAGTATTTTTGTTTTCTCTGGATCTTCTGTCAGATGAAGGCAGTGTAAAGTGAAGAGATGCTTAGACCACAGAAACAGCCATGATGCTGCTGAAGGTAGGGGAGAATTCTGTTCGCAGGAAGAGTCTCATCTTTCTCTTGAGATCTTCCCATGCTAGTGGCAACCGACCAGGTGGAGTCACTGGGCAAAACTGCTGGCAGGTTTCCAGAAGCCCTTTCCAAAAACAAAGCAATGTAGACTGGCTGGAGCATGGAGAAGGATCAGAAAGATCCTCCTTGTATCGCTGGAAGGAAATTTGTATTCTGTGAATTTCAAACAAAAACAGTGAGTCCAAAGCATGTAGAGAAATTAATTTATTTTTTCTCATCTTTGAAGAATCAGTGATGCAGAAAGATGTGTTTTCTCTAAAAAACAAATATCGAAAAGCGTCTGATTAAAGACTGTTTCTGTTCAGAAGATGTGGTTGTGTAATGACATAACAGCGAAGTTCTGGGTACCACATCTTCATCAGGATGAGTTAAAAAAAAAATGTTATAAGTATCTTTTATATGCATCTCGATACTTAATTATACTAAAATGTTTTTATGATGTTTTTATAAGAATGCTTGATATTTTAGCATATTTCTGAAGAGACAGAAGCAACTGTTTTGTTTACCTAAATTTCCCTTAAATATAGTCCAAATTAGAGCGCACAAGAAATCTGTCTAAAAATTAAGTCACTTTAAAAGCAAATGTGACTAATAAAGAGAATTCTGCCTGAAATGAACAAATTCAGCTGACACACCTTTATTTCTTATTAGAACAATAACCCCAATAGGTACTGTCTCTGAAGTGCTTTGCATGCTCTCAGCCACACCTGAACTCAGTTGGCTGGGCACAGGTACATTTCAGATGCGGTGGCCTGACTCCTCTGCAGGTTCGAACGCATGAACTCTCCTCACAGCTGCAGCACAGAAAACATCTGTCTTAACCCTGACGGGTGGGACCAATCCCAGACATGGCAAAGTCACTAAGAGGCTTTACGTGAAGCTTTTGGAGACTCAGAGAGAATTCCTTTCTTGTTCCCTCGTGTGAAGCCATGCAGAGAGAAGCTTGCTGGGCTAGACAGGATTTTTTACCCTGGCAACTCATGAAAGACTAAGGCATGTGTCATCCAAATTATTAATATATAGTGAAAATAATTGTAAGCCTATTTAAATGTAAGTTCTTTTATATTGAGTGTAAGATCATTGTGCTAAAGCTCTTAGCAATTAAGGAAAAAAATCCAAGCCAGAAGTAAGAAAATGTTAGTAGTTGTACTTCTCTGTAATCCCTTCTCCTGTTGAAAGCACAGCAGATGTTTGATTCCCATGTTTACATCTTTGGAGACAGGCGTAAAAAATTGTGTTAACAGGCAGGCAACCACAAGTATTCTCTGTTTAGGTATTTAAGTATTCTCACCATCACAGATGAACAAAATGAAATGGGAAAATCAACTGGGCTGTAAGCTTTTGTCCATCAAGGTTGCTCTGCATGCAGCAATGCAGAGGATCGGTGATAGGCAGGAAAGATTTCTAGCCGCCTCACTGAAAAAGGGACTGTGGCTGGAGTGGGGGTCACCAGCTGCTTCCCTCCGCCCATCCGAGGAGGTGAGGGGGCCTTTCAAGGAGAGGTAGAGAGGACAGGGGGTCTCGACTCTGTTAGGCCTGATCGCCTGTGAGTACGTAGGACCATGCTACTGTCTCAGCCTGGGCACACGTCGTGCAAAACAGCCCACAACCATCAAGCCGCTAATTAGGGGCTACAGCCTGGAACCCTATAACGCCCAGCCTCCAGTGTGATCAGGCTGGGATCCTGTTTCATGGAGAACTGGAGACAATACATTTTGTTTGACATGGGTGAAAAAAGGATTTCAGTGCGCTTCTGGTGCGTCTCTTGAATGAGGAGAAATGGACTGCTTGCTTTTCATCAGGAACTGTAGTACCTTCTTAGGCTTTTCTGGGAGATGAAATTGTAAATCCAAAAAACAGGGGTTTGTGGTTTTTCAATGCCTTTTGAAACTGCTGAGCAGGTTTATACAGTAATCTAGCAATGGTAAAGAGAAAGTTACTGAATTAGGTTTACATGTAGACATTGAGATAAAGGCATTGTGATGAAAATCTTGCATTCACCATCTCTCTTAAGAGTTTGCAGCTGATGTTGTGTATTCTCAGCAATTAGTGTTATATTGCATTTAAAAGCTGGAGTAGAGAGACTCAAACACAGAGCATGAGATACATGACAAGTACACCCAGCCACAGAAACTACTAAAAAAGAAGTCAGAACTGAAGTAGGGACAAACGTTGGTCATGGTGATCCAGTTTTAACTGGTGGCAACGGCTGGAAGCAGCTGTGGGATGCGCTGGGAAGCTGGGATTGTTACCTGCCCAGAGTGTGGGAACACCAGGGGTGCGTTTGCATAATAGTGCAAGCTAATATTAGGAGCGGCTGGGCTCCCAAACAGGATTTTACCAAGAGTTTCTTCACTGTGGGAGGAAGACTCAACTCTGAGATTTAAAAAAAAAAAAAAAAAAAAAAGGAAAGAGATGAGCATTTGCTTTTTCATGCATGCGTTCTTTGAAAAGCCAGCTTATTGTAAACTTGTATTTTGGATGAATGTGCCCAGCCCCTTTGGCCAGTCATACACTTTCTGTGAAAGACCTGCATAGGCATGGTGAGAAAAAAGGGATATTTTAATTTCCAAGAATGACAGAAGAAATGGGACTGTGCATAGTGTTATCTAGTGCCCAGATCCCTCTGCCACCGCATGTTTTCTCTGAACGTCATGCCATGGCCTCTCTCACACATCGCCCTTCCCTTGAACTCTGGAACTAAACATGCACTTTACTCTTTCTCTGACCCGCTCATGAAAATTTAAGTTCTTCATATGAGTGAAAATTCTGAATTTTTCAAGCGTGTTGAACAAAAAGATCTTACTTCAGAGCCTTCAGATAACTCAGTAGAAGCGCAGCCAGGTACAAGCTAGAACTGAGATGTAACTCTCTGGAAAACTCTTTCTTATCTAGCTACATAACAAGCATCTCCATCTTGCACAGTGAAGTAACTCCCTACTTTCCAAGATAAAATATTTAGCCGAGGTGTTTATGCAGTTCCTAAAGTGTACCTACAGCTGCCTGGAGGCACATCTACACACTACAGAATTGTTTACATAAAACCGAAAAAGGGAACCCAGAGCGCTATGGCCTCCTCTGGTAAAAAGTCAGACCCTTTTTCATGAGCGAAAACCCTTCAGGCCTGTCCTCAGGCAAAAAACCTCCACAGATAAGATAAGCCTGGCAGCCATCCCAAACTGGAGCTCTGCCCAGCCAACTGGGAGAGCTGAGGGCTGCCCGTGGACAACACCTCCCGCTCTGGGATGCAAAGCAAGTGTCAGAGGTGGTGAGAAGAGCTCCCAGGCTGATTCTGCTGCTGGCATCGAGGAAAGGGTGAGCAGGGAGGTAGCCACAGTCCAGATCACAAATAACTTTACTGCAGAGTACAACCACCAATTGCCACCTGTGAGACACCAGCACTGAGTTCTCCACAGTGGGGCTACGTCCTTACAGATGGGTAGCTGGGCTGCTGATGTCTGTGAGTGGACTTGAAGTCTAGTCCCAGGAAAAGCGCATCCTAAAGGCTGGCGCATGGCAGAGCTAATGTTCATGCTAACAAGGATGATGGTCTGTATGTGGCTTTTCAGCTTGAGTTTTTCTACAGCCTTCTCTAGGCAGGCAAAATTAATAGCGCAATTATAGATCTCAGCTATCAGCTGATGTATAATTTTACCAATCTCAATCAGCATCTGATGAGAACCCCACAGCCAGCATGAAACCTGGCCCTCCACTCGTCAAGCAGCAGGGTTGTCTAATAAGCGATGTCGCAGCAGGAAAAGGGCCCATTCTCATTGTCCTGAAACAGATTTGGAGGAGACATTTGGAGGTATAAGATCATTAAGAATGAAAGGAATAATAAAATAAATTAATCTGGCAATGTGAACATGGCGAAGAAAAAGAGTAAAGCTCCCTAGAATAAAGAATAAAATCAAAGAAGTACAGGACCACTTTTCTGTTCTCCCTGATGTCCACCCTCTGCCCAGAGATGGGCAGAGTCTAATGTCCCATCTTCAGGAGGAGGAGGAAGTGTCACAGTCGTATTGCTTGCCTAGCAGCGTGGGCATGCATTTTTAATTGCTTCAGAAAGAGCTTTTTTTGTGCATAGGAAAAAGGAAAGGTTAAACTCTTGGAGCTGTTAGTGAAGTTGTTTGCTAGCTCGAAGCTCGTGCTAAGCCAGAAAACGTCACATCAGGATGTATCAATTCATCAGATCGCTCTGCTTGGGCAGGTCACTCACCTCCTGCACGAAGAGGAAGGGTTCCCATGCGTGGCCACAGAGGAGATGTCATTCTCATCCCCTCCTTCTCTCCCACAAGCACGAGAGGAGATATAGCAAGTCATACTGGGGAGAGAAGGGAATGTTTGAATAGTGGGGGTTGCCTTGTTTAGGTGGAATTCACAGAGTTCACGCACACCCAGTCCCCTCATTCTGTTCCTGGGCTTCGCTGCTTTATGTAACACAACTTTCACACCAGTTTGGGCCCAGATCCTGTAGGAGTATTCTGGTCAAATTCAAAGATTAGCTGAAGGTCACGAGGAAACAGGAGCAAATACACAGCAGGGACCGTGACGGTGGCCGAGGAATGGACCAATTGCCTTTGCACATGATAGGATCTGCAATTTTATCTGGCTTGGCTACTGAGGGAAAAGTGACAGGAACGTTTGAGAGCCTGCTCAGTATGCCAGCATGTGGGCACCTTTGTTTTTCTGAGCTAGAGCTCTGCCCTCTGACGACACGCACAAATTATGAAATAAAATAAACACAAAAGCAGATGTGAAAACTCACATCACTGCTGGACTTTATACAGTTTAATTAAATGCCTAATTGGATTAACAAACAATAATTTGGATTATTGGATTTGCTACACAATAGTTTTCAAATGCATGACAAATCCCAACAAGTGCAAATATTCTGTTAAGTGGGGCAGCAATTGGGGTTCTCTTATTCTTCCTATATCTTGGCAATATCTTTCTGAAACCCTCATTAAAAACACATAAATGAGAAAGGGGAGCAGGGTGTTTCTCAGGAGTACTTAAAAAAAAAAGTACTTCACAGGAACTTTGCTCTAAGATCATAGTTGTCAGTGGCATCGACTAATTTGCTATGCCTGACTAGTAGCTCACTTCAGCATCTTGATTTTTCAGGCTGTACCCAAGCACTTCTCCTTTGAAAATGCGTGTCCAGGTATACCGTGTTAGGTATCTGAACTGAGCAGCAGCAGCAAACATTTAAATTCATTAGTCTTGGTCTGTGGTCATTGTTCTGACTCTATCTGCTGCTCTGAACAATCTTGCCTAAAATTTAAAAGAAGACATTGCTTAATCTTGAGAATACCTGGGAGCCAAGGTGTCTGTAGCAGAAGCAAAAAATGAGCAGCATGGACCTGGCTAGATTAGTGGCTTCTGATCTTTCCAGACAATAATCTTTCATATCTGATGAAAGGAAAACTGATTTAGATGTCTGGCATTTTGCAAACATGGTTAAAATTTAACGAATGGAAACACAGTGAGGAAGTCTGGCACTTGTCAGAGAGCAAAACCCCAAAGCCAGCTGGATGTCGGTTTCCTAAAGAAACACCTAGGAACTGGAAATGCTGCAAGCTGATTTCCACCGTAAAAGGTTGCTTGAAATGTCATCAAAATATGATTCCCAGTAATTATTTCTAGCGCTGGACAAGTATCATTGTTCCTGACCAGCAGTGTGAAAGTAACACAAAGTGAATATGTGGAATTCTGTCTAAAACAAACAGCTCCACATTATTTGCTCAGCTAAAAAGGAGCATTGTTTCTGTGAATACCCACCATAATAGAAGTCTGAGCACAATATTTCAATAACAGCTTAAATAACCCTTGATCAGAGAGCAACAGGCTGGCGTTAAGAGCCAGACTGGTTAAATCTTCCTCAGAGAAGAATATGGAGTCGCAGGCCTAACTGCTGCTCCAGCCTGATTAACTGGAGGGGCTGCTCGTTCCTGATGCTCCTGGGGGATGCCAGGAGGGACCAGAGCAGGGAGTCCATCCAAAAAAACAGAAGGAGGACTGGGAAGGGTCCCCCCTGAGAGGCACATTGTCCCCGCAGCATCACTGTGACTGCCTCTGGTGGACTGAAGGACCAGAGGCAAAGCGTGGATGTGAATTACCTTCAGCTGTCAGAGCTGAAGTACGGGTCCCATCCAGCCCAACGTCCCGCCGCTACTGCAGACACCTTTCTTCATTCATGTACTCAGTTGTTCAGTGCAGGAAATTCCTTCCTGGCCCCAAAAGTTCAAAAGGAACTGAAAACAAAGACATGAGAGTCATAGAGGGAGTTATCACTCACTGCCTGCTGCAAGGAGGGAAATGAAAGGTGATGTCCAGACAGACTTACACCTGCGTGTCGCTGTATTTCGGTAGGTCTATGCTATAGCCACCCCTCTGCTGAGTGGGGCCAGCTCAAAGCCGAGCTGGCTGGCTTCCCCGCCTGGGGAGAAGAGTGGCATGAAGTCTGAGTGCATTTGAAAAGCCAGAGAGATGGCAAGCAGGGTGATGAGGGGCAGCTGCGGGGCAGCTCGCTGCAGAGGCACTGCTTGCATCCCTCCTAGGAACTCTCTCAGCCTCCCTATGTGAGTTACAAGGCAGACAAAACCCAGCACACAGCCCTGCCACAAAATATAACTCCTGCCCACATGCAAAGAAAAAGGCGTTTAGATGTGATGCTGTCAGCTCGTAATACCTGCCATTGCAGTGCAGAAAATTGTTGTTTCCTGCCTGTAATGCCAAGATATCCCCCAGAGTGAATTGTGTGTGCATATACACATGCGCACACATGAACACATATAAACTGCTGTTTTAACATCTGTGCTTTCTGAAAGCAGGTTGCATTTGTATATGTACCCGCGGCTTCCGCTACACCCAGAGAAAATGGACAGGAGAGGACATCCTGCACTCGGTTCTCGGTATTGCAGACTACCCAACCATCTAGCTTTGTAACTCGTTTTAAGATGGCTCTTGGTAAACCAAAGTAGTTTGCAGTCTGCAAAATAAAGGAAAATGAGGTTGGCAATGAGTGGAGGTGCTGCACAGTAGTGTGCTTAGGAAGAGGCGCTCCCAAACTTAATCCCGTCTGCCCAAGACCCAAGCCCTGCAATGCTTATCTCTGAAGGCTCGCAGGATAACAATCTGCAGTGTGTACATACAGATCCTGAGTTAGTCAGGCAAGTCTGGGAGCACCACAATAGCCAGCTTAACCAAATAATCTACTCGTTCTTACTGCTTTCTCTCATTAAAACATTTTGCAAACCCTGCCTTAATTAAGTTCACAGCACTCCTACGAGTTAGTAAAATGTTATTATCCCAATTTTACAGATGGAGAAGTTGCAACAGAGAGGTGAAATGCTTTGCTTGAGGCCGCAGACGGAGACTGTTTCAGGGGCAGGATTAGCAGTCGGGAGTTTTTGGCTCTGTGCATCACAGCCAGCCTCCGACGGCACTGCATGGGAGCTCAGAGCAGCCTTGGAAACACTGGCCCCTGCTTAGGGGCCTTCTGCAGCCCCCTGTGCGGGCTCTGAGGTGGCCAAGGAGCCGATCTAGGTGCTAACATCTCCTGTTATCCCATGCTCTTCTTATCTCCCAGAACTGGGCCGTGCCAGCTGTGTAACAAGGAGAAGGAGGAAATCGGCGACGTGACCTGCTCTGGCCATTGTGGAGTCTCACAGCTGCCCTGTGAGCAGAAAGGGACCACAAACGAGCTACAGCAGCCCCTGGGGCTGGGCCAAGCCGCAGCAGACACTGCACTGCCTGCGACTGCTGCTGGAATTCAGGGGTGGCTCGGGACTTGGTCCCCAAGCCATGCTGCCTAGCTGAGCCGCAGAAGTGATGGTGACCACACACGTATCAAGGGTGGTTAGCAAGCCGATTCAAATTCTGATCCAGATGGTGTTGTGTGCTATTTGCAACCCATCTGGAACGGTGTAGGGTGCAAAGCTACTGTGAGTCATGCAGCAGGGACCTGAAGCTGGGTCTCCCACCTTTGGAGCCACCACCCTAGCCAGAAGGCTCAGATGGGTGCAGCTGATATTCCCACACCTTCCATTTTCATATAAGTGTCCAGAAGGTGTCATTTTTCCCCATATATTTTTCATTTCTCCCCTTACTACATTAAAAAAAAAAAAATCACCCCAAAGCAGGATTATCACCCACTACTCAGATGCAATTCCAAAAGTGAACATAAGACGTTTGGGCTGGAAGGCACCTCAGGAAGTCCCTAGTCCCACCTCCTGCTGAAAGAAGGGTCAGCTCTGAGATCAGATCAGGTTGCTCAGGTTTCATCCAATCAGGTCCTGAAAACCTCCAAGGAGGGAGATTGCACAACAGCCCAGGGCAACCTTTCCCAATGCCTGATTTTCCTCATGGTGATTTTTTCCCCTTATGTCCGCTTGGAACTAGTTGGATTGCTGTCCTAGAAAGAAATGTGTCATTTCACCTGGTTGTGACCACCCCAAGTATTTTTTTCCATTTGCTTGAACCTCTGCTTAAAAATTTAAAGAGTCCAGAAAGTTTTCATATAGATTTTAGCACAATAGCACACTGTCAAGATCTCATGCTGCAGGCTCATGATTACATCAGAAATCTGATAAGAACATATCTTTTTTTTGTGGCAGAAAGCATCAGCTTTTTAAAGACTCGAGTGTTCTTTCAATTTTTTCTACTCATTTTAATGAGACACTGCTTTCAGATCCCTGTAACAGAACACAGAGCAGAGGTCTCTAAAGCTCTCAAGTTTACATCACGTCTTAATACCCTAAGGCATAGGTATCATGATTGTGATTTACTGCTGAGATTCACCTATTATAATCATGTTGCATCGGTAATATTAGTCACCTGTTACTTTCTGGAAATTCTTTTATAGAAGCATAATTCTCAACATTTCTTGTGGAGTTCTTTCTATATTTGCTTTCCTGACTTGGGAGAGAAAAAAAAAAAAGAAAAAAAAAGTAGGATGTGTTCCAATCTTCACAAGGAACTAGAACAGCACCGTTTTGCTGCTGTAGTTCCCTTTTGCAGATTTCCAAGCCCTGAATTAACGGTGGGACAAATGGTCAAGGTCTGAATCACTTCTCAGCGGTTGTACTTACACCAAAGCTGGGAACTCAGTGCGCTGTGGTCTCAGGCGAGGGAAAGAGGAACGTGGGTCTCATTTGGCCCTGTCTGTTCTCACAAGCTGTGCCATGAGTCTGTGTCAATAACCCTAAGCATCAAGCTGGTTGTGCCCATAACTGTATATTGAACAGCTTTGAAATATTCTGCTTCATTTTCTTTGTCCTGTGTACAGGCATCACTGTACCCACCCACCATGAGTCAGACCTGGGGCTTGGTCCCAGGCACCAGCCATGCAGCAGAGCATGCACAGCGCTGCACCCACAACCACCTGTGGGAAGACTTCACCTACCTGAAACATTAAATGCTGGTGTTTGGAGAAGTCCTGAAGGGAGACAAAATGACTTATTTAGTCCACGGATGCTTCTCTTTGTCAGGTGAACAAGAGAAAGGTGGCACCAGGAATCAATGGACTAGAGTGAATGTGTGAGGAGCTGGGTGTAACTAATGGGGCAGGGGTGGCAGTGAGGACAGACTATTCTGGCATTGATCTCTGCTGGGAGTCTTAATAAAAGGATACTTTCCATGGAATGAAATATGAAGGGATATTACCCTAAAGCTGGTGTGGCTCAGCCTGCAGACACTGCTGTTTGTTTACATACCTTGAGGTCCACAGTCTCTTACACCTCAGGCACTGCAAATGAAAGAGTAGTAACCAGGGCCATACTTACCGCTGATCACTGAAACCCCAGTGTGAGTTGTCCAAGACCCTGCTCTGCTTTCTCCTCCCTCATGAGTTCCTCACTGCCCTTGCTGTCCTTCCCTCTCTCAGCTTTCGTCTGATCTGCGCTGCACCAGCAGGAGGGAGCTGCTCAGGGCATCCAGCTCTGCCTTGCCTGGAGAGGAGAAGTGAATCAGGGAAGCCTGGTAAGACCAGTGGACTGATGTTTGTGCTATATATTCCAAGTTTTACAGTGAGCCAGCCATATGAACACTTTTGTCCCTCTGCACCTAGCATTTCACTGAAAATTAATACAGAAATTCTTACCTGCTTCTGTCCGCATACCCCCTTCAAACAAAATGGTTGAGGGGAGCCCACATCCTTTTTAAGCAGGCAGTCGCTGTCTTGAAATGACATCCTGGTGAAGGGGACATTCAATCCTATCTGTATGCTATCCTTCCAGAGTGAAGTGATATTGAATTAAGTACTGAGAAGAGAGAAAAAAAAAAAAATCACCAGAGTTTTGTGGAGTTTTCCCTAAATGTAGTTTGGAGGATTTTATTAGTGCCAGAACCCTCATCCTCTGTCCCTGACATCTCACTCCAGAGCCCTAAAAGCACACGAAGCAGGGGAACAACCTCACCAAGGCTCGGAAATGGGGCAGGGCAGCACAGTAATCAGGACCCAGAAGCCTGCAGCCTGAAGTGATAGGAAAGGTTTGTACAGCAGCTTGTGAGAAATGTGCTGCCTGTGCTCCTGACAACTCGCATAGCCTCAAAAGAAGAGTAACTGCATCGAGTTTTGGGAAGCAGCACCAAGCTGTCAGCCGGGAGGTGCACAGGGCTTTCCCTAAACACAGCTCAGATTGAATTTCTGCCGTGATAACACATGCTGTGCTCGAGGCCAGATTTTGACTGCTGAATGGGTCCTTGCACTGCGAACAGACTCCCTGAAGCCAGTGGGAGTCCACGCAGAGTAATGTGTTACCCGCCATGAGCAAATGCATGGCAGTGTGGTTCAAACAATATTCAAGGGCCCAAATCCAAAAACACATTTCCAGCCGCTAGGAACTGCATCAGGCAAGGAGTTTCCCTGGTGTCGGTGGCGTCACCTGCATGGGTTGAATTGCCCACATGCCCAAGTGGGATCAGGGACTTGAAGTACAATTTTCTTAGGGCAAGGACTGCCTATCTGCATCTTGTGAGAATAATGGCGTATTCTGCCTGTGCTTAAATCGCAACAGTAGACACAAACTATTGAATCTGGAAGAAGGATTGCAAGTGTGTTTTCTTGCCATACCCTATTTGCATAGGCCAAGTATCTGCTGTAGGAGAAATATACAAAAGAAATGGCAAAACCCCATACCTTCTACTTTGTGTGTTGCTAGAAATATTGCAGTCTCCAAAGGTTTGTTCCACAACCAATAGTTAAGTGCACTCTCAATCTGTAAGATAGATATTGAAAGCAAGCAAATTATACACTAGCACATCTTATTTGTCTCCCCACAAAAAGAAAGGAAAGTAATTTCTTACAGTAAGCAAACACTGGGGATTGAACCCTACTGCTGTTTTCTGAAAAGTATTGCTTGGATCCTACATTATTTTCACTTCAGTGGTGAAATATTATTAGTTAGGAAAGTGGAGTTATGGAAGGAGGTGCTTACACCTGTAAATCCATAATGCTGGGGCGTAGTAGAATATATTAGGCATTTTTGGTCTTTGAAGTTATAGATTAGCTTCCTCAGTCTGAGCAAAGTGTGTGCGGAAAGACAGCTATCAGCTGTTCAGTATCACAAAACTAGACCTCTAATACTAATACACTGGTAGTTCCAAATGCAGAGTTTGAGAAAGGTGATCTTCTTTTCTTTTCTAAAATTACCACCTATTTTGTACCCCTTAGAAAGTGGAAAGTACCAGATACCTTTTGTTTTTAACAGGAAAACTCAGAAGTAAATGAGAAGGTACGAAGGACTTGTTTCATAGATACTTAATGTTTCTCCAACTAGGAGTAGACTGGAAAATCAGAGGCCAGCACTGAAGACATGTTCCTAGAAGACCCACCTCCCTGCAACAATGTGTAATTTGCATTAATTATGTTTATGGTCATTACATCTGGCACTGTGGCCTGGGCTTCGCTAAGCACATGGGAGATGCCAGAGTTGTATCAAAATCTTTGCTTTGTGTGGTGTGGGTCAATGTGCTGGTTTTTCTGTCTTTGAGCAGAGTTCTCTATTATTAGGTGCTCAATATACATTTTCTTCAAGGCTGATTTCACAGCAGAGGCTCTCTGTTTAAGATTTTTAGCATTCTACAACCTGGAAGTGATTATATGTTTGAAAGTATTTAAATGACATTTGAAATGAGTTGCATTCTGAAATGTAAAATTTGCAAGTTGTGGTTAGTTATATACGCCAAAAATAGCTTTTCAAGAATGTTCAACCAAATGCTTTGTTTTTATGTTAGAATGCAGACAGAGAGGAAACCAACAAAAGTTCAGATTGAGTTGGGAAGTTATTGCTTAAAAATCATTCAAAATTTTCACTTACCTGCAAAAAAAGCCACCTTGAAGTGATTTTGCTCTGAAATTTACTTAGTTGATCTTTGAATTTTTTCCTTCTCTCCGTAGATAACTGTGAAGTCCTGCAAGGCAGCTGCCTTGCTATACTAGTGAATGCCCTGCTACACACTATGTGCACAAGCCTGCAACATGGAGCTGCTTGAGACTTTCTGTCCTGAGAAAAACAAGAAATATAGTACTCCTTCACCTGCTTCACTGTGAGTTTTATCAATCAATCAATCAATCAATCAATAAAAAAGTGGCAATTGAGTCCACTGTCTGCAGACCATCTGAAAGGGGAGACTGTTCTGACACAGGGTACCTTCAGAAATCCTCTATCAAAAGCAGATTATTTTCTTAACATTTGAGTGACTAGTTCCACAGCTATTCTCAGGCTAAAAGCGAGTAAAATGTAACCATTTTTGCTACTACCAGGAACAGCATAATTATTCTCCATCAATTTCATATACTCATGAATATGCATACACTACTACTTTCTTAGCAAAATGGAAGAAATATAAGAAAACTAATTTTTGCCTCCACAAAATATTGAATATTTCACTTGCAGGAATCCATGAAGACAGGTTTTCTTTTCTTTCCTGGATTCCACTGACAACAGAAATTTATTTCCTGCACACTCTTCACAGAACGAGAGTTTGACATAGCCGCAAAGTATGCCTGTCTAACAGTAATGCACACGTACAGAATGCGCACATGCATATGTACATACAGTGAAGTACCAATGCTTTGAAAAGCTGCTGGAGGCATATCCAGCATTTTACTGGGGCCTACCCAACCTAGCGCAGAGAATAGCTGCCTGAGCTGTCGGGAAGCAAGAAAGAGAGCGTGTCCCGCTGAGGGTAGCAAAGCCACCAGTGGCATGATCCACCAATTAGCTCTTGTTGCTGATGAATAATAAGGAGTCCTTGGCAATTCTACACTGAGTTGTTTCAGCGAGCATCAAAGTGGCCTCAAGAAGGATGTATTCCGCATTCCCTTTAATTTTTCCTGTTCACCAGGTTTCTCCTCTGCTCTCCACCTCCAAGGGACGTGTACTAGAGAGGGAGAAACTTGCTCTATTGTTTCAGGCATTGCAGGCCACGGCATCCCCAGCAGAGGCTGGCACTGCCTACCTGACCGGCTTACCAACCAGCAGGACGCAGAGCGCGTTTTCTGTGCTGCCGGTGATATGAGCACAGGCAGAAGGGTTTCTGCTGACTGCCTCTCTTGTTTCAAAATGAGGCTGCAAAAGTTATTAGATGTAGCCATCTGCTTCTCAGCCATTCTCCTACACTACCCCTGACAGTGACTGACAAGAGAGAAACAATGAATTTACAGCAGTGGGTGAGAATCAATTACATTTTTGTTCCCTGTTCCAGAGCTGCCGTAGCTCTTACGGTAGAATTTGGAGTATCTGCTAACAAATCTTGTCTGGACTTTCAAGCAGTGGACTAAGCATTCACGGTCAGTTTTGCTTTACTCCTTACAAGACCAAATGAAGAAGGGCCTGCAAAGGAGCTGAGGGTTTGCAACTGTTACTTTTAATAACAAAGAGGAAGCTTCATCGTTAACAGCCCCGTGGTTTTGTTTTTAAAAGGAATGCTTTCAAAGGCCATTTGAGTCTTATCAAGGTATACCCATTGATTTCAAAAGGTTTTAAATATGGCTGTGAGTGTATGTTCTTTGAATAAGGAGTTTTCATTAAATGATTCCAGTCTGGAACGTGTGTGAGTTTTTATTATTATTTGTCACAAATACATGATCTTCATGGCAAAATGACTTTTGGTTGTGAATGCTCCTTTTGGATATGTTTGATTCCATTACTAGTGAAAACTTAAAACATCACGCTTTTTTCCCAGTATTTACCTGGTGTGAAAATCAGGTCTATGCAAAAAATCACATGCAAAAAATGTTGTCAGAAATTGTTTTGATTCACTTATATTGCAAAAGAGATGTATCAGTTGTGTTCCTTTCATTCCAGATCTAAAAAAGAAGCTGTTATGTCCCAAACCTTGGCTACTTTTCAAACTACACCAGCTGATTTAGCAAATAGTACTTTGGCCTGCAAACCTGGGGTGAAAAAATAGGAACCCTGTTGAAGTTACTCAGTGATTCAAGGCTGCAGCAGCAGTTAATTTGTTTCAGCTAGTCTAAGAGATGAAAGAAGGAGGAAGGAAATTGCTGCCATTTTCACTTTGTAACTGCAGTATATTCTGTGCATATTCTTGGGGTATTTATGGAAGAAGCCATTCTCAAGTAAGCACCTGCGGTACCTCAGCCTTCAGGCTGGCAGCTGTGGGAGGTGAGCATTGAAGAGCGCAAGCATCTACACGTGCACTGCTTGAATGCTTGGTGGCACACACGAGATCTGCTAAACTGGATCTGCCTCTCCCATTAGCCTGCCCTTCCTTGCCAAGGGCTCATCGTCACCCCGGGATGGCTGCGCTGCGCTGTGCTGTGCTGCATGGAGTTCCTCCTCTCCTGGCAAGCAGCACCTGACTGGCGCCCGCTGGCCCAGCAGCCACCCGTGGCCTGGCTGTCCAAGGGTCACAAGTCCTGAGGCAGTGAAATCTACCTCCCTCTTGTGCAGTGTACATCCAATTGCACTGCACGTTGGCCATATCTGCTTAACACCTTGCTCGTGCTTCTGGCATGGCCGTGCTCACCAAGGGCTGGAAAATAGCATGTGTGGCTAGGCCGAAACTGGGCAGTAGCCCGTCTGTGTTGGCTGCTGCTGCTGCCATGGACACAAGGCTGCCCATATGACCAGCATCAGCCTTCTCAGGAGCTTTTTTCATGTACAAATATCTGGTCTGCTGCTCTTCTCCATTTTAGGATCCTCTGTGACTGGCCGCTATGCTCACTCATATTTAAGAAGACCCAAGCCAAGGGCAGGGCAGTGCCCAGGTTCACTGTATGACTCATACTGGAGCTGAAGGGTGCTAGAGAAGTCAGCATGCCAACGGGGAAGCTTGCAAAGTAGCCAGAAGAAAACATTTATAGTGGGGCATGCCATAAACCGTGCTCCTCTCAGGGCAGAGCACCAGAAGCATCTAAGCACCTGCTCTCTGGAAAATTTGCAAGCCTCCATTCTCTTCTGGAGGTAGATGCCTAAAGTCCTTGTATTCCCACCCCCACAACCCCACCTCAAGTATTTTTGAAGTATTTCGGTGTTTTGGGTAGGTTGGTAGCCGGCTCATGCAACCAGGTGGCAAAAGGCTGATCCTTGCTCCAGACTTCTCAGCACCTTCCACCTCCCCAGGCTGTAACATATGTGAAGACGGTATTTTGGGGCACTCACGCTTCTCCTGTAGAAGGCATTCCTCTTTTCACGGCATTGATAAACAGTAAGTGTAAGAGAGAAAGAGAGAGCATGGGTGACCCAGGGACAGCACATGTCCTCTGGGGACGTAGGGCAGGCTGTGCTCCAGTCCTTCACCTTGAGCACCTCTCTGATCTTGTCTCCCCATGGACAAACTCACCAGCTGTAGCCGTAGGTTTCCAGAGGCAAGTTTGTTCCTCTGCTCTTTCTCCCCCTCAGCAAACATTTATTTATCCTATGCAAAGGGGAAAGGCTTCACTAGGGGACTGTACCTTACTGGAGGAAGGCAGTAAGGTGCACCTGGCCGTTGTGGCACATTCCCGGGCAGGGGCTGGATATTGCCCTTGAATTGGGCCCTACTGGTGGGACAGGTGGAGGAGCACCCAGCCCATGGCTTCCCAGGGAAGTGAGGTGTGAGATAAGAGACCGGCCCCCATGCTGCTCAGCATCATCAAAGCAGGAGCACATCAGGGCATGCTTAGAAGCCTAACATGAAGACCTTGAAGAATACAAGCTTGGGAGATGCTGGCCTACTCAAAATGAAACTGCTACGTCAATTCTGGGGAAAGAGAAATCTAAAGAAACAGTTCATCTACTGTTTGTGAGTAGCTTTTAGTATCAGGAAGTACAAATTAAATACAGTGAAACCAAGAAGTATTTTAACAGTGTTAGGTTAGGTCACCGCAGCAAGTGAGAAAGAAACATTATGTTGTACTGAGCCATGCAACAGGGAGATCGTATCCCTAAGCCTAGAAGACACAAACAAGTGATTTATAAAAGAAGGGCGAAAAATATCATGTTATCTGCTGGAATTGCTGTAAGGTGATGAAAGCAATTTGCAGAAATACCCACAATTCACCAAGAAGTATCATCTGTATTTCATCCCATCCATAGCAGAAGAAAACTGGCATGGGCAGAGCACCACATTGAAAGCACTGAGTGCATCGTCTGCCTTCTTCTGCCTAGCCCTGTGGCCTAGCAAAGCACTCTTCACTTCCACTGAAATCAAGAGCTGAGATCAATTAACACCTACCTGAACAGTTTGGCAGCTTGCAAAATTAGATACTACGGGATTTTTATTTTTATTTTACCCATGCTGCACAGGTTACCTGCCACTTTTGCATGAGAGCAAGCTGCAGAAAGCAGAGCCAGAAGTATTTCTGGTACACTCTGGAGCAGTCCCACTGTGGCTCCAGCAATCTGTATTTTGTTTTTATAACAGCACCTCTCACTGCGGTAACTTTGCACTCTCCAAGAGGTAATCTTTGAGAGTAAATACATGTCTGCTCCTCTGAGTTGCCCAGATTGGATTTGTCCTTTAATTCCATGTTCTGGTGGGATCGCTTATGTAACGGGTTTTTTCTCTTAGTTAAACTAAGGTTATAATTCCATCGTATGGAGAATTAGGCAACCATTTCATATCATAAAACTACAGCCCGTGGGTGTGATGGGCTTTGGGCCAGCATCTCTGAATAGACAAATGTTTTTTGTCATTTTGAAGAGTTAGGAAATCAGACAGATCGCATAGAGATGAGAAGTAGTAAATGTGTTTCATTAAAAAATGTTTTCTCAAGATGGTTTCAATAAAAATATTGAATATTGAAAATATTGTTGTTACACCTTTTTCAGCATTGTAAATTTAGGCCAGTGGGTCTGTTTTACAGGAGTAAGGAGTGGGGGACAGAAACAAGAGTGAATAAAGAGCTTCCAAAAAATTTCAGATGTGTATTTCTTTCTTAGACAAACAATTTAACACACACACACACACACACACACACACACACACACACACACACACATTGATGGAGAATATGATTGCTCAGAGGAAAACAAAAACAACAACAAAAAAATACACTTTCCATAAAGAAAAAAAAAAGGCTTTGCATGCCCAGTTTTGAATGAGACATATTCATAGTGTCATTTGTGTGTCTTGTGTTGGGGTGACTTACCAAGGAGTGGTGAAAACCATCCTTGGGCAGGCTGGTGAGCTGCCCTCTCTGATTCTTCCCAGAAATGCTCATTAGGTGGACCAAAAAGGTCAATACACCTAGGAGAGCATCGTCTTTCTGTAGGTCTGGGCATCATCTGCAGAGTCTGAATGTGAGCAGCTCATCACTCAGAGAGGGATGCCCACAAGTCCTGGCAGGATTTTTTCTTCTATTTTGTCTGTTTTCTTTACCTTGGGCACAAAAGATAAAATCAGCATTAAACAGACAATTCCACTTGCAGAAACCCTGCTCTGGCCACCCCTGTAAAGTCAAACCTTGGGCTCAGGGCAGAGGGTCTTTACGGCTTTCACCTCCTTGATGGCTTCAACGCCAAACCATCCTGCTTGGTTGGGACCAGAGCTGGTGGAGCACTTGGCGTAGCAAGCCAGCATCACTCCCCGGAAACAGCCAAGCCCAAGGGGCATGTGAGCAGATTTTCAGCAGCATGAAGCAGAGCCAGCTGTGCCTGCTACAGAGGAGAGAGGCAATTAATGAACTGCCCAGGCAACATTGTTTTCCTCTGCAAAGCAATGTTTCCTTTGGAGGTGGGAGACACACTGCTGGCAGTGCTCAGTCACCCATTTGGGATGCCAAGGTAGAGGCTGAGCGCAGCGCAGGCGGGACCATCAGGGCTCTGGAGGTAATGCTGGATTCCTGCATTTTCAACCTGGCTCCAGCAGGTTTGCTGTGAGGCCACAAGCCAGTCCTTTCTGTCTTTTTGCCTTCATTTGCTGACCTGAGAGAGCTAGAAGTCAGGCTTTGAGGATTAGTTATTCAATGAATTATGGTGTGCTCTGCATATGCGGCACATGATTTAGGCGTTCCTGTGGCTGTGCCCTGCGCTGTCATTAAAAGCCCAGGAGTGGTTGTATGACAACAGGTGAGCATATTTTGGCAGCCCCAGTTTCACGATTTAATATGATTTCAAATACACTATTTAAAAACGTTAAGAGCTCTCCCATTTGTTTGGATTAGCATAAGCTCTCTGCTCTTCCTCCCTCATCTCATTTCCTGCATGTTTAAACTGCAAATACAGCTGAATCCAAATGTAATCCTCATGTCTTACCAACTCATCTTCACCAAAAAAAGCACATCATTAAGAAAAAGTAGTGTAGGGAGGACTAGCTCCCTGGTTCCAAATACGATGCAGGTTTGTCATGGCTAAAAGCAAAAACTGTGCTAGCGATTTAAATTTATCCCCTTAACACAATAAAGTGGTATCAAAGAGCTTGCAGATGCAAAAGAATCTAGGTTGAGGCTAGCATTTCTGTAATTTTGGGATGCCTTAGTTCATAAACACTCATTACATGTAAGCAGACATGGTGCCTGAAGAAAGCGTGCAGTTTAATCTATTATTGATTATTTTTACAATCTTCAAAAGCATCTGGAGTGTGTCTCAGGGCAGAAACGGAGAAGCTAAGCATGCAGTGCTTACCCTGGGGAGCTGCCAGTGCAAATTCCACCTGCGAAATAACACAAGATTGATTCAAACCCAGTGAGCATGGGAGAGGAGAGAGGGCATTATGTTGAACCCCTATTCACAAGCAGTGTGGAGTCAAACAGCCTATGTTTGTTTTGGGGTTGTGTTTTTTTTTTTGCTTGGTACAAAAAAGGCTTCTGCAAAAGCCATTACTTTAGCTGGAAGAGTGTCTGGGACCTGAAGAAACTCGTCACCAGGAAGCTGTACAGTGAACCCTGGAAAAAGGTCTAGCTGTGGTACACTTTGCCCCAGCCAAGGCTTTGTCTCAGTGCAGCTTTGGGAACCACAGCCAAGGTAACACCAACCAGACTGGACAGAGTGAGTGACTTCAACAGAGGAAACTAAAAATCACTTTTCAGGAAGGCTTCTTCCCAGAAGGAAGACGTTAAGTGCTAAAATCTTTAGAAAAACTATTTCCTAGAATTCAGCTGCTCAGATTCCCCTGCCTGCCCTGCCTTGGAGAAGACAGTGACCACTGGAAGAGGCAGTCACTGGTGGCATGGAAATGTGTAGTTTGATCGGGACCAGCTGTCTCAATAAAGAGAGAAGCAAGGCACCAAGGGTGGCCTGGTGCAGCTCTTGTGCTATGGCGAGACAGACTGTGCAAGAGGGGAATGGTCAGGGAAACCTGTGGCATACATCAGATATGTCAGAGAGGCAGTACTGAGTCACACTGAGGATCGGTTTGGCCCCATGTCGAGCCTCTGACCATAGTCATAGTGGACATGTAAGCAAGAGTACCAGAACAGGTTAGGCGTGTTTTCCCAGAATATTCTTCGAGCCTTTGAAAATTTGCAGCTCCTGATCCAGGAGGGTTGTTCTGATGTCTGGCCTGTAGTGGATGTCTGTGAATTTACACAGTTGCTTTTGATCTAATGTGAATGTTTTTCCCAATCTCTACGGAGAACCGTTTCCTTTGACCACCTCTGGCCTGGCCACCCTCTGGTGTCATCACGTCCTGGTGGGATGCCAGGCTTACATGAGACAACCAACAGTCATTCCCTATCCTCCTTCCCACATCGCTTGGTGGATCTCTAGCATATCCATCCTTGGACATGTTCTTTCCCAGGCTGGATACTCCTGGTCTCAGTGGCTGCTCCCGGTGTGAAAGCCATTCCACACCTTTGAAGATCCATCCTGGTTACCCATCTCTGAATCTTTTGCCATCCTCTCATGTTTGTGATGAGGATGGACGTGCCCTCTACCACAGTTATTAGGCACCACGACACTCTCTCTGCACTCATCTGCGCAGGCCTGCCCTGCTTTGTCTGTCCCACTCCTTCTCCTCTTCCTCCTCTTCATCTCCTGCAGCCACCCTGCTTTACCTGGGGCTGGGCAGGGGCTGCAGTGCCCGCTCCCCTTCCCACCACCTCTTCTGATGATGCTCCTCACCTCTGCAGCTGAGGACCAGAGCACAGTTGTGCTGCAGGGCTTTTACTGGACCCAGGCTGGGTGGAGGGTTGTGCCACTGCTGCTTCTCCTGGGAGGAGGTCGTTCCTCAGGGTCAGGACCATTCCTTCAAAATTGGGCAAGCTGTGGGGGTGAGAGCTCAGAGAGGGAGGTGTGTGAGAGTGAAACCTTTCCCCCTGAGATCACTGTCCTGTCCTTCACAAGTTTAATACCTGATGGCATTGCAAGGATCTTTTTTTCTTTCCCCAATGTGTCCATCCCATGAGGTGAACATCATCCCTCTCACATTGCCCAGGCTCACTACTGTGAGCCTTGCTCTTACAAACTGCTCAGCCTCATCGCTGGGTCACGCTGCGAGCTGACAGCTGGCTTTCTGGCCTTGCCCCACCTCATTCCCCCAGCACTTTTTCGACATTGCTGCTTTCCACACACCTCTAGCTCCATCAAACAGCTACATAGTTGTTCTTTTTTTTTTTCTGGTAGTATTAGCTTGTATTGTCCAGGTCAAATTTTATTACTATATCCTCCAGATAAGGCTACTGCCTGCATGATAGAGTCTTTGCCTCCTACTACGAGATTAGCTGCAAATTTAATTTGGCAGCTATTCATCCCCTCTTGATACCTACCATTAACAACAATAAAAGTAGAATTCAACAACTGAGATTCCCAGCACCCTTCGGGTACCCGTCCTTATTTCGCTGTATCGTTGTTGATTGTTCGGTTTTATCTATTTGCAGTCAGTCAGGTAGTGTTCAGTATACAGAGCAGCTCCCTGACATGCTATTAATCACCTTCATTGAAATCACTGCAGAAAAGATATTGGGCTATGAGCCAGTACTTTTGGGATGGTGTTAATGGTTTGCTGTCGTATTTCAATCACTTGTGCTGTGCAAAATAACCCAAGATGTCCCTCCCTCAGGGTATTAAGTAAAGATTGTAGCCCCTGCGATAAGGAAAGATTCTGACAAACATTAATCTGCAGGGAGCTGTTGGGTGGGAAATAAAGGGTGAGACCATCTCCAAACAGCCTTTTCTTGCACTGGGGTGCTTTGTATAGGTGTGTGCACGTTCGGGGAGGAACACTGTTTCCCCGACATCCTCTCATCGCTACAGATATTGGGGTGCATTCGGGTTGTTTTCAGCATCCAGAGCTTTCAGTTTATGCAGATTTAGAAAATCCTTAATTAAACAACAGAAGGTATATTATCCTGTCTCCTTTCATCAGCTTGGTATCCATCAACTACAGCTGGCACAAACCAATTATCCCTGTGGCAACCACAGCTTTTGACAGCTCTTGACACAGACCGTTTTCAACTTGTAGGCACCCCGTGTTATTTTTGTGCTTTTGCAGCTGATCGATGGCTGTGCTGAGCACCTCCTTTTCTTTGGGGAAGAACTTCTGAACCTCTGCAGCGATGGCAGTCAGTGGCGGTGCAGCATAGGAGAAGTTGGCCATCATGCTCAGGAATAAGGAGGTGTCCATCAGGTTTAACTGAGGCTCTGACTTCCTTATAGTGGCTGTCATTCCCTGCAGCCCGGCGCTGCCAGGCTCGGTGATGGACACCCTGGGATAAGCAGCCATCCAGTTGTATGGCAGGACTATAACATGTCCCACCATGCAGGCTCTGGGAGACAGGAGATGATTGTCTCCAGTTGCCTGCAAAGCACTGTGATCATCTGCAGGAGCAGCACACAGAGGCAGCAGAAACCTGTTGCAACACCTGAGAGGAAGAAAAGAACAATGCTGAGAGGTCTTTCGAGGCACCAACACCATTTCACAGCTAATTAGAGGGCAGGAGGCACTTCCTGGACTAGTGACCCAACTGGCTCTGCTTCATGGCAATGAGCTGCAGGTGACCAAGAGCTCAGGCACTGGGCTGGATGCCTCTGCCCTGCTCAAGGCCAATGCCAGCAGCCCGGCCATCACTCCCCATGTAAGGATGCTCAGGGCTCAAAGGCAGATTTAGCATTTTTCTCAGTTTGATCCACTTATCGTTCTCCAAAAGCACAAACCAAAAGCTGTTGACTTAAACGGCTTTTCACTGGCTTCCTACTTCGTTGGAATGATGCACAAATGAAATGATCCCAAATGCCCTAATTTATAAAAATATTGCTTATTTTCCATCTGTTTCATTATGTGACTGATCTAACGGAAATCTGAAGAATGTAATAGAACATGGTTACTAACCTGAGGACAAAAAATTATATTTTTCTTTGCAACATCTCCCCACAGAATTTTAGCCCAAATCTCCTCTTGTGGAAATCAATGAGTGTTTTAGAAGTGAGATAAGGAGGATCCAGAGCAGGATATCTCAACACTTTTTGGTTACCTCAATAAGCTACAGCCCTGGGTTGCAAAACAAGGTTTCTTTTTAGCTTTGCATATTTTTCTCCCTCCTTTGAACAGAGACATTTGTTGCCACCATTTCTGGATAAATCCACAATATAGAAGTTGTAAAGGAATCAATATACACGTTGTGAAAAAGTGAAGAGTCTGATTTTGCCCCTCCCCCCACATTTTTCTGTACAGAACCAAGTACCAGTCTGCGGAGCAGGAGAACAATTTTATTACCAAATACAGAATATGCTCAAATTCCTGGAGTTAAAAGGAGATGCCTAAGATCTTGAGGATGATATTTTATTTGCTGCATTTGGGGGTGTTCTCTGAAAAGAGCTTTTAGGGAAGTTTTTCCCCAAAGTGCCTCCATGTGTACTTAACTGGAATGACCTTTTAAAAATCATCTCTTCTGTAAAAAGATAATATTTATAAAATTCTGTTTTTAAATTTTATGAAATTTTGCAAAGTCTTAAGGCACCATGGAATATTTGGATACCTCTTTAAGAGACTGGTGAATTTAGGCTCTATAATTTTAGCCACTGGAGGGCTCCCCAATTTTTTAATTAATTTAGTGGGACATGAAGTATGAAAGAATGGAAGAAGGAACTTAATCAAGGTGGTCCCAGTCACTACCACAATCTCTACAAATACTAAATTTAATGCAAATTCTAGGTATTCTGCTGTGTATTCCTCAATCAAAATACTGGAAGAAAATCATTTTAATATTTTTGGTAGAATAAGTATTCCACTATGAGCTGGCCAACCAGCAAGACTGGGTGTAGCTGACTAGATAGATATAAATAAAAACACAAGAAAATTAAAGTTATGGGACTTGGTATCCTCACGCAATCAGGCAAATTCCCCACAAGTTTTACTTTAATAAATCATTCATCTGAAGTTAATATCCCATCTCCTTTCAGACAGCTGTTGGAATAGTGTATGGGGGGGGGCGGGTTCATGTTCTCTGAGCATCTTCAAGAGATGTCTAATGGGGCAGGGTGTTTGAAAGCATGCTCTGATGGGGGCCTTATTTCACTTAGGAAAATAGCAACAAGCTGACTGACAAGCTCCTCAGAGGCAGCGGGCCAGAGAAAGTCTTGCATGCTTTTTAAATACTTATCTACATTTCAACACTGAAGATAATTGCCCATGGCCAGATCAGGCTGCAGCACAGAACAGAGCCTACTCCTGTGTCCTGCTCTGGCCGTTGTGCTCTGAGCACTCAACTAACCACCTTCCAAGATCCTATTCTTCACTCAAGAAACGGCCTTCCTTTAAACAGAAGAAAGGAAACAGAGTGAAGAGAAGAGGGGAGATATCCCAAGATGAAACTGTATTGAGCATGGCTGGTGAACCAAGCATATCTTGGTTTTCCAGACGTGGCGATGTTCCAGACTGCGCAGGGCAGGGACTCCTGCAGTCACACACACTACAACGACTTTGTTGGTGTACAGGCAACTACAGAGGTGACACCACCATGTTTCACCCCTCTGGATGCACAGCCCTTCCAAGACACTAACTGGAAGTTTGGCTCCAGCTTCACTGACTTGAACCACAAAAAAGAAGCAAAATCTCCCCAAATAATGGTACTCACCCATGCCTGCTGTGGTTAAGGGACTTGCTCATCACCCCACCGTAACCGTGGCTGATCTCATCAGAGACCTGGTGATGTACCTCTTGCCAGAGCTCTCTGCACTTGTGCTCCCACAGAATGAGAGGCCAATAACCCTTTACGATGAAACTTTTGCTGGTGAATACAGCAGGACACATCATGGGTATGCCTGCCCACCACCAACCATTTTGTCAGAACTAGTCTTGAACTACTTTTACGTACTGTGTTGCAAACCTCTCCATCCTACAGACCTGCTGGCTGCGCTACCTCTGCGCAGGGCCACCCATAGTCTGGCTCTCACCATGGTTAGCAGTAGTTTCAGACTCTTTAACAGAGAGGCATATTTGCTGCTAATAAAATATTAACCCAGATGAAGAGCTGGTAAAATATTTAAATAGCAGACATTCCTCCACTCTCTGGCTTCCCAGTTGGCACAAATCACTGCCATGGTTTGGAATCTGATCAAACATGTTTCATAGGTACAAAGAGGCTAATTTATAAAGAAGGATTAATCCCTTTACAAGACCAGGCTGGCTGGAATTCCTCTTTCTCCTCTTCACGCTGCAAGGCTGTCTAACATCTTTGTTCATAGAGCTTTTGTGGAGCATTTTTCCACCAACGTGACTTACAGCCTTTTGAGGCCATGTGCTTTAATTCAGAGGCTTGGAGGTTGAAAATTCCTATTTATCCACAAGGCAAGTATTGCTTTGCCCTTGGCATTATAAACATCTTTGCAGTAACCATTCAGCATATCTCAAGCTTGACCCATAGGAGTGCAGGAAAAGCCAGAGATAGCCCTGGGACCAGAAGAGATGATGAGCAAAGGTGCAAGGTCACACCAAATGTAGTGTGACTACCTAGACCTGGTGTAAACGGAGTTCCCTCAGTATACGGGAAGTGAAGCGAACAGAAGCAAGAGGAGCACATGGTGACCTTCACCTCATGTAATGGCGGTATGCATACCTGTTTGTCCCATGGTGGTGAAGATCACCCTTCAATTACAGGGGGTACGGAGCAGCGTTGCCTTTTGTTTTAAATGGGCTGCCCTATCATTTTGCTTTAGTACTCCTTGAGAAACTGTGAGTTACCGTTTCCAATGCTTTTTTCTCCCACCTTTTCTGAGCATGAAGGCTTCTGTCACATTTCCCTCACTTCTCCATCAAGAATCCTCATAAATTTTGTGTATCCTCACCAACAGCATCTGTGCGCTAAGAAAACAACTGCAATTTTAACAGGGAGATTCTGCACTATGGGACTAGGGTTTGCGATTGATTGCTTCCTCTTACCTGGCTTATCTCCTTCATCAAACTATTATTTATCACTTCAAATGGGAGCTAGCTGACTTCAGAGCAAATCTGCGTTAAGCCTGGTGTGTTCACCTGCAGAGTCACCATCCACGTGCTGCAGGCTCTTTCATCTCAATAACCAGAGACCAGGGGTGGGAGAAGGGGAAGGATCTCAGAACTGTGCGAAAGACAATTTGCTAGAGCGAGCTGTGGAAGGTGCTGTGGATCTCGATCTATCCTTTGGAGAACCCTCCCCAGACAGGCTCGCACCCCTTGCCCAAGAGGGGCTCCCTGTTGCAACGCCTCGCCCTAGGACCCACGCCAGCTCGGCAGGGAGCTCCTCCTGTCCCACACCTCAGGCACGCAGGTGGAAGTCCCTGTGTGCTGCTAGTGGCCTCCCTGC
Organism: Chauna torquata; assembly: GCA_013399475.1. Classification (NCBI taxonomy): domain Eukaryota; kingdom Metazoa; phylum Chordata; class Aves; order Anseriformes; family Anhimidae; genus Chauna; species Chauna torquata. The sequence continues at coordinate 190,295 of VXAL01012494.1, forward strand.
CTTCTCTCCCCCAGACTGGCGGCAGCTAACTTACCTCATGCTGAGATGCCGAAATCACCCTGCAATGCCTTAGCAGAAGCTGTCTCTTCTTTGCCGTAGGCAAGTCTGGGTCTTCTGCTGTGCTTTGAAGGTGCCCTCTTGGTTCACTCTGGAAGCAAAACCAGTTGGCACCAAATAAACCATGTCAAACTGACTGCTACCTGAAAGGAGCACTTTTCACATCGGAGGAAACCACCTACCCAGCTTGCCCTGTTGCTCTGGGACAAGCCCTGTGTCCCACCGCATTTCTTGTTGTAGTCATCACTGCAGCAGCGCCACAAATGCACATGCACAGAGAAGCACCTTCCAGACACATGTGTTGATCATTAGCTGAATATATTAATTTAAACAACAGTTTGGCATTAGAGCTGTCATGGAACTTTAAAATCATTAAGTGTTCAATTACTTCCTAGAAAAGCTTTGAAGTGGTGCTTTTAAATTCAGCTCTCCAGCTGCTATCAGTGAGCTGCAGAACAGGACATTTGCATACCCCTGGCTTGGCTGCTGGCAGACTTCTTGTCTATTATTTTATTGGGTCTAGATGCAGATTGTGGCAATAATGTAAAGGATTGTCAAAGTGTTTTTTACTGTTTGGTTTTAAATTTACATTACAAACGCCTCTTAAAAAAGATCCAGTTAATCTCAGCTTGGCCTGTTGCCTGGGAAATTTTGTGTGGTGTTTAATATTAAATATAGCTCTTGAAGATTTCTTTATTTGCTGAAGTGTTCATAATTATTTCTGTTTTCATCACAGTTTGAAATTTATTATTTCATGAGTACATAGGTAAGGATGAGACTCTTCCTGTGTTTCATACAAAAATCACCATCATTTTGTTAATCACTGAAAAGCTATTTCTAATAAATTACCCTGTAGAAGATGAGCAAGGGAGAACTGAAAGGTTTCTGTAAGAATGCCTAAAGAAATGGCAGAAACACGATACAGCTTTCAAACACAGACAAGGCTTCATTCTTTCTGTCTTGTTTGATAAAAAAAAATGAACCACACAGTGAATGCTGTAGCTTCGTGTTACTCCTGTCAAATCTTTAGTAAGTGGGTGTCCAGGGAATTAGATCATAAGCAGAGGGAATGTTCCTCTCATTTGAAAGGTTTCTCATTGTGATTATTAATTTAACCACTGACTTTAAGAAGGCAAAATAGGCTGTTTTCAAAGGGATTCAATAAAGTAAGATCTGCCTGACCCTTTGCAGGTTGTTATGAGAGACACTTATCCTATGTATCAATGGAAATATCCAGAAAGAACACATGCAATATAATTATTCATAAAAGAGAGCTAAATCACTGCGCAGTTACACATCACTTAGGCTGAAAATATCTTCAATTAAGGTAGGAATGAAGTAATATTACATTTTATGAAAGTTCTCATCAATAAGCCTGACACATGCCAGCTCCCATTTAAAAACGTATTTTACTTCTAATAATTCTCCTTTTTTTTTCCTGGTTCAAGATGTATAGAAGAGGGCTCAACTACTCACAGAAATAAAATATGGTTTTAGGAAGAATTTAAGGTCTTGAGTTTTAGAGCACAGAAAAATCCCCAGCTGAGGAGGCTGAGATGCCTTCTCCCGTTTGGAAAGAAGCACCAGCGTCACTGGGATGCATCATCACTGGACGCTGGAGATGGGGCGAAATGGAGCATTGGTTAAAACTAGCCTGCAGCTGGTGAGCTGGAGAGATGAGACTCCTTGTCTCTATTAAGCATCCTAAATCCTGCTCTGTGTTTGTGGCAGGGATGTGCTACATATCATCCCACCCCCCAGCACCTGGGTCTCAGTGTCTGCAGCTCGGAGAGGAGCTGGACTGGGAAGGCAACCAAGAACAGCAAGCAGTGATTCCCACGGGGAGCCTCACTCAATCCAACCACACACAAGCACTCCTCAGTCAGGAAACGGAGAGGCTGCAGCTCCTATCAGGCAGCTCTAACAGCAGTGTAATCAGAGGAAAAAGCAAAGCCATCGAGCAGCAGCAATTACGAAGCAACTGCAAGGCTGTAAAAGAAGCGTGGACAGAAGCAGCTAGGCACCTGGATTGCCATGTCAGTTCTCATGCTTCTTTCCTTCTGTTATTTCCCTCAGTGAAGGGGTGCAAATTGGCATTCAGACTTCTGGGTGCCTAGTGCCATTTCGGGCACCCTCAGGTTGCAGAGAGGTCTGCACAGCACGGGCAGATCCTCGGCATCTCTGCACATCTGGAGCAGCAGCCGAAGGCCAGGTGGGCCAGCAGAAACATCTCAAGAGGTATCACACCCCCACGTTAGGCAACTGACTCCCACCCCAGCTGGCATCTCAACAGCGGCTCACTGAGGCCTCATACAGTCTAATAACTGAAGGGACCACTGGCTTTGAACAGCCCTTGAAAAGAAGCCAAGGGACTAAGCATGTTTGCTAAGCTCAGGGAAATCCCAAGAGATGCATAAATCCAGAATTAACGGAAGGAAAGGTAAAATTCATCGAATTATTGTCAAAAATTAGGTTTCACTGCTCCAAGTTTAGTTTTTATAAATACACACATACAAATATGTACAAATAAATTTGTAGAAAGAAATAACAATAGAAAAAATCGAATGCATTTTTTTTTTTAAAGCAAAATAGTGTATTAACACATTGTGAGAAATAACACTTTAAATCAATTGGGTGCTCTTTGAATGTGAAACACAACCAAATCCACACTGCAAACTCCTTCACAGAGATGTTTTCTGATGCACCTAATCAGTGTCGTCCTTCTAGGAGACACCCAGGTTTGGCAAGCTGTGTGGCAGGAATGCTTTTGTTGACCATTGTTCTGGCCATTTATTTACACACTGCAGTACAACAGCCCCATGTTCAGCCTGGCCTTGTTCATCTCACAGGAACAAAGTTACTTTGTAGTCCCAACAACAGCGCTGGGAAGTTTATTAGGGTTTTAAGTTATGGGAACAGTGGAAGTAGAACTTGAGCTCTTCTTGCTCTCTTGCTAAAACACTTATTGGTATTGCTACTCTCCATTGATACTACCCACCTGATCCTTGCTGTTATTTCATAATATGCCAGTTTTCCCAGTGCTCATTAAAGAAAAAAATGGAAGCAAGAGGGACCAAAGAAGCTGCAAATTAGTTCTGATGAAAGCTTAAGAGGACGGAGGGCATAGCAATAAGGCTGTCCTATCTCTCCCAGGATGTGCTCCAGCCGAGAAATAATCTGACCCTCCAAACGTCAATCTAACAAATGCAGGAATCATTTCTGACTGTAAACTGCCCAGAAAGCCTTAAGTTTAACTCCATTGTACTCAGAAAAGATATCAGCCTTCAGGAATGTGATAAGTTCTTAGGGAGGTACTGTTTGCAACAGGTCAAAAACTTTAGGCAGAATAGCTTCCCACTGAATATTTTATGGGAATTTATATTGCATTCAGTATGACATCTGTAAATTAAATTAACCAAAAAGGTAAAGAAAAGCAAATATTTTTGTCTTGTCAAAATGAAATGCTCAAACATGACTCTCTCGAAATGAGAAGGTTATTAAACACCATGTCAACATTTTCTGGAAATTTTAAGTAAAGTAAAAATTCAAATTTTTGTCTTTTGGTTGCAATTTAGAATAATTGTTCATGCTAAAATGTCAGGACTGTCCTTGGAAAAGATGCCCAGGTTCCCAGCAAGCTCTGCTATTGTACTATTCACCTGTACTTCCAGCCTTCTGAGCTAAACAAATACAATTATCTTTATTGACTGTGCTCTCATTGCCATCACCAAGGCTGACTTCTGCTGTTCATGAGCCACTTAGAAAGCTACGTTGTCTCTGAGCAAAGGCAATGTCTTTCCTCTGTCAATCACTCCACCCAATCTTCATGAAGGCAGAAGTAATTTCAGTGTTATGTTTCTTGAATAATGTTAGGAAGCTTTATGATCTGCAAACGTACACTCACTTCTTTCCGTGCAGCCTCCGGATACAACTGTAACAGATATACCTGTATTTATTGACCTGTAAATTTCCCTTAAAATACACCAAGGCAACTCCTGCCAGTCACCTCCATCTCTCTTCTCACTTACACTCATGTGGTTTGGAACAAACAGTCCTGATTTCTCTGGAGCTATGTGATATGGTAAATGAAGTGTGAATGTGATTTTGCACCAAATGTTAGAGTCTGTAAAAGTAAAGACCCAAAGCACGATGTTTGTTTATACCTTAGAAATATCACAAACCTTCACACAGATAAATGGCAAAAACCTGCAAGGACTGAGGCTTTTGTGTTGCAACAAGCATTTCTACAGAGCAAGGGCGCAGAAACAGAGTTGCCGTTAAGACCGGCCGGGAAGTCCTGGAGAAGTATGAGGATATGTGTGACATGCCACATGAGCTCTGGCACAAATGCATTGCAAGAGCATTAGCTCAGCTGCAGACACAGGCAGTACAGGGCACGTTGTACACCTGATGTGCCCCCAGGCATCAGACCCACCGCGCACCACTGTAAGCTGACGGGCACGGGCAAAGGGTGCCTGCTCAGAGCTTCTGGGCTTCTGCAGGCACACCAGAGCAACTGCTGCCCCTCCCGTCAGCTTCCCAGGTGTTTCTGGACAAAGCGTCCAGATACTCCAAATTCTGCTCAGAGTTTGCGATCAGACACACGTGGGTCAATTCAGGCAAGCGGTCACCCTATGGAGCTGAGAACAAAATGGAGGGCTCGCCTCCCTTCTGCTGGCAGGAGGAGGTGAAGGCAACAGCACTCGCTCTCCCGGGTCACTGAACCGCTGTGTCTGGGGTGAGGAGCAGCCCCAGCGGGACCCCTCAGAGCCGAGCTGACCTTCAGCACTGACACTTCAAAGCAGGCTGAGCTCTCGGCATTTTGAACCAACACAAAAACCACGGGGCTTCAGCTGCAACCTGTGGCGAAGGTCGGGGATGTGGTCGTGGAAGGCTTGGGCATTTCCCGAGGAAATCTCTTGGCTGGAGATGTTGTCTCGGGCTCCTCCTTGCTACCTAACTGCAGCTGAAGCACCTGGTGCTTGTTTCTGTGGAGAACACTGACGTTCCCCTCAAGAGCTCCCCACCTACAGCAGAAGCCTTGTAGCGCAGTGCCAGGTGAGTCAGCTCCTGGGGACACAGGATGCTGCTGGCGGCCGCTCTCACCTGGGGCTCAAATGGCCCAAAGCCCAAAAAGCAGGGTGCAGATGACTCAGAGTTTAAAACTATTATGATTCTGTGGGTTAAACTTTATTTTTAATGTAGTAGCTATATTTTCATGTATAGGGCACACTCAGAAGTTCCCATATGAGCTCACTTAACACAAATCGTTCCTTTAGGTCTGACACAACATACTGTACAAACACAGCACATCCATTATATATAATGCAATCTTGTGACTGATTTTATGGTAAAGGAAAGAATTAATAGGAACACCAAAACAACTCTTTAAAAATCTCATAAAGCAAGCACAGATTGAAAAGTGTCAATGATAACACCAATGCAATTCTAGTTTAAGTCTATAAAGACCGAGAAATTACCAGTAAATGACAACAAACTGTTTGCTGCACACTAAAAAAATCTCGATAACGTAAGATTTTGTTAGCTTTTCTCACATTATCTATGTAGAATACTACTCAGGCCTTTAGTGCAAGTAAGATTTGACCCTAAGTTTTCCCCAACCCAGACAATAATATCTCCTGTCAGTGTGGCATGTTCGGTAGGTATTTCTCACTGAATATACGCAGTCCGTGCTTTCTACCTTTACATTTAGAAGTTTTGTGGACAAATACAAAGTCCTATAAAATGGTACCGCTGCATCAGTGACTGCATTTGAGTTCGCACATCCCCCAGTTAAGAGTGAAGTATATTTGTTTGAGGTTGGTGACTACCAACAGTATTACCTCTCAGCAGATTTGTTCGTGCTGTATCACAGAGTGCGCAGGAATGTCTGTTTTACATGTTCTGAGAGACTGCATTTTTATTTCAGCACACCTATACACATTGTCAGGCACCCAGAGCTAGCTGGAATTTTCTTTCACATCAGTGGGTTTTCTTTTGTTTCCTTTTTTATAATAGCTCAGAAAAAAAACAGGAACATAACAGCATAAATTGGGCATATGTAGGTACATGCATCTTGTCGAGATCAGAAGGCAAGCTCCCAAAAGCAGGCAAAAGAAAACAAAGACACAAGGCTATCCTTGAATCAAATCACGACTGCTTTCAGCAGTGTTATTGGATGCTTCTTTTCCCAAGTATGAATATCTTCCTCTTTCCCAGGAACATTTTTAAAATATTCGTTTCTGCTCTGAAAACTGCCTGATACTAGGCTCACATCTACTTCATCCAAATCTAATCTCTCCATCATGGATGTCCTCCACTGCTGCTCCAGGTACCTGCCAGAGCAGTTCACTCACACTGCTGGGAGCCAAGCTTCCCACGGCTGTCCATAAAACTCACAGGGGGCTGGGGGACCAGTGTAGAGACAGTGATGCCCGTGATGAACTCTGTTACTCCAACCAAGGGGTCAAGCCAGTATGGAAACTGCAACTAGATGCAAAATCCAACTGTGAATCTGCTATTTAATGCAAGTCCCATAGCCTAATGCTGGTCAGAAACATGCCAGGTCTCCAGCTAGAAATCAAGTGCCTTTTAGGGACAGGCACAGCAGCTGGCTGTGGAGGGTAGGGATCACCTGTTGTCACTCAGGGAGCACTCTGCTGAAGCGCAGTGGGTAGGTGTGGTGCTGGGCAGGATGTTTTGGGTGCTCTGAAGCTCCTGTCCACAAGGGCAGTTGTGCAGCAACCCTCCCCTCCACCAGCTGCCCACAGCCACCATTGTCCTCGTGGGGGGAAAGGATCAGCTTGGCTCCATCCAAGGAGGACCAGACAGGGGCTTTTCACCAAATTGCTGCTTACTGTTGGGTCCCCTTTTTAATTGTCCCGGGTCTCAGTACTGCTTCATCCCCTGCCTTTGTTCCCCAGGTACTGGGGAAAGTGGGAGCAAAGACTGGTGGCTGGTGGCTGCTCAGAGCTTTTGTGACCTGTTCTAAACTCCAGTATACGTGTCACCAAGAGGTGGGCTGCTGACAGATCATGTGTAGAGAAGGTACTTGGAGCAATCTTCATTTTAAATTAAGTGTTTTTTTTTTCTTCCTGTAATTACCAATTACCATAACAAAGAAACTGAAGGGGCTGATCTGATTTGTATTGAGAACAGTTTTGTTTCCACCTCTTTTCTCCTGTCTTGGGAATAAAACATACAAAGTACCAGGGAAGAAACTTTCTAATGAATTATTGAATTATAACTAAACATTTGAAGAATCACCTATATATCTAAGTGTACATATATATATATACACATATATGTGTACATAGATATATAGGAAAGCACAGAAAAGCTTGAAGCTGACAGGTAATATTTTACAGCTAAACATCCCACTGAAAAGTAGCATGCTGTCTTTTCTTCCCTTCCTGTGTTTTGCCATCATAACTTCTCTTACCCTCTGTCGCCTGCCCCTGCAAACCAAGTTAATGAGCCAAATTCTGGAGTTCCCCAAAGAATCCTGATTATAGTATCCCACCACTCAGGGCAGGTGCAGAGACACTCGCACCCTGTGACACTTTTCAACAAGTAATCTCAAAGTCCTAAGCACGCAGAATGAGGTAACACCTGCCTCTTCTTGTTCTTGTTCTTACACTCTGATCAAGGCTGTCCCAGCTTCCCACTATGACTAATCCTAGGACCTATCTAAAAAAGTCCATGTGCTGTGGAGCTGCTGTATGCTTCACCCTGCCTCTATCTGAGGTTTTCTGGAAGCGTCACATCCATCATGCAAGATTGTGCGGTAACCACGCAAGTCACGCATAGTAAAAGCAGCATTGCCGGGCGGCATTGACTTCCCACATGGTGCCATCGACCTGGGCTTTCTGCAGGGTCGGGATCCCTGGGGCTCCTGGCACCTCTGCCAAGCCAAGCACAGTCCAGAAACATTGAACCCTGAAGCTGTAATAGCTCTCCAAGTCTAGACAGATTTTTCAGGAAGAAGAAAGAAAAGGATATACCCAGAGAAACATGAGCAAACCTGCAGTTTTTGCAACCTGCAGTTCTCCTGGTTTCCTTCTTTCTCCCTCATGCCTCAGACATTTGAGATGTATCAAGGATTTCTTTCCTTTTCTATCACTGACTTCTCCATCTCTCTGCATAGGTCATTTTAGGCCTGTGAAGCAGTTTCCTTTTTTCTAACACTCAATGTAACTTCAAGGCATTCAGTTAGGCTTCTCTCCCTACCTTCTCATCATGTTTGTTCAATGCTTTTCTAACTTCTCCCAGATGTCCCACTCTTCCTCACCACTCCTTATTTTGGCAGTGCCCTCCTGGTAAATTAACTGCCTCCAAGCGCCTTACCTTTTTATTTTTTTCTCTCCAATTCTTGCAAAGCCACTTGCTTTAGGATGTATTCCAGTAACAGAAACAGCCTCTTCTGTGCTCCTCAGCATTATATCTCTTTGGCTTCCCTCAATCAAAATGTCTCCAGGGGAAAAAGCTTCTATTCCCTGCTCTGTGAGCTTTAGTCAGTAAAGCTCCAACCCACACCTGCTTAAAGAAGCTTAAGTAATTCTTACATGGGCAGCAAGAGCACCGTAAACATCATTTTTCATAGAAATGTGCAACAGGTAATACAAGGTTGGTAGGTAGCTCTGCATTTGCATTATTGGGAAAATGAGTGTAAAGGGATGAGTGATAAATACTTACTGCTCTGTAATGAACTCTGGCTATAGTAAGATTTGCTTATTTTTCTGCACTAAAGTACCTGTGCTGACTGCCTGAGAATGAAAATTTGGCTGGGTGTGGGTATATTTGTACCAAACTCTGCCTTCTTGCATGTCTGCACATACTCATTCTGAGACAACTAACTTCTTTAAATTAAGTTATGGAAATAGGGAAAATGCCAGTTTGTTTGGCACAAAGGACTAAAAAAAAAAGAGACTTTTTTTACAATCTTTGTCAATTTAGCCCTGTTTTGTTTTGAAGGTTCTCATTAACTAGTAACCACATTTGAAAGTAATCTAATTAAGAAACATTCATGAAAAAGAAGGAGAGAGAAGGCTTTGAAACAGTTGGTAATTGTTAATAGGTTTTTTTGCAAGCACATTCTAATTCTGCATCATTTGCCACAGCTGCAGAGTTGCAATGAACTGCTTTGACTTTTATATATGAAGCAATCCTACCTTCTACTCTTTCATAGGTGGCGAACAATCTATTTTCATTTACATTGGTGCCTAACCAGCAGTGCATTTGCGCAGTCAAGTGGCTGTTCCTTATTCACTTCATAGCTACCTACATTTTAGATATGAGCAACATGACCTTCCTGAGATTTGAGACCAGGAACTTGCAGAGATATTGTGAAATCAAGCACTTTATCTGCTTTAGAAAAAGGTAATTTTGACCTCACTCTGAAGCCTACATTTTCATATTTCTGCAGTTCTTTATTGCTTTTAATATTCTTCCCAGGTTACTTACACATTGATTTCTCAAATAATTCTACTCTTTTTCTCAGTTGTTTTCCTCCCTTCTTTCTCCTATATCCTATTCTCTGTACTCACCAGCTATTGGCCCTGTTAACCTCTCCTGCCTGGTCTTGGAGTTTTCTTTTAGGCACAACAACTAGGAACATAATTAGGAGGAAAAACCATGTATTTGTGACAATAGCTAGAACTCATCTGTTTTGTGAATGCTACGTCTGTTTGACAAATGCCACCTCAAGATCACCATTATATTTACGTAGGTCTCAGTTTTGTTTATATGTTAGAAAGCATCCTGTGCAGTGTTTGGAAGGTGTAATAAAACCACTCTAAATCAGATCTCGTAAGACAGTAGGGCCATTTGTGACAGAGTGACAGGGCTCTCTATTTCTGGTAGTCCTTCAGCAACTCCCAGCTAAGTCAGGTGGACTCGTCAGGACACTCTATACTTCTTTTGAGAGATTTTCCTGATATTTAGAGCTGTTTTGTTTCAGTAGAAAATTGTTCTTTTTTAGGGACAACATTTCAGTATTTTCCAGGTTTTGTTACTCATGTACTTTCAACTGCAGCTCAGAGTTGGAAAAAACAAATCTCTCCACAGGGGAATATAGCAAAAGAAATTTCTCACCCCCCCTTGTGTACAGCATCTAAGCAAAATCAGAAAAAGCAGCTGGAAAAATGTTGTTTGCTCTTCTGTGGTCTAACCCAAACATATCTATCAAAATAGGTCACTAAAATAGATGGCATTCTCATGCAGAATATATGAAACAATAGTTGTATGGAGTTATTCTGTAAGTCTATCCCAAGAAAAAGCTTCAGTTAGGTGAAGTAGAAACTGTCCATGGAAAGATTCATTTAACTTGGTATATTCATCCAGAAGGTTTACCAAGCCCAGAATTGATTCTAGGGGGTGAAAGAGACTGAGATTCATACCAACCAGTGCTCAATGATTCAAGCATTCCTCTGAGATGCAGAAGACCTCTTAACTCTGTTTTCAGACTGGTAAATATTTAGCAGAATACATAAAATAGGACAGTTACTGTTGGGAGAGAAAGCTACTTCCTCAGAAATTTGGTTGTTCAAGAAGTTGCCTGAGTCATGGGAAGCACAGGCTGACTTACTCATGTTGCCAGCACATTCAACTGACTTCTGTCCACAGAGTAATTTCCAGGATATTGTTCGTTCTCAAGTGGGGTTGCTCATACTCTCTTATCTATGTTCTCTTTTCTAAGCAACTCAGTTGTCTTTTCCCTTTGTTCACAATGGAAAGTTTCAAAATCCCCATTTTTTAAACAAAGTAGAGCTCCTCGGTTTTCTGGCCTGACTAAAGTTATATCTATGTAAATGGCTAAAACTACAAGAATACCTCATTTTGCTGGTGTACCACTGCACAAAGCTGAACATATTAAACTTGAATAGTGTAACTATCTTTTCTACAGACGTGCTTGAAAGAGGATTTCTATTTTTTCATAACGCTTAGGATATTTTACTCTTTGCCGTTCCTCATTACTCAAAGCATTTTTACATACTGCTGTCCATTTATTCTCTGGTCAGGATGAAAGTTGCTGATAATAAGAATAAGGACTATGTAATCCTTTCTCACAGCTGGTACTCCCATCTCCACTTGTGGCCCTGGAATGTGTGTCCAGGGAGAGAGGTCTTTTAGCAAGCACACACTCATACGTGTGCCCAGATATTGGAAGCATAAATGAGATAATCTGTTTGAAAACAAGCTGTGGTAAACCCATTACTGGAAAAAAAACACTCTGCAGCATTAGGGGCAAACACCTTCCAAGAGCTAAGCAGTCTTTGGCGTTGATGCGTTTGGTAGGTATTCTCTTACTTGTCTTAGCTAAGTCCCCCACACTGTGGCAAATCTATTAACTGAACCTTTGTTGTCAGTACTAGCACGACCAGACTTAAGCATGAAGTGAGATAAAATGAGTTGCTGACATTCAGACACTGATCTATCATCCAAAAATGTGCCTCTCCCTGACTCTGATTTGCAGTCATCACGCAATTCAGAGGTAAACAGCACCTGTGGTGAACACTGAAGCCATCCAGCGGGAGCAAAGAGTGTTTATTAAATCAGCATATTTGCTGAGGTTGTTCCAGCAAAACCAGATAAATGAGTTCAGTTGTCCTATGTGAGCCCTCTCTCGAGGTTCTGCCTTCAATGGAGCACGTGTTCCTAAAGCCTTGAATTACTATGATGAACTTTCGTGATCTGTTGAATTTGAAAATTAACACTTAACTGTATTGACTATTTGATAGTTACTTCACAGGCAGAGCCTAGATCCCATTTTGACAATGGGAATTGGAAACAAATAAAGGATGGCTTTGATTCATTTTATAAAGCTGCCATCTTAAACAGCATTTGTGTTTGCATTTTTATAACACAGGAAAAAGCCTTGCCGTACTGAAGTGGAAGTCTCCATCCTCTGTTTCTGAGATCTAGGATGAAGGATGCTAAAGCAAGAGGACTGGGCGGTCTTCATCTCACTGGGCAGTAGCTGTGTGCATAAACCCAAACCCAGTCAGTATCAAAAATCACAGTTCTGTATCTGAGCAGTTAGTGGATGGCAGTTTTCTATGTGTTTTGACATGGAAGCAAAGTTTAAAAAGATACACATCATACCTGCTTGTACGCACATACGCACATCACTATAAGAATTAATTTCTGCTTTCTAAACACAGCATTTAAAACAAGCAAGCAGAACCATAGCATAACTATGGGGTGACTTAGCTAACAATATACCAGAAAAGCAGTAGGATATCTTGATTTTCAGTTTGATTTTCATTCATCATAGTAAAGTCCTGATTGACTTTTGTCAAATTGCTTCTTTTTCCTAAGCCTCATATTATTCATCTCTTAAAGCCAGGATAAAGAGGTCTTTAAACACTCTTTTATAGGGAGAGGGAAAGATTTGCTGATCGCTTCATTAGGAAATAAGTTATTTTTTCAAAGATTTTTTTTTTTGTTTGTTTCCTAATGGGCATTTAAAGCATGTAAAAAATGTCAGTTCCTGTCAAGAAACAGAAAAAGTGGTTTCAGAAATATTCAAGACTTCCATAGTGCTGGAGTTCTTATAAGGATCAGGCTGAAAGTTCTTACCAGGACCAAGGTTTTATGCAGTGCAGGACAAGTTACAGGATGTCCCTTATTCCTTCGTGGTCATGATTCTTGCTTTGTTTTTGAAGCTAAAGATGATGTCTGTAGTGGTAATTAAGTGCCACAGTAGGATGCGCTCAGGGATGAAGGTAACTATCCCAGGGTACTCAGAGATCAAGTAGCAAGGCTAATTGCCTTCATCAGTGGGTACAATTTGACATCTCCAGTGAGAGCCCACCTGTGGTCTAAAGGTCAGCAGTTTAGCAAGGTATCATGATGGAGAAGAAACAGTGGTGGTTTTTGGTGTTTTTGTTTGTTTGTTTGTTTTTGTTTTGTTTTGTTTGTTTGTTGTTTTTTTTTTTTGTTATACTGCTGTGTAACTCCTGTATCGCTGCTGCTGGGGCACTATGCACTGTACTGGTGACCTTAGCTCATGCAGCAGGGCTTCAGAGTGATGGTGGGCATGCCAACGTGAGGAGTGGTGAAGGTTAGCAAGGGCACAAGCAGGTGGGGACAGGTCAAAGGGAAGTAAATTAAGGAATGGCAGCGAGAAGGTGGAAAGGGAACAGGAAATATGTGCAAGGAAAGAATTCAGGTTGTTGTTCCCCTAATTAGGATGTGGAGCTCACTGCCTCAGGAGCTCAGTGAGTCATTCACAAGATAATAGAGTTGTAGGTGGCAGATTTTGGAAGAGATACAAAACCTGTTTCAGACCACAAGCCAATTCCAGATTGCTAAGGGGCTGCACCTAACACGGGTGCAGGTTGCTCCAGGGCTACACGGCTCTAACACACCAAAACAGTGGCTACCTCATCTAGGGCATGACCCTAAACCAGAAACCTAGCTGGACTGATCCAGCCAGATCGCTCACAGAGGATGTAGTAATAGCATTTTAGGCAGCCAGGATAAAATTTGGGTGAGTAACAGAATCGGCTTTTGTCATTACTTGCAATGAAACCCAGGTGACTCATCTACCCTCAAAAATTTATTTCCATGGTACTCTCAGTGTCATTTTTGACTGTGAAAGGTTCAAGTGAATCATTTATGAACATATTTTAGCAGCTCAGCCAAGGGATGTTCCTCCAAGCCAGGTTTCTTGATGAGACAAAAATGGAAAATGAAAAACTGCATTCTGATCAAACTAAAGCTTTATCCAAAATTTCACCTGAGCCCAGAAAAATTTAGTTCAAAGTTCTCCTCTGGTCTGGAGCCAGTGATTCAGACCTAATGTCTCTGCCTGTCAGAAAGGATAACATATAATTACCTACCTCACCAGGGCATCGTAAAAATTAGCTACTGTTTGCATAGAGTGGTTGAATAATTTAGAAGTCTCTATATCTGCTTTTGTGAGAAACTGTCTTTCTAAAGCAAAATAAAGTATTAGTAATTTCAAAGTGGTAGTAGGGGAGAAGCCAGTCTCCAGAGCGCAGCTTGAGTAATGCAATGATGCTGAGAAGAAGAAGGCAGGTGTTGGGGAATAGCTGGGACACATCACGCAGGAGGGCTGGGCTGCCAGCTCCTCCAGCAGGCCTCTTCTCGCAGGATGTGGGACCACAGATTTGTGGTTCAAAGGCAAGGTGGCTTCCATCTAGTAAAGATGCACTATACAACTTTTGAGAAGACAGAACTAGTAATTAAAGAAAACATCAGGATTTTTTTTTTTCCTTTCTTTTCAGCTGAAGTGCCCTGCACTTTTATCACAGCTTTCTCTCATTCCCTGGATATCCATATCTATCTTATGGCATCACTTCTTTACCTTCACAGGTTTCAAGGAATGTCTGTGCACCAACTGCAGTGAGAGGACGTGCAGCCTCCACTCACCACAGGATTTTGTGCTACTTTCTTCTCACATGGCAAAACTGCACTGAGAAGAAAGCTGTAATTTGGTTTTGGTATTTAGATTGCACTTACCAAAACCGGTCATTTGCATTCACAGTCTCACCCTTGTTGCACCTGGCATTTTAAGTCCATTATGTTTGAAAACTTCTTTCCTGTTGTTTGCAAGATAGGAGAAACAGGATGTGCTGGGTTCCCAAAAATTTCAAGTGAGAAGACACTTTTGTCCACATGCTACTTCAATTCGACGTTTGCTCTTCCATCAGCTATAGAGGGTGTAACACATCGAGACTGAGCAAAGCTATGCAACAGAGACATGCTCCAATTACTTTTTAATTGCTATGCTGCAGTGTCAGCAGCTGTTCTGAGGACCCCACGCAGTATGCACTGTACGCCCATATGACAAGGGCACCCTTTCAGTATTCAGTCCTTCGCGAGAGGGACTTTCCTGTTCGGCTGTGATTCTGTGATTCTGTGATATTACATGTTGCTTGGATAGGTTTGCAAGAGGAAACAGAATGATGGCCAGAACCCTAACAAGCTTAGTGTAGATAACTTTTTTTATTTATATTTTATTGCCTGAGTGTTCATTAGCTACCTAAACACCCTTAATTCCTAAGTATAGTGTGGAGGAAGGAAGGAGGAGATCAGAAGAGGACTACCCCGAACACAGGGTGTTGAGGAGCCTCCCTGAGGCCTGGGGATGCCTGCTCAGTCTCCTAGGCTTGTACTGTCCACTCAAGCATGGCCCTTCATGATTTGACCTGCAGAGCTGCTTGAGTCCGTAAAAGAGATAAATTACAGTAAGTGTACACATTTCATTTTTACTTCCCAGGGAGGACTCACAGACATAGCTGGGGCTGATCATAACAACACATTTATTTGTATCACACATCCTTCTGGCTAGAAGTTTCCAGACTGAGACAGGCTTGTATCATCGTACACCATACCATGGTGAAGTATCCCCATGTGAGCAGCTTTACCTCATGCATGCAGTCGGTGTGCTTGTATTTGTGCTCTGCTGTTCATGCCAGGATTTCTGGAAGAAATAAAAAGATGAATAAAACAAAAAAGCAAAAGAGGACATAAGGAGGAGAAAAAAATGAGATGTATGCTAACCCTGCCAACCACTGGGGAATGTTCTTTCCTATTTGCATAAGTATTAGTTTTATTATTTTAATTCATCGCTTCTCTGTCTCTCCTCAGCTTTGTTTGGGGTCATGATTAATTAACATAAAATGTTACAGAATATGAATTGCAACAGACTTCTGCTTTATTCCACAGCTGGGGTGACCAAGACACAAAAAATCAACTTCTCACTGTCTGTGTCATTGGCATTTCTGGGAAAAGATTCAGAAAGGATTTTAACCTGCATGGTTTTCATTTATAATAGAAACTAAAGAAAAATGGATTACACTAAAAGAAAAAGATGGCTTTCTTTACACACCCAATCTTTCAACAGTTTGTTTCTGTTATTTATATAATGAAAGACAACAGTTCCAACAGAGAGGGCAATGTACTATGAATTTTCCGCTTCTGCATATATACCACCCGTGGCAAATTTCTTAGCAATGACAACGGAGCTACTAAAAAAAAAGCAACTTTTGGCATAGATTTTTTTTTTAAATTCAAAATATCTCTTATAACTAAAATCCCTTTGAACCTTATTAAGAAATTCCAGCAACCATTTATTCTTCAGCTCCCTTCTTATATCAGCCTGAAGGAATAAATTAGAAGCAGCTACCTTATGCATGTAAACGTCCATGGGTGTATGCATTCACACGAGAGCCCTAGCTCTGCAGGAATATTAACAATGGACAATGCAGTTGCAAAAAGATCTTGCCTTTCAAGAAGCAACAGCAGCTGAATGAGTTCTCACTAAGAGGTATTTGAAACTAGATTTCAGAACTAGGAGACCTTTTCTTTTCAACCTTTGTTGGTTACACAGAGATATGTGTGGCTGGTGAAAATAGACATGGAAGCCCCAAACGTCTCATATCATGAATATCCCTTTATTCTGCTTTTTATTTCTGATCGAAAATATTCCTTTTTTCTTCTTTTTTTTTTCTTTTCCTTTTTCCAAGCCATTTCCTCCCTCTTCTCTCCACCTTCCAGTCTACAAGTGAAAAGTGCACTCATTTAAAGCCATCAGATCTACATTTCTACATTAAAAGAGTATTAAAAAATGCACACCAGAACTATTGCATGCATAATGCAGTCCCCATTACGTTATAAAGTATCAACAACAAGAAATGGTGTCATCAATGCTGTCTTATACTCATTAAGCAAATACTGCTGGAGACAGTGCTCAGATTTTCTTCATTTTTCTATTACATGATCCATCGGACTTTATTTTCTTTTGATTATGGAAACAACTGAACATTACACCTATAAGTTCTAGTTGCTTGCTTCATCATTTATTTTTAATAGGTTTCAGTAGCAAAAAGAAAATTAGGCCAGGGGAATCATGTAACAGAAAATGAGGAATACCTGATTATGTGCATACAGCAAATACTGAGGGAGGGTAACTCATTTTAAGCTATGCATATAGGGCACTTTCACCATTTTAGTTTCTGGGCACACAGTTACCACTTACATTTTATGGACGTATTTCACACAAAGTCCAGCTACTGCCAGGTAGTGCTTTGACACATGCTTATCCAAAAGGTAACAAGGACTGGTTTTGTCTTCTCTCCAACAAATTACAACAGATGTAGGCCTCAACACTTAAACTCCAGCTGCATCCATAGCTACACTGCTGAAAGCCTGGCTGTCACTGTCTTGTGGGTGCCTGTGTCTACCCTGTTTGTCACGAAAAATTGCTCATGCAGTGGGTGTCACCCCATGGCACAAAGTGCTTCCTCTCTCACCCAGGCTCAGTGTCTGTGCACTTCGTTTCTGCTAAAACCTGGTGAAATCCAGGAGCTGAGGGTGCTTCTGCCCAAGGGAAGAGAAGAGCTCCCTCTACTCATTGCCTGAGCGTGCTGGATGAGCACTAATGGGCTGGGGCAAAGAAGAGAAACCCAGCAGTTGACACTGAAAGCAGTGGTGGCAGCTGTTGCAATGACCCTTTCCATGTCCCTAGACCTTTCCAAGTTGCCGTATCTGCTTAGGAGTGGGACAACCACCCTCAGGGAGTCAGTTTCCAACAACAGTGTCTTCATCAGCCGGCTGCAGATCCCTGTGGAAGCTGTGCCATCTTGCTGGAAAAGAGTTTAAGACTAACCAGAATGGGGAGGATGCAAGTGTCAGCGGGGCATTCGGTAGAGAAGGTGCCTTTGATTCCAGAGGAGATGTAGGCTTTCAGGTCTGTTACTGTATTTTATGCAGTAACTGCAAGAGAAATAAACAAACATATGAAAACAAAACTTAAAAGAGAGCAACTTCTGCTCCTCTCTGGGGTTTTCTTTACTAAGGCAAGGATATAAGGAGCTTTCCCTCACAATAATGATCTAGATGGCAGGTGGAGCTTCTACCCTGTAGCCCTTGGTCAATGCCTAAGGGATTGGCCAACTTGAAGCAGCAGGATGCAAAACTGGCTGACTGTAGGTGACTTGCTGCTCCTCAGTCAGGCTAGAATAGATGCTACTAACTGACCAAAATAGGAAGGATAGGTACACTGGTTTCTCCTCCAAAGGAGAGGTTCCTGTAAATTAGGAGCTGCAAAGGTCATGTTTAGCTTTTGTCCTGTTGCTGCTAACATCTGGAGCCACTCTGGCAGTACAAAACTACCTTAAAAGTGGTGGCAAGTGAAACGTAGGTGGCCTGCAAGTAGCTGCAGCAACATAAAGAAGCCTAACTCTAAATGAGAGTCAGGCACAAGAAGATGCACATGCAAAAGCTCTGCAGGTAGTGCAAAAATTCCTTCTTTGCACCACAGTAGCTGGAGATGAACTACCATTGCTTAGTTGCTTCCAGGGCTAAGAGAGCCTAGTTAATCTGAGACACCCTCCGTCCACATCCCAGATGGAGGTAAGAAATTGCGATGTTCTGTAGAGGGGAAAATAATTCAGTTATGGATTGACCTGTGTCTGTAACAGGAACTACATTCTGAATTTACCCTCTAAAACTGTCAGTGTTTTAAGATTTACCCAGAATCTTTAAATGAGCGTCTTTTGGGCTTGTAGCTATGAGGAAGAGGATCCTACCTGCTTCATGCAGAGGGCACACTAGGCTCTTTGCTGCTGGCAAATGTCTTGCAGAAGAGAAGGACATGTTGTCTAAGTGACAGAGCTGAAGCCAGTCCCTGGTGCAGAAAAACATGCCATAAACTAACTCCCATCAGCTCTCCTGCTCAGAAGACAGCAAAGAAGACTTTGTGCTAAAGCAGCTTGCTACCGTAAATCTTGGATTGCCAATCTCCCTTTCAAGCCTCTATGAGAAAAAGAAGCTGCATTTTCAGTGCTGCTGACTAACAGACAGAAAGAACAGCTCACAGATAAGCAGCCTCATGCTGAGAACATTTTTGACCACCCCACTGGCGTAAGGCAGATTGCTCTGAAACCCCACAGAGACTTTGCTCATCAGCGGGGTGTGACCAGGGTGACTGAGACATCTGAATGCCTCGCTGCAACCTGGCCTTGGAGAATTGTAATGTTCCGAGATTAAGGAGGCACAGTCGATGTGGTGGGAGATTTCTCTCCCTGCCCTCGGATGCTCCAAGAGCTCCCTCCTCCAGTAGGTGTTCAGGGACCATCAACTCAGACAGCTTCCTTACAGCACTGCCACACTTCGCAGTCTGGGAGAGCTCACTCCATTTGTTTATTTTCCCATTAGAGAGTTATTCATGCAGATTACTGTGCCCATGTAAGAAAAGACAGCACGCAGTTCAGGCTGCATGTGCACCCTTTTCTCTGCCATTGGTGTGCATGAACACATGACCCAGTGTTACTTTTAATCACACATGACCACAAGCTGTTTCCCAAATGCTGCCTTTAAAAGCAGTTTGTGAATGTGAAAAAATATGTGGTAAACAGCATAGGCAGATTTACTGGGAGGGCTGTGGCTGTCTAAAGGAGCCTCCCGTTATCACTCCCTGGCAGGGAGAGTCCTCCCTAGCACCTAACAGAGAAGAAGACTTCACCACAGTCCCCTCTCTTTTGCCTTCCTCTCTTCTTGCAGCTGCAGCAGCATCCTGCCTCCTGCTCCGTTGCTATGTGAGCTGCAGTCAGGGGTTATCTGTATGGGAATACTCAGCTAGTTATGGATAGCAGCACTACTTTTATAGCATAACACAGAATAAATGAGCAAAATAAATTGAGGATGAACATATGTTGCTGTGGGACTGTGGGGTCCTTCCCAGAGCAGCACAGCACTGTTGCTTGGCCAGATGGCTTGTGCCATGTCTAACTGCTTTCCCCAGACATTGGTTTGCTGGCAAGAGTTCACTGGCAGCACCAGCACATCCACTCAGCCTACAAGAAGAACATGTGTATCCACGTGTGCATGTGTCCCTACCCCAGGCTTTTGGTTTCCAACTTAGTTACAAGGCACCAGGATGCTCTTCTTATACCCTGTCCCCTGTCTTGGTACAACAGTCATTCCTACTGACCTCCGTGGTGTAGGGCCAGTGCCTGTATTGTATAATACATGAGAATTAGGGCTCTGGCTTGCAGTCTGAGGAGACACTGGTGGCTGTGATTTAAGTGTTTATTGTCCTACGCCAAGTGCCTCTACCAGACCACTGTCCCCGTGACAGAGGCAGCATATCTTTTCCAGCAAGCCACAGTTCAAGACCGCAAACTGACATAAACCACTGCTGATTACTTCAGCTCGCTTGCAGATTTTGTGCAACAAACTGCAGTGGGTGAGGAGCAGAGGCGCTGCCCGATCTGCTGCCTTAGCCGGCATGCAGTAACTCTTGGCAGATGGCTGGACATGGCACCACCTTAAGATCCCCTCCAGCATGAATCCTAGCCCCGTGACAGCAGCAGATGTACAGTGAAATCATGGAATTTGTTTTGTTAAAAACTGACAAAGCATTGTGTGCGATGCGGAGACCAGAAGCATCCAGTGTCTGATTTTAGACCTCGAGCTTTCAGTGTGACCCACAAAGGTGCGTTGGCTCAGGCCATGCAGACGGCATGATGCTCTCTCTTCTGAATTCTGAAAGACCAGCAGATTCCTAGAAACGACTGCTGTGCTTGTTTCATCTTGTTTTTACAAGCCTTATCAATCTTTCAGTTTTGTTTATGTGTGTCCATTTGCATTCCTTTATCCAGAATTTTTTTTCACACAGTTTCCTGTATATGCTGGTGTCCAATACAGCATAATAGAGCTTGATTGGCCCACAATCAACCCTTCATAACAAAAATCACATAATATTGTCTGATATAAGTCATTGATAGCAAAGATTAATTTACTGCTTTTTCTCTGTCTCAGAGCAAGGAGTTTAAGTATACGTTGGTATCTCTAAACACTCCTACTGTAATGCTGTATGTCACTTCAGAAGCCTTCAGAGGCCACTGAGTTACAAACAGCTGTCAGTTTGTGAGACTTGAACAGGTATTATGTAGCAGTTTGGCATGTAGCGTTACTGCAATCAGCACTAATTTTGCCTATAAACAGGTGCTACTTCCCATTCTTGAGGGATTTCTTTGGTGGGAGGAAGAATATTAAACATAGACACTCTTAGTTTTGCAATTATCTCAGAAATCAAGTTAATATACAGTTCTAAGGGTAACTTTTTGCTCACTCTGGATTTTGCATCAAACCATCTCCTCTATTCTGCATAGATTGTTTTTGAGCTGCGGGGTATGGTATTGCTTTCTGAGGTAGCAGAGATCTTGGAATTAAAATCCTCACTGTTTAAGTTTCCAAATCCTCCTCTCCATATCCCTGTCCTACCTACACTGCAGGCTGTCTTTTCCAGCAGGTTACAATCTTTAACAATCAGATAATACATTTCAGTGGTGCAAAGCCTTGGCACCACAAAATTCAGATATAACCGTGATGGTGTGAAGAAGTGTCAATCCCCTTTCAAAAGAAGTTAGACCTCACACCAAACAAAGAGTACAGAGCTTGGAAATACATGCTAAAATAAGAGAAACAAGACTCTGTGCCTCAGGAGTGGTATATTACTTAAAAGCTGTCATTACCTACGGAGACAAAGGAGTTACATCTTTCCCAGTGCACAAAGACTACAAAAGCATCTCTGTGAGATGCTCTCTCTACAACACCTTTCCATGGGGCATCAGTGGACCTCTACCACCAATTCTCTCTTGAGTGCCACTCTTGTAGTTTCTAGGAAATGGGTTGAGCTGACCCCAGACTTTAAAAAGTAACCTTGCAAAGTGCAACGCAGTGAGGTGAGGTAGAAAGGAAACTTGTCTCCTATCCATGTAGTCGGCAAGAGTAATACTGTGAGAGCAAAAAGCCAGACACCAGTCATTATGGCTTAGCATTATTCAAAGAGTGAAGTAAAGCTGGAGAGTTAGCCAAGAAGTGAAGTCATGCTGTACGGCACAAGGTCACCTTGTAACCAAAGCTTTATATGACACAATTGCTAGTATGTCCCATTCAGGAGAGGTAGTTCTCCACCTAACCATCCTATCAAAGGTGGTTTTTCTTGAGTCACATGCAGGTTAGGCATTAAAAAGCCTTTTACACAGAATGAACTCAACTAAGCTGGTCCTTGACTGCTAACATGACACAGCTTTTCAAAGACAGATTTCCAGTATTTCTGTCTTTTGGAAATGGTTAAGCTGCTTCAGCTAAAATTGTGTCCCTCCTTTCTCCACACAAGTAAATACAAACAAGTTAGCCTGAGGTATCCTCACAGCATGGAAAAAACTCATGCCCACATTTACTGTCTGAAAAGGCTAAAATCAGTTATTGTATCAAGAACCTCACCAGTAGGATATGCTACAAACGTCCTTTGATGACAAATGTTAAATAAAACGTCTTTCAGGCAAGAATGGCCTATGAACTTGTCTCCCCTGCAGCTGGGATGAAGATTCAAGTAATGTCGTTTGCTCCATTATTTCTCCTTTTCCCCCGTGCTTAGGCCTACCTGTAGTTTAGGTCAGGAGCAGTGTGGTTCCATTGTTAGAAGCACATTGGCCAAAGCTGTCCTTATAACTCAGGCAATACCGACTGTGCCTGCTGTTCATCTCCATTAACAATTTTTGGCTTTGGCTGGTGACTGAGCAGAAAGGGCCTCACCGGAATTGACTCGTCACTTCTGCTGCTCTCTGCAGCACCATGCCAGAGCCTGCTAGATCTACCACTCACTTAAAGAGTCAGATTGGTACCACCTTCCACCCCAGATCCTTCCAAGATCACAGATCCTCATTGAAGACCAAAATCATCAGGAATCCAGGATTTTATTCCCTCTTAAAATTAGTTAAGCTACCAAACCAATTCTGATTTCACAGGCCTCTCTGAAATCCCTCCAACACAGCAAGCAAAAAAGCTTTTTAAAAAAATATCTTTTCTGTAGTTGTGCTGCTCAATGCTCACCAGCTGTTGGAGGCAAAGAAATCTTATGTCTGTAGCTTCAGGCCACATGGCTTAGCTCAGCAGTCAGTTTTCTAAACCACAATTATAACAATTACTAACTACTCATTGCTATTATCTGTCACCAGACATTAATATGGGGGCAGAGCTTGTACATTAGTGTTTCTTGGAGGATGCTAATGATGTAATGGGAGGGGAAGGGAACCTTTTGATTCCACAGTAAATAGAGAGAAATGAATCTAAAATATCATAAACCAATTAAAAAAAAAATCAAATAAACCAATACAATCAAGTGAAACAGAAATCACTTTAAGTGGCTTTATATTTGCATTCATCATCAAGGTCTCGTTAATGTAATTATGCTTTGTAATATTGTATTGAGCCTTTTGCAAGGGAAAAACCGTACTGATTTTTTTGTTTTGTTTTGTTTAAAAAGAAGAGAACAAATCTGTAAAAATATGAATGTTTTTGTAAACAGAGGTGGCTGGGAAGACTTCAGAAATATTTCACTATTCTGAAGGCTGGAACTCACCTATTTACCAGTAATTGGTCAGATGCTAAAACTCACTCTGCTCATCCAAATCACTTTCGAGAAGGAATTAGTTTACAAAAAATTCTTCTCCTTTGCCTTGATAATATTCTGTATTATATAAGCATTTGTAGATGTGAGAAGTGAGCAAGACTTTTGGAAGCATTGGTTCCTAAATAAACTGATTATACATCTAGGAGGGTTTTTTGAAATACATAAATAGCTCGTAAACAATTTCTGTGGGTTTCAGCTTCCTGTGATACCTCTGCAGACCTCACCAGGCATGTATTTGAATCACAAACGTCCTGAAAAAGAGACTCCAGCTATCTTTCCCAATTTGTGACACTGAGCATTTTATAATTTATCTGCCTTTTGGAAATCCTTAGCATACATTTTAAGTAAATTTATTTCCCCAAAACAGGCTCCAGGGATGAGATAAGTACATTTCTGAGAAATTGTAATAGATCCAGGGCAGATCTATCTCAAACAGACCATGCTGGTTGCCTTTTCACAACAATAAATGGTACCAGTTTGTGGTTTCAGGCTCAGGGAATCTCTGGAGATACAGGGAGGTTGTGTCCAACCAGTATGTAGCACTTGCCACACGCTTCCACAAACTCAGCAAGTATTTTACTATTTTGAAGCATAGGTAAACTAGGCCTAGATCAAACATTTATGCTATTCCAGCAAGTCATAGTGCAGGTCAGCCTGCCAGTCATGCACCCACACAGATTTATTATACCTTCTGATCGCCAGATACAAGTGAATTGAAAACAGAGGCTCCTAAAGTGGTTTCATTGCTCTTCTTGTAAGTAATCAATTATTCCTAAATTGCATAATAAAGATACAATTTTTATGTCTCTTTTACAGTCTCTCTCTGCTCTGTCCAACTGTTGAAAATATACAGCTTCCCTATAAATCCCTCTCCTCCTACCGTTGCAAACAGCACAAAATGATCTTCAGCCAGCAGCTGAGATTGCTTCCAGCATGGAGTAATCTTGATACAGCAGCGGGCTTTGATCATCAACTCTGATCCAGGCACTCCTAGCAGTCCCTCTGTGCATGGGAATTGCTGCATTTCAGATGATGAACCCCATTAGTGTCAACACGCTCAGCAGCCCCTGGCTGCAACAGGGACAGTAGTGCTGTGACGGCAAGAAGATATTGATATTTTGGTTAGGCATGAACAGAACATACTTGCTGGAAGATAATTGGTGAAATAGTCATAAAACTGCAGGCCATCAGTAATGGGCAGATGAAAAACTGAAATTTCTACTGCTAGGATGTGACCTCCCACAAACAAGGTCACAGCTCAAATGGCCCAATTCTGCCAAGTACCTTCGAAGTCACCCTAACCTCATATTGATATTGAGGGTGCCATTCCTACGTTAGTTTAAGCTGATTGAAATTGTATTGCCGCTGAATTAGATGTAGTATTCCCTCTCCTGACTTGTGGTTTCAGGTCCCTGTGCCTGCCTCGCTGTAACCAAGTGAAAAGGCAGGAAAGCACAGGTGGGACCACCCCTACTGACAGGGGGCTCTTGGTGCAGAGCAATAGCCAGGCTGTCTGCTGAGGGGGCAGCCTGGAAGGATGGAAGTCCTCCCCTACCAGTGGTCCAAAAAAAATAGATCACACAGAGAAGAATCTTACTGGAAGCTTTCAAACTGGTAGTAACACAAAGCGTGGGACACGCTGCAGGAGCAGCACAAATCTCCTCTGAGCAGTGAGCACTCCTGCATTTTCTAGAGGACTCTGGATGGCCAGAAGTGGTCTTAGCGAAGCAGCAGAGGTGCAACAGCAGCAGGAGGGTGCTGAGCTTGACTGCTGTAAATAAATGGGAGACGGCTAAACTGGATGGCTGAAACTCAACCATCTCGTGGTTTTGCCTGTGAAAGTTTCACCATGGGAAAGAATAAGAGGTAGAATTCAGGCTACACTTAGGAAGTATGATGCTAAATTATTAAAAAAAGAAATTAAGCTATCTCCTTCCCAAGTACTGATCCAGGAACATGTCCAGTTTCTGACCTCCTTCTACTGCAAAACATCAGACTGGAGCCACCTCTCTTCACTTCCTTTGTGCCATGCTTTCTGCCTTCCCTACCTTGTGTCCCTGCCTAGCATCCATACTCAGAGGATGAAGCACTTGTGCGAGTTTAATCCTGGCAAAGGGTCACGCAGAGCAAGCACGCATCCATGAGTTACTGCTTCACAAGTGACCAAGTTAACACGTGTGAGTGGCCCCATGAGAGCTGCCTGCAGCACTGTCCTCTTCACCTGGAGTGCATCTGGACAAGGTAATTTAGGAGCCAAACGATCTCTCTGTCAGCTCAGAGCAACAGCCGGTGCAGGGCAGTTCCATGGGACGACATAACTCAGTGGGGTGAAGGCTGCCTGGGCTATGTGGGGTTCCATACAACCACGGGGACAGCTTGTGTCTGCCTCAGGCTGGCTTTGGGACAAGTAAGTCCCACAGCAACAGCTTAGAGACCTCAGTGCCATTGACAGTAAGTTCAAACTTGTCACTGGCAGCACATCCAAACCTTAGGAGATGACAGCCCCTTCAGCCCTGTCCTCTTGATGAAAAGATTTGGTATTTAAGACATCACCACCAACTTTTAGGCTTTCTCCCTGAAAAACAAAGACAGAAAGACAGAAAGACAGACAGAAAGAAAGACAGCAAGACAGAGAAAGAAAGAGAAAGAAAGAGAAAGAAAGAGAAAGAAAGAGAAAGAAAGAGAAAGAAAGAGAAAGAAAGAGAAAGAAAGAGAAAGAAAGAGAAAGAAAGAGAAAGAAAGAGAAAGAAAGAGAAAGAAAGAGAAAGAAAGAGAAAGAAAGAGAAAGAAAGAGAAAGAAAGAGAAAGAAAGAGAAAGAAAGAGAAAGAAAGAGAAAGAAAGAGAAAGAAAGAGAAAGAAAGAGAAAGAAAGAGAAAGAAAGAGAAAGAAAGAGAAAGAAAGAGAAAGAAAGAGAAAGAAAGAGAAAGAAAGAGAAAGAAAGAGAAAGAAAGAGAAAGAAAGAAAAAAGAAAGAAAGAAAGAAAGAAAAAGAAAAAGAAAAAGAAAGAAAGAGAAAAAGAAAGCCAATATCCATAGACTAGAAAGATTTCACAGTGGCTGAAACAACAGCTCAGATGCTCATTGCACGTCAATATATGCTGTAGCAGTTGTTGAGCTTTCTGTTACCTGGCCTGCTTTGCTGCTGCTTGGACTTCATGAGCTTGCTAAGCCTGCCTGAAATACATCTTCAACAAGAAACAAGGAGAAACAGGAAAGCAGCTGCAGTTGCATGGAAAGGTTGAAAGCCACAGCAGCAACGTGCTGTCTCTGATAATGTTTCTCAGTCCAAGGCATTCATTGTCTCATTCTGTACAACAGCATTTTTCCTATTCCTACCTGCTGCTGCAACCACTGCCTCGTTCATCATCTAATTACTGCACAGTCTTTTGGAAAGGTTATTTCATGTGAGATAATCCATCTTTCTCCATGCACATAATAAAAAATAAATTAATAGCTACATTAATAAAGCATTTTAAGTTTTTTTTCTTATTGTTAGTGTAAATCATGTAAATCCCTGCCCGAATTATACCACAGAGCATAATTCTTACTCAGAACTTGTCCTGGTGTTTTTTTTTTTTTTCCAATTTATAGTAACTTACCTTCTCTACCTTCCAGCATACCCCCAGCTATTCTACTGACTGAAGACACTAATTAGGAACAAAACACACATTTCAGATTTTGGAAATCACATTGCTACTTCAAAATTTAAACAAAAGGTTTATAAAGTTATCCATATCAAGACAGTGCGTTAGCACTACATATTTCTTCTCTAAAGATCATGCAATTTTTTGTCATCAACCTTCAGACTTCCACACCAACTGCTGGAATTGCTTTCAGTATTACTTCCTGGCAAGTATTGTGAATGATGACTACAGAATTCCTGTGACATTCAGAACTTTGTCATAGTGAAAATTAATCTTCATTTTAGGAACTTGAAAGCAAGCAAATGTGAATGTTAATGTAATTAAAAACTTGCCAGTTGGGAAATGCTGGGCATGAGGCTTGAACTTATGACTAACGTCACTCTTTCACAGCTGTGATGCATGTGTGTGTAGAGAAGAGAGATGCACTGAATTCTAAAATATTTAACATTTGCAAATATGTATCATGCTCTCTCTGAGTGGTTTGGTGTAATTCCAGACAAAGCTACTAAAACCACTTCTATCTTGTACTCAGGATACTTCGCCTGTCTTTGCCTCTACAATGTGCATGACTATCAGTCCCAATGCTGGAGTTGAGGGCAAACCATAAAAATCTGGAAACATGAGTTTTTGTCATTGTTTTCTGTTTTGATTTTGTAACTCAGAGGGGGGTTTCCCTTCCTGATTTTCATTGCCTGTGGCCAGCAGGCAAAACTAGTGCAGCAAAAGAAAGCATTTCACACATATTAATCTAATTTCAGTTATGAGAATTAAATTTCTCGTAAAAACGCTACTAGCATAAGGCTGTAATAACTAATCTTATGTAACTGGGCTAGTGAAATCCAAAGAACAATAAAATTTCTATCTGTGCACCAATATTCCTTATGGGCACAAGGAGACAGGACATAGCTGTCTCAGTATGCAAGGCATTCAAATGGTGAAATACTTGGAGCAAGTAACATCTGGGACAAAATTTCTTTCCAGGGTAAGAGTTTCAGAGTCAGTTGTTGCACACCCAACCTATCAAACCCAGCCCTTGGACTGGCATCTGTCTGGGAGAACCTGCCACATTAACTCCTTTTAATTTTAATTCAGGCATAAATGAATTCATTGGCAGCCGAAGACACTCAACATTCAGTTCCCCCTAGGACAGGCCCATTAAATTCAAAACCAAACCATCTTCTGTTCACTGTCTTTCAAGGTCAAAGACATGCTGTCCCCAGTGCTAAATGTGTGGCTATACCCAATATTTCTTCCCTTTCCCCCAACCCAAGCCGGTAAGACTACAGAGAGCAGGGTGGGTTGAAGTCCAAGGTAGCAATGCCACATCTAGATGTTGAGGAGGGCCCCGGATTTTCAGCAGGTCATGGCTGGGAATAGTGTTTCTCTGATACACTTGCCTCACAGGCAATACCTCTCTAGTACTTCCTCCAGTCACAGCTTCTCCTGTTGAGCCTCAGCAGAGAAGGAAAAGTGAACGAATCCTACCCTTCAAGACAGTGAACCCGATATGGGGCTTTCCTCAGCCACGAAAGAGCAGGAAGCTCTGTGAACCTCAGGCTCAGCCTCATTTTCTCTTCCCTTCTTTACACCAGCAGGATGACAATCAGCAGGGAAGAGCTCCCTGTTAGGTAACCCAGGGCAGCTGCAGGATGTTCACACCTTTTGAGGTCTTCTTGGGAGGCTGATGCGCTTGCCCTGCCCCTCAAACCCCTTGGTCCACTTCTGTGACGGAAGGGAGTGCAAACCTCACTTCTCCAGAGAGGAGGCAGAGGGAAGAGGAAATTAGAGACTGCTCCCCCCGCTCCTTGCAGCTGGCTTTGGGGACAGGAGAGAGAGGACCGAGAACTGCCTAACCAGCCTTGCCGTCTGTTCAACGCACTCAGCAGGCACTAACATATTGCAGTGGGATGTGCTAAAATGAAAACACCCTTCAACTCTCCTTTTAATGTGGTATGTTGTGGGATTCCTCGTTCTGCCTCCGCTCTTGCTTTTCCAGGAGAATGCAGGAAGGGGCTTCACCAACACGACGGCTTTGCAAGGCAGTTTACCCCTTGCTAAATGGATTTACCTTACCTTTAATGGGTTTCAGCACTTCTTCACTGAAGGTTTACAAGAGTTGAGCTTGATCTTTTTTTCTTAAGTTCATTAACCCAATAAAGATGAAACTCAAATACAAGGACTGTTAGTGAGCTGGTCACGGCTAAAGTCGAACACCTATTAAAATCCCCACTAACTGCTTCAGGTAGGATTTCTAGTTATAGAACTATTAATTTAAGCATTTAGCTTTGCTACCAAGGTCCTTTTTTTTCATGTACGTAATAAAAATGAACCTATTAATCTCCAAAGTGCATATCTACAGAAAGAAATGAACAGGAACATTTTAATTTTCAATCAGCATTTCTGGTGGCTGAACACAATTAAATACAATCATATAAAATATCTGTGATAGCTTAAGGGTGCAGAATGAAACTACATGAATAAATAAAAGAACCAGTGAATGAATCGTAAAAACTTACTTCTATACTGCAGAATTCTTCTTTAAAAGAGTAAATCAGGATTAACCTAAGCACATGCAGATATTTGTGTTTACGTACATATGTGCTCAGCTTGCATTTCAAATTCCTTCAAAAACATCCACTTCTATTTGAGTCAGTGGGCACACACATAGTTTTGTGATGCTATTCCATACAGCAAAAAATGCAGTCAACCTGAAAATCATGGTAAAATATTTATAGAAATTAATATATAAACATATAAATGCAGGTGCATTTCTTGTTAAAAAGGCTTTTCCACAAGTGCCATTATAAGTGCTTGCTTTCCATTATTTCCTGCACGGCTCCAGGTGAGCTCCAAGGTCTCCATGGGCCCCAGGTGCCCCTGGCCAAAGAAAATTCTGATTTAAGCAGGGACAGGACAAGGGGCCAGACTTGCAGTAGAACTCAAGCGAGACACAACAACTGAGGGACTGCCTGGCCTGACTAGCCACAGGGGTGGGAGGAGAAGCTGGTGGGCTAGGAAGGTCAGGAGCTGCTGGTTGTAGGGGAGAGGAAAGATTTTAACAAGAAAGAAGGGTGCAGGGAGAAATGAGCTGGAGGAACAAAAGCCCAGGACAGAAACAATGACATAGAGACGAGAAGGATGTTGCTGCTGGAGAGGAGGAGCATTGGGAGGTCAATGACAGCTGCCTGGGTGGCAGGCAGCAGCGAGGCACAGCAGGGAAATCAGGTGAAGATTGGATGGGATTCACCAAGCCAATACATGGATTAAAGGCAAATGGCAAGGCTTGAAAATATTTCTGCAGATAGATAGGTCCAGCAAAAAAAAAAAAAAAAAGTGTTATAAGGGGCAGAGGGACAGAAGCAAAAAAGAGAGAAATCATATCCCTAAGTGCAAATTTTTCTAAGTATCACAGCACATCTTTATAAAGGCTGGGGTTAATTTTCCATTTCTGTTGAGCATCTGGATAAATTTCTTTTCTGTTTTTGAACTATTTTGGTGCAAAGTATCTATTCTATGCACATTCCCACAAACACATGTATCTACTGCACAAAGAAATAAACTGCCAAAAAATAAAAAGCACCAGCTGAAAAAGTGTCAATGAATTTCTCAGGGCTTTAAGAAGCAGTAAGTAACAACAAGCAAAACAAGTATCATCTGCTGAAAAATGTTTTGTAACTATACTAACTTGTTCACTGAAGTCTTTTTCCAGTTACTTATTACAAAATACAGTATGAAGTAGGGGTTTTTTTTGGGGGGGGGAGGGGGGGGTGTGCAGCAGCAGAATGGCCTGGAAGCTAAATCATAACCAAAATTGTAATAAAAAAGATGAAAAATGTACTGACAGACCATATTAAAAATTGCTTATTACAATTTGTTATCCTCAGGAAGTTGTTTACCATGTATTTCTTCTTTCCTAATGCTAGATCTACATTTCGTTTTTCCTTTCTGTCAAATCTATTTCACTCACAGTCTTTGTAGCTTAAACACTTTCTCAGTGGCAGCAATTGTAATTCTCTGCTGCCTCCTCATCTGCTCCCTTTCACATATAGGTTTTACCTTCAACAATATAAAGCCAAATGTGCTTGAAGATTTTTTCACAAGATCTATGGGAGCTTTAGATTTTCATTAAAGGTTTGTTTATTCTACTGATGTACTGCTTCAACAGTGTGAGAATGAAATTCACACATACACAAATCAGTAAAACACCCACTAACCATATTTTACTCATTAAGAACAGGTTTGTAATAGGCTACACAAAACAACTATTTGCTTTCTTTTTAATACTATGAGGATGCTTAGATTTACAAGTCTATGGATTTGGTTGAATTAACTAAGGAGTGATATTTCTATAAACAAACAAGATACTGATGTTAAAGTTGAAAAATAAATCAAAAGTTCTTTTTCCAGTTCTAGTAGTGCAGCAAACGTAATCAAGGAAATTTTATACTCTATGGCATACATAGCAAAGGAAGGCAAAATTTTCTGTCCTTAAAAAGGGAATTTGCTAGTTCCTGGTTGGAACATATGCACATACCTAATATGTACAGAAGTGGCAAATGCCACAGTTTAACATTTAATGATCCTATGATCAAGATATTTCTATATATCCTGTAAATGACACTAATTTATCATTTTTACTTTTTTATTTACTATTCACTTTTTGCTTACTAATGGATGATGATATCTATCTGTCTACTGTATATATTTGTTCGGCAAGACTTTGAGGAGCATTAGAGATCAGCAGTGTGGTACAGGAGAGATTTTGATACTGAAAACAGAAGCAAAGCTCCTTCAAACTCTCTTCAAGTTGAGAGGAAACTTTAACACTGTCCTCCACTCATCCCGTGTCAAAAATGTATCATCCTCATGGGATAGGATATGGTGAGAAAGGTAGGGAAAAAAAAGGGAAAAGAGACAAACATAATTACCATTTCTGGTGAGAACATCTTATTTTGCTAGTTTTTGCTGCTGGTTGTTCCTTTGCAAACTTATCTCCCATCAAGGCCTTCTATGTGGAAGAGACTTCC
Organism: Chauna torquata; assembly: GCA_013399475.1. Taxonomy (NCBI): domain Eukaryota; kingdom Metazoa; phylum Chordata; class Aves; order Anseriformes; family Anhimidae; genus Chauna; species Chauna torquata. The sequence continues at coordinate 222,475 of VXAL01012494.1, forward strand.
CTGGAGTAAGTCTGCTGGAAGTGTTCCCTACTCCAGAGGACAACATGCCCAAGAAAAGGAGTGGAAATGGGGCATATTTTCCCAGCCCACAGCAAGAATAAGAGTTTCTTAGATGAAGAATTCTTCTTAATATACTTCCAACAGCTAAAATTTTTCTAACTGTTGCGCTGTTTGAAAGAAAAATATGCACTATACTTACCTTCTGCAGAAGTCAGACACCTGTGGAACTCCGCAGCTCTGACTCGCCAGACACTTGTCCAACGTCGCAGTAATATCCTGTGAGACAAGACCTCTGCAGAAGTCAGAACGGTTTTGGAATACAGTGTGATGCTTCTCCACAGATGTTATTAAAGTAAATAGGCTGTGCATCTCAGCAAATACGCAACAGCACACTTTGGGGTCTCACAATAAGCTCTTGGAAATGGTCTAACAATAAGCTCTTGGTGTGGTCTCCTCTCCACTGTTACTTCAGCCCTGAGGAAGAAGTTCTCTGCCTCACAATAGTCTTAGTTTTTGTTTCTCTAGCTGGCAAATGGATGTAATGCCCAGAGCAAGTGAGATGTGACATTTGGACTGACTCGCTATTTGTGGGTGGATGGCAAGAGGAGCAGCAGAACTGTCCCATCTCGCCCTTCATGCACAAGGTGTAGCAAAATCACATCCACAGTCCCAGTGACAGCATGGAAAACACAGAGCCCATGATGAGGGGTACCTGGTATTTCCAGAAAGTTGAGGGGAAAACCCCAACTCTCATGGTCTTGCACACTATCGCTGAGCATACACAATAAATGGGCATCAGAAGGAGAAGGGGATTATGCAGCACTCAGGCCCCTGTAGTGCAGCATGCAGCTGGCACCAAACACAGGTGTCTGAAACAAATTGCTTCAGAGGTTTCACATCCATCTCCCTCCAGACAAAATTTGATAGAGAAATTGCATTCCCCTAATGATGGCAGACGGGGGAAATATGGATATACTTCTATAATTTTCACAAAGATATGACAATTATTAATACTTAATCCTTAGATAGCACTTTACATTTACAAATCTCTGTACAAACTGTATTAAATTAATGGCAAGTCCTTAAATACATTGAACTAATGCAGCTTAGAATGACTGATGCATGCAGACAGAAGAATCGTTAACCTTAATGAATCATGTTTGAGACAGTGGATGGAATACATGTTAGAGATACACCTGCGAGCGTGTGACAGGCTGGTAAGATAAAAATTTAGTCATCTGGCACATGTCGTTTTGTAGTCCTCCAGCTTGAGACTGTTTTCCTGGTAGATTGATAGATATGAGGTAAGCTGAGTGCTAGCTGGGGTTGCAGCATGCAGCGACAAGAAGACACACAGACCTTGCTCACGGTGTCACAGGCACTGGTTTTATTTGTACACCACCAGTACTGCCAGGGAAGCTATTTACTGATTATGGACAGTTTTAGCAAACAAAGAATCAAGACTATGAGTAACTAGCAAATCACAGCCACTTTCAGGCTTCTGAAAAGGAGCACAGTGTACGATTAAAATTATACTCATTAATTACCAATGTCAGTAACGTCAACATAGCAGACCCTTATTGAAAGACCTGGATGAAAACCATCACTTGTTCAAGCAGATCACCTTGATGATTTTGTGGTATGAAATTACTTGTGCTGAAACAGTTACCTCCCCAGTCAAGCCAGGAGTGATTCTCCTCTGGGTAGAACTGCACTGGAAGAGTTTTGAGCATCAGCATCCATTAGCCACAGCCACTGCATTCTCACAGAAACCTTGCAACACATTCACTCTATGCCCTGCACTGCTTTTTGGAAATACCAGACGCTATCTCAATATAATATATTTACAATTATATTTTGAATATCTCTGGAGTGACTGGCAGACAGATCAAAATTTTTGATAAAAGTGACTTTTCGATATTAAAAAAATCTGTCTAAGCAGTCTGCATTTAAATTTTCCTTTAATGTATTGTTGTTGCACTTCCTCTGTCTGCTTCAGCATTTATAAGCAGCACCATTACTCCATGTCCAGATAAGCACCATTCGTTTTCCATTAAATTTTCTCATCCTCTTAACCCCTTGGATTGTGGGAAATGGCAGGCACACCAGCTTCAGGGGTTGCTAACAGAGGCCGCAGCAGACGAGCAGTTCCCGTGAGCGCTGATTACCTGTCCTTGAGCTAACAGGGTGCCCGAAGGGCTCCTCCCAGCCTTGCTGCTTCAGCTTGCTTATCTCCACTGAGGCAAAACTGGGTCTGAATGACACGTGTTCTGGACCCAGGAGTGGCCTACACCAGGACAGCAAGGTGCAGGTAGATCTCCTAACCTTACTGAATACCGAGGTTAGCTCAGGCATTTGCGTCTATCAAACCTATATGCTGTCACCAACCATAAAGGAAAACCAAAAGGAATATTATTCTTATTTCTTAAAATATCTGTTGTATGAACACAGCATTTATTCTTTCAGTCATGTGAGATATTGAGACATTGTTCCTTTATGTCCACACAGGTTAGCGTCCCCCTACAGAGGCAAATGACAGAGGACACGGTCCTTACTGTAAGTATAGGTAGCCTGGTAGCTATGGTAGCGAGCCTTTGCAAGAGTGAGCCCTGCTTCTTGAATAACACCACACAGGTCACATAGAGCAAAATAAACACATATTTGTTTACTGGTAACCTGCTGTGATAAACAGAAATGGAAAGGATTAGGTGTTCCTTTGGGAAATGTGTCTCTTCTTTATATTAATTACACTGGCAGTAATCTCTTAATGCTGTGTCAGCTTGTGTTTACAATTTTCATAGAAAAAAAGGAAACTGATATGACAGAAATGAAGGTAGATATACTTATTTGTTTGTTTGGTACATGTTTCAGTGGGTATGTAAATAAACAAATTAAGATACCCTCACAATTATGAGTCAAAGCAGGAGAACTGAAACAAAATCATAACAGAAGGCTGTCAAACCCTCAAGTTTTGCTTCTTTGACTAATGCATAACACACACACACACACACACACACACACACACACACCATTTTCTTTGTGGAATCAGAAAGTCATACTAGACAGCTCACCTTCAGACTCAGTTTTCCCCAATGATGTTTGGGTTGAAGTGATCGCATTTTGGGGGCTCATGAGGGCCTCTAGCTCTGTGAACAGCCACACTGCTTGCTCTTCTTCCTCAGTTGTAAAAAACACTATAAAATCACCCAGACTGGACCCCTGTGAGATATTTCCCGGGGTAAAGCACCTAGTCCCATTCCCCAGCGTGGCAGGTATGGCCAGCACCAAGTTCAGCTGTAACACATACACTTGTACCAACATGAGGAAGAAACACTTGGAAAATGGGTTGGGTTTTTGTATTGGGTTTACATGGTAAAGGTTTGGTAGCAGGGGGGCCACAGGGGTGGCTTCTGTGAGAAGATTCCAGAAGCTGCCCCATGTCAGATCAGAGCCAGCTCCAGCCGGCTCCAAAAGGGACGCACCGCTGGCCAGAGCTGAGCCAGTGAGAGATGCTGGTTGTGCCTCTGGGAGAGCAGATTTAAGAAAGGGAAAAAACTGCTGCGCAACAGCAGCTGGGAGAGAGAGGAGTGAGGAACAGCCCTGCAGACACCAAGGTCAGTGCAGAAGGAGGGCAGAAGGTGCTCCAGGCCCCAGAGCAGAAGTTCCGCTGCTGCCCATGGTGAGGACCGTGGTGGAGCAGGCTGTCCCCCTGCAGCCCATGGGGTACCACATGGAGCAGATCTCCACACTGCAGCCCGTGGAGGAGACCACAGTGGAGCAGGTGGATGTGGCCTGAAGGAGGCTGCAGCCCATGGAGAGCCCCCCAGGAGCAGGCTCCGGGCCAGAGCTGCAGCCCGTGGAGAGGAGCCCACACAGGAGCAGGCGATCCGGTGGGAGCTGCCACCCGTGGGGGACCCATGCTGGAGCAGTTTGCTCCTGAAGGATGGACCCCATGGTACGGACCCATATTGGAGCAGCTCTTGAAGAGCTGCAGCCTGTGGGAAGCCCACACAGGACCCGTTCGGGAAGGACGGCATCCCGTGGAGGGACCCCACACTGGGGCAGGGGCAGAGAGTGACCTTGAAGGAGCGGCAGAGACGAAGCGATATGGGCTGACCGCAGCCCCCATTCCCCGTTCCCCTGCGCTGCTCGGGGGGAGGAGGTAGAAGAGCGTGGATGGGGGGAAGGTGTTTGTAGTTTGCTTTTAGTTTCTCACTGCTTTAGTCTGCTAGTGATAGTAATAAATTATATCAATCTCCCTAAGTTGAGTCTGTTTTGCCCGTGACAGTAATTGGTGAGCAGCCTTCTTGTCCTTATCTCAACCCTTGAGCCCTTGTCCATTGTATTTTCTCCCCCTGTTCCTTTGAGGAGGGGGAGTGAGAGAGCGGCTGTGGTGGAGGTCGGCTGCTCAGCTGGGTAAAACCACCACAGATTTATAAATAACGCGACAGCAAACAGTTTTGTTTAAGAGAATGAGATACCAAGGAAAGGACTAACAAAATATTTTGCATTTGAGATGGAAAAGAAACCTAATGCTTTTTCAGACCTCTACTCTAGTATATGTACAAAAACTTGGTCTTGCTCAATTTTATGCATAATTATGACAGCAGCTCCACCAGGACCCTTAGGATGGTAGAGGATAAAGTTTGTGTGCAAAAGAGGATGACATCACAAAAAACTCCTTTCTCTCCTTCTCTCTGTTCAGTGAATTAACTCTTCTCAAAGTCTTTTATCTTTCATTTTCTTCCTCAAGAGGTTATCATTCTCTCCCCCTTACCCTGCCTCAGTCCGGATGGGGATAGCAGGGATCTCTGCATTGGCAGCTACTTCACTCACTAAGTTAGGACCTTCAGACAAAAAATGCAATCTGTAATTTTATAGCAGCCTGCCCTGTTTGGGACATTAATCACATGTTGTTTGTGGGAGTTTGGACTTGTTGCTTTATCATAGATCCAACTCTAAAAACAAAAGTATCGGTAATAAACACACCCTGGCCAGCTGGGATGTGCTGCTGAGTTTAGCTGTTGGACGTACAGGCAGAAGCTGCTGGGAACCCAAATCCGTCACCCTGATGTGTCTCTGGCACCTTTCATAGTGAGTCACCGCCACTCCAGGGCTGCCAATACTAGGTCAACCACCTAGGATTAGTCAGAGAGAAAACAAGGGAGAAGGCTGTCCCTCCCCAAATGCTGTCATTAAATAGGCTGTGTCCCTGAGTACCCAGCAGTGCTGCTGCAGAAGGGCGGCCAGGCCCTTTGGAGGCTCTAGGAGACCTGGTGACCTACTTAGATGATGGTCCACAGCTTCACGTAACCTGCTTGTTCCCGGTTGCCATCCTCCTGCCACCTCCCTCCAGCCTATGTCAGAGGGTGTCCCATGGCTGGAGACACAACCCAAAAGCAGCACCCGTGTTGGGAGTGGCCGGGGCCCCAGGGGCTTCACAGCTTTGTGTTTTGCCGGGAGGGTGCACCTCCATCCCGCAGGGCGAAGAACCAGAGCCCACCACCCTAACAGCTCGCAGCCTTGCATGCCTGGTACCAAGAGCAGGCTGGGATGCAGAGAAGAGCACCCAGGGAGGTACATACCCAAATCTCTGGAAATCCCATGAGACTCAGCTTCCTATAGAAATGGTATTTCTCTAGAAATACCCATAGTACTGTGGCAAATAATACGGCCCCCTTTTAGAAAGGCTGCGAAATGCAATATTGCAGGGTGTGTGTGTTTGCACACATATACTAATAATGTAAAACAGATGCTTAAAACCCATGATTTGATAGCATAGAAACATTTATAACGTTCCCTGCTTAGAAACAGGCAAGCTTTTCTGTTTTAGCAATTAAATGCATGTTTATCTGCATTCCTATACATTGATAGCATCTATTGTTCATAAAAATAAACAGCTGGGTTAAAGAGACACATGAAATTAAATAGGAAACGATTTCTCTACAGTTCAGTTTTTCTCCTACTATTTATCACATGCAGCAAGGAGGCTTTCAAGAGCCTTGTGTATGTTGCTGGTACTGTGTTATGTTTACAAATTGTGAAAGCTTTGTTTAATGCTTTGTTATTTTAAGCAGATACAGAAACAAAATAGCAATATAGCGATAATGAATATTTACCATTTCCACAGCTGGTTTCTTTTGCAGAACTCCAACTACTTAATTTCAATTTCACTTATAGTTGAGTGGATATCCTGGCACAGATTTAAAAAACTTGATCTGACCATACCTCAAGCAGCTGTGTCCAGTTCTCCTAGGTCTGAACCAGCACCCATTACATATAGCAATATAACATGAATTGTCAACAAAAGCTTTCTTGCGTTAAGTTGGCATATGTATCCACAACATGCGGAATAAAGGAAAATTAAAGGGATGGTTAGAGAGTGCACACTGGAAAGTGAAACAGCATTCATGTAGCTAAGACCTCAGAAAAATCCAAACATTTCAAAGTCGAAAACTCGACAAGTCAGATCACTGCAGTGATAACACATCATCAATGACAATTACGTCCTGAGTGGATTCGTTAAGGAGAACGCCCACAGAAGAACACTTGTCCCTTCTTTTTAGACGTAGAACAATCTGGTCATCAGGCAATAATCAGACTGACAGTAATCACTCCAGCTAGCTGAGGGGACTTTTCATAGCGCCGTATGAAAGCAGCAGCCTTTTGGTGCTCACCATTTAGCCTTCCGTTGTCAGGGTGACTGGAAAAGAACTGCACATACAGTGGGACAAAACAGAAAAAAAAATGGTAAAACTCTTTTCATGCAAAAAAAGATCAGTTTTACAGAAACCAAATATGTTTTGAAGTCATACCAATCATGCCAAAAATTACTGGAACTACTTGGAAAAAAAAATGAAGTGTTTGATTTTATCTGGCCATGAAAGAATTCAAACTTTAGGGCAAAGCTGAAGTCTGACATGGCAAAATGTTTAAAAAATGGATTTCTTTATTCCAGTTGGCTTTAGATGAGGGAGAAAAGGAAATGCCTTGAATGGAGGAAAAGGGGAAAAATAACAGATAATGGTATATTTAAGTGATTTATGAGCTGGCCTGCTCTTCAAATCTCATAGCTCCTGGTCTGCAGGGATGTTACACCATGATGGTGTAACATGGGCAGATCCTGCACAGCAAGTTTCACAGGAATCCAGCTGCAGATCAGGTGCTACCACACTGCTGCCCCACGGGCTGGGCCTCCTACCCTATTGCGGAGCTAATCCAAGGTGACTCACATTAAAAGCTGTAACGATCCTACACCTTCCTAGAAAGGCATTTCCTTGTACTTCAGGTACTAAATTAGAGCAAAGGCCTTGTGTTAAGTCCCGATGCTGTAGTACATGGATTTGAGTGAGTCATGCATGCAGATAGGACCTTGTTTTATCCCTGAGCAGTGGTGAAGGGGAAGAAGAAGGGCCCTGCATTTTCTTGTCCATATATGAAAAACCTAAGACACAGTACAATATACCACCTAGAACTAGGTGATATATAATAAAATAATGGAACTAACTTGTTTTCTAATCTAAAATGCAGCTAATATAGTAAAAAAAATAAGCTTTCAAAGTGAAATGCTAAATCTTACACCTACTAGAATTAAAATCACCAGTGAAATTTAAAATCGCTCTGCTGCTCTACCTCATGATGATAAACTGGATTGCTGATAGTCACTATCACATTTTCTAAGCTTTTCTGAGAACTCTGGTCTTATTCCCCACCCAGGATAGACCAGACTAAGGGGCTGCTGCTTTTAAAATACAGCTTGTCATTTCCAATTAAAAAAAAGGTCTGTGGGAAACCAGCCAAGCAAGCCATGCAGACGGAGAATGGTCTCTGCCCCGGTCCTTCTCTCGACTAATGTTGCCGAATGAAGCCCTTGAGGGCCAGTTTTTCTCTCTGCCTATGCTGAAGAAGCAAGCAAACCAGACTTTTCAGCAATGGCTATTGACTGCTAGCTCATTACTGGCAGGGTGCTGAGTATGAGCCCCTGATGTCCAGCTTGTGCACGTACAGCACAGGAGGCTGGAAGCAAGTGTTACTTCTGCTGCGCTGAGACCTTGCGTGGGTATAGGTGCTGGCACCAGCAGCAGGACACTGGTGTTCACGCAGGGTTCAGCTTCAATCCTCCTCTGCCATGCTTCTCTTCATAGAAATGATGATAGTTCCTCTCTGACTCGAAGGAGCGCTGTGAAAATAGTATTTGTCAGGTGCCGAGAATTGTAGTCATAAATGCCACATAAAGGTCCACAAAGCAAAGAATAACTCATTTTTCACAATGGAGCTCGTACAGCATTTGGTAAAAAGCCCATTAAACAATAAAAGAACAACAAAAGTTGAATGCCTGCTCATAAACTGGTTACCATCCATTCTGCGTGCTGGCCAAAGCTTTGTGGGAATAACACTGTGCAGTCACGCCACAAAACGCGGTCATTGTCAACAACGGGGGAATACCACTCCCCACTTTCTACCATTGTAGTTCTTCACTTGGCAGGTATAATGGCCCTTCAACACTGTCTACTGTATATGGTTGCTTTACATATTTTCATTTTTGGCCTCTTTTCTCAGGTGACAGGTGATAGAACGCAAGGACACAGCCTCAAGTTGTGCCAGGAGAGGTTTAAATCGGACTTCAGGAAGAATTTCTTCACAGAGAAGGTGGTCAAGCATTGGAATGGGCTGTCCAGGGAAGCGGTGGAGTCCCCATCTCTGGAGGTTATTTAAGAGACAGATGGACATGGCACTAAGGGATGTGGTGTAGTAATGGGACTCGGTAGGTCAGGTTGATTGTTGGACTTGGTGATCTTGAAGATCTTTTCCAACCTAGATGATTCTAGGGTTCTATGATTTTCTGACTCAACACAGGACACATAAACAATTCTGTTCGTTGGAGGTATAAATATTGCAAGAAGACATTTTTTCACCAAAGTGGGAGAGAAATGGGAACAAGCACAGAGAAATGGTGCAAATTCATAGGGTACCTACACAGCAGCAGTAGCAGCAGTCCTGCCAGGTGGCTGTTGGTATTGTCTACAGATAACGTGTGCAACGTGTGCTTGCTGGGAGTTGAAGCCATGCCCAGTTCCTGTGGAACTATGAAGACATAATGATGGATAACGAGGACAGGAAAAGAGACTCAAATTTGGTCAAAACAAACTCATGTTACTTAAAGCACATGGTCTGTTTTCATTTTTGGCTAAAATACCTCACAGAAAACGTGTTATGTGATGACAGAAAGAGGGAAATTGCCATCTGCCAGTATCCAATATAGCCAACAATATTTTCCTATCCAAGCACCAAAACTGCTTTTGTGCCGCATATACTTGAGCAGCTGGCAATGGCAGCAGAGCAGCAAGCCACTTCAGTGCTTTGACACACAGTTAAATGAAAACAAAAGGAAAAGAAACGGTGAGAAGATAGCAAGTGGTTAGAAACTGGCAAGTTGTTGAGCACCAGTCTGGGTCTAGACCCCAGCCTCCGTAAATCTGGGAGAAGCGGATCTACAGTTCGGTTTGCTCAGTGCAGGAATGCAAAATTCAGCTTTCTTCCCGTGCTCCAGGTATTCAGCTAACAGACAATGAAATCCCCTGCAACCCAACTGACAGAGACAAAGCTCCACAAGGACTTGTGCCAGGGACTGCAAAAATTTGCTGCTTATGCCTGATGAAGTTCTCAGCTGCAGGGCAGGAGAATTGCAGTTTGCTCCTCACAGGCAAATGTGGCACCGGTCTTGCTGGTATTAGTCACTGTGAATGATCAGGAGGCCACAGATGCCCATACAGGGCCATCTCTGTCTCTCTGTCACTGGCGGTCATGGAAGACAGTCAGGATGAAGGCAGGTGGAGACTTCAGAGAAGCAGCTTTTGCAAAGCCTTTTGGTGAAGAAAGGCCATGTAGCTGCTAGCGGCATAGATGATGGGCACACCTAGCGTGTAATTCATGTTTCAAAAACGTTTCCAGTTCTGGGGGCAATCTTTATAGGACAAGCCTACCTGGCTCTGCTCTTTGTGATAAAAGTTAAACAGCAGGGTCTGGTTTTGTTTTGATTTTTTGCATGAGTGTCCCAGTGACATTTGTACCAACGTTGGCATTCTTGATAACAAATCTCTCTGAAGTTTCTTGTTTGCTTCTGCCACTGACATCTCATCTCAGTAGGCAGGAGTGAGTGTGTGTCTGTGTGTATGTCTGTGCACAGATATAATAAAAGTGCCTTCAAGCACAGGGTGAACTTCCAAAGCAGCTTCTTTCTCCACTTTTTAGATCTCCGTTCATTTTATTTTCCTGTTATCCTTCTGTCAGTTCTCCTAGTGACTTTACATGAATTTGTTATAAATAATCTAAAGCGGTTTGGTCTGCAAAAAGACAAGCTACAAAAGGCATAACCTGAAAAAAGGAAAATGCCACTTCTCTTTCTTACATGCCAGAGAGGAAAATAGAGACAGTTTTCACCTTCTTTAAATGACGATACCACCTGTTGCTTCTTTTACGCTTTTACAGGTATCAGAAATGTCTGAGGATTGCATTTCACTGCTCAAGGAGGAGGAGAGAGTGTTAAGAAGGATAAGGAGATAGGGGAGGTATTTTACTTTCCCATGTCCTTTGGTTCAGTATATTCCATTTCTCAGCATCCTGCTGCAACGTAGCTTTTTCTAACAGAATGATGAGAAACACCCTTAAGCACAGTTCCACTTTGCAGCCTAAATCTCTTCCTAGACATGAATATGAACTGTAGCTATACCTGGGATTTCAAGCATTATTATGGAGAAATCTCCTATTGACACAGAAACTGAAGAGAAATTCTCTGCTTTTGGAAAAAAAAAAAAAGGCTTGCAGCTTACTTGAAGAGCCAGAATAATAGAAGCTTTCAAAATACTCCATTCCCAGTCACTTGTAAGCCTTGTCTGGATCTGTGTTTCCGAGACTGTTGGTATGCCTCCTCCTCTTCCTTTCCTGCAAAGACTCCCAGAGCTGAGGCTATTTAAGAAGGGGTGGCTTGCTAACAGAACATACGCTGACCACCACTCCAGAGAAATAAGCTGTACTGCACAAATTGGAGGCCGAGCCTTTGGAAACCCCTGGTCAACATAGCCAAGGCACTAGAGATTGCCGTGTGACTGAGGAGGGGATTCAATTATTTAAAATGTAGGCTTCTGTTGCCTGTTGAGATGTGACAGAGCATCCAAGATGCTCCAGCAGGGACAGGACTCACAGGACATGACTCAAAACTCACAGGAGACACCCACACTTCTGGGGGGAATAGCTTTCCAGAATTCATTTCCAAATGCACTAGGCAATGCTTTCTGTATTACCACAGAGTGTTTGTCTCCAGTATTGTTATTTCAGATGCCCTTCATTTTGGGCTAGATTTAATCCCACTTTGAGTTACAGATGTCTGAAAAATAAGGACCTAGCTCTAATTTAGTTGTCTTGGTCCCTATTGTCCTTATAGTCTCTCTATGCTCCATGAGCAAAGACAGGTGTTGTCAACAGACAGACCACTCGCTTTCTAGCATCAGAAGGATGAATCTTCATCTGAAGCTACCTGTTGTTCTTCATTAATTGCAGGAGAAACTCAGATAATTTGCTAAGACTGGACCCTTCCTTTCAAGAAGTCTAAAATGAAATTAAAAGTATCCCATACTTTAAGCCAAACAGAAGTAACAAATAATACCTTCTGTGTTTAATTTTAAATTGAGTCCTACTGTTTCTACAAGTTGCAACAGACATCTCGCTCTCCAAAGGAAGTGTGAGTTCTCCACTTCTGATTGCTGAATGCTTTGGGAAAGTCCATGGTTCCTTTATCCATTACCTTGCTGATTTCATTATAACCACTAACAGCAAATTCTGATATACCGCTATACAACCTTCCAGCCCATTAGTGATTCAAATCTCTATGAACACAACACAATGCTGTCTCTGCAGGTGTTGATTACACTCTGAATAAAGAAGAGAACATTGGGTCTTAGACTCCTGGAATGATATAAAGAGCTTAATTTAAAAAACTCATCTATGAAGTGAACACCTACTTTCTATTTCTTGAGATGCAAATTACTTTTAGTGAGCAACATTAATGGCTGTTTATTTAAAGTGGTCATTCTGGCATGCTTCTTGTGATTTTAAAGCTTTTCCAGGATATTGGAAAGTGACTTAAGACACATGGAGGGTTGGTAAGCCTTTAAGCTTACATGTCTGTCTGTTTACCAGCACAGAGAGAAGCTTCTGAACAATGTAGGAACCCATGGGATATTTTTAAGAGAGATAGAGGGCTTAGATTCACAGTTTAGCTATGATGATCTAGTAAGTTATCATCTGTTGGCTGAGCTACTTCCCGTCTGTAGGCATGCTCCTACTCAGAGAAAATAGGAAGTAACATAATTTGTCTTTGCTCCTTGTCATTGCAGGTAGATGTGCTGCGGAGGCACTTCCAGCCAGGAACCGCAGCTCGGCTGACATGCAGGTACTATCTGAACACACATCTGAAGTCTCAACATCCCTAGATCGTGAGAAGCTGTGCAAATCAACTGGATTCCTCGTCAACATTTAAAGTGGGGCCAGGCTTTCCAGCATGGTGAGCCATCATATTCTACTATTGAATATTTATGCATTTTAATTGAAAGGGGATTCACAATTTATGCTTGTGAACAGAGCTGGCATAAAAGGAACACTCCTGTCATAAAATTGTGATCCTGCCCTCAGCATTTCACAGCACCATAATGTTTGTAGGAACCCCAGAAAGCCTTCCAGCCCATCTTTAAGCTCTGAGGAAAGATTTGTAGTAACAGTGCTCCAGCTCCATAGCAAAGACCCTTAGCTGCATGGCCCAGAGGTCTAATGCTAAACAAGGGACTACCAAACAGGAGTGGGAAAGACTTTGTGCTGGGTGACACACCATCCACTTCGGTAAAGGTTTTGTAGCTCCCCAGGTGTAGGTAGAGAAGAAAAACTGATGTTTACAATTCAGTCAGAGGTGGAAGCACTTTGCAGTGCCAGCTTATTCATAAGAGAGGGCATTTTACAGTATCTGCCAAGCGAATTTGGAAGGATACAATATGGAACATGGCTCAATTCACTTAGTTACCTGGCTAGCCTAACCATCTGGTCAGTTTTGCAATTTATATGTCACTAATTTTTAATTATAAAGCATTTGTGCTAGGAAGCAAAGGAAGAGAGGAAATCACGTTTGGTGCTCATACACTGACAGATGTGCCTCAGCTCTTTTTGCATTTAGTAGACAGACAGAAATAGATAGACTCAATATATATACTCCTCTTTTTGTCCAGTAACAGACTTAATCATCCCTTGAGGTAAATATTGATCCAAATTTTGTCCTACTCCCTCTTTGCTTCCTGGATGAATACATCCTGACATTGCCCTCACCATGTCAAAAATTTGCCTGATACAGTAACTCATTCAGACAGTCTATTATGTGATGAAAGCCTTCTTAAAAATACACCATAAAAATATATACTGACAGTCAGTAGTTGATTCTGGCAAGCAATTTCAACTCCAAGAGCAACTATCCACTCAACTATAACCTTCCACAATAAACTCCCTGGCCATAGGAGCTGGTTCCCAGTTTTGTCTCCAGCAGGAAGTCTGCAATGTTTGTCAGAGCAAATAAATGGGAGGAGATGTAAAGCAGCTGACAGCTTATACATGAAAATCTGTTTCCAAATTTCCAGCAATAGATTGTTTCCAAAAAGTTCCTCTCTGGAAAGTGGGGCTGCCATTTAGTTAATATAATTATCTCAGAGTGGGTCTTGATTTGCTACATTGATAAATGCTGTATTGGCAGTGACTTGAAAAACTAGCAGACAGAAACAGGATACTTTACAGGAAACTATTACTAATAACGAAAATCCTTCAGAAAATAAAAATGGAATAGCAGTAATGTGCAAACCTGTTGTCATGTAGAATGTCCTCACCCAAGAATACCTACATAAAAACTGGGCAGATCTGTAAGTAAAATTATTGTGGTGAATCATAAAAATCATTTTTGGTGATAACAATTATTTTTGATAGTAATACTAAGCAGATAAGCATCTGAATCAAAATTAATCTCCTTCCCATACACTTTTTCTAAACACACATAGGATCCCCCACTATAGTAAGTATTTAGACATAGAATATAACACTGTGTCTATAAGCCTTGACTGGCGGGTAGTACATCCACTCTGCCTCCAGTAAAACAGGCACGTGGACCTGAAGCCACCTGATAGCAGGCTCTTGCTCTTGTGCAGCCACACAGAAAACCTCTTCCCCAGCTGATACACTTACCTTATCTGTTTCTCTCTGCCCCATTATGTTCCATGTTTAGCTGTTCCATGTTCCATAAATCCCACCCTTGTCACGGGCAGGCTAGATTACTTCTTCCCGTTCAGTACTGAGAAATCCAGCTCCTTCTAGCTCAGAGACAACAGTGCTGAAAAACTGGCAGTGGGACAAGAATAAAGCATGAAGTACAGCATAGGGGGGCAACAAGTATCAGATATAGGACACACAGCAGAGTCAATAAATTAACTTCTTAACCATTCACTTGTGGTGGGTTGATGTTGGCCAGCAGCTGGGCCCGCACCCAGATGCTCTCTCACTCCCCCTCCTCAACTGGGCAGGGGGAGAAAATAGGATGAAAAAGCTCCTGGGACAAGATAAAGACAAAGAGATTGCTTATTGGCTACCATCATGGGTAATACAGACTCGAGGAAAACTAACTTGATTTATTTCTCATTAAAATAGATTTAGGTCATGAGAAATTAAGACAAAATATTAAAACAACACTTTCTCCTTGCACCCCCCCTCCCACCACCTTCCTTTTTTTTCCCAGGTTCAATTTCATTCCTTCGTTTCCAACTCCTCTACTTTCCCCCATGCCCATGTGGCACAGGGGGTTGGGGTCCACCTGTAAGAGCTCCTCTCTGCCACTCCTTCCTCCTCATGCTTTTCCCCTGCTCCAGTGTGGGTCCTTCCTTGGGCTGCAGTCCTTCAGGAAAAACCTCTTCCAGCATGGGTTATCCACAGGCCGTGATTCCTTCAGGAAATATCCACCTGCTCCACCGTGGCCCTCTCCTTGGCTGCTCCAGCACCTGGAGCACCTGCTCCCTTCCTTCTTCTCTCACCTTGATGCTCATACTGCTCTTTCTCACTTTTTTTTTTTTTTTTCCCTCTCCTTGTCTGCCTGTCCAGCATTTTTACCCTTTTTAAAGTATGCTTTCCCAGAGCCACACGCATGGCTGATGTTCCTAGCTGTGCCCCGTTGTGGGTCCATTGGAGCTGGCTGGAATTGACTGTGTCCAGCATGAGGCATCCCCAGTATACCCAATACAGACCACAATTGGTTTTACTTTGTTTTTTCAACAGCTGAAGTTCAGTTTATCAAACTAACTCGTACAGGTAAATCAGTAGTATGACATATTGTATTGCTTTAACATAGTAGCAGTCTCTAGGACACACTGTATGGAGAATATCAGCTTGTTCTTCCTTGCTGACCTTCATTGTCATTAGTAGCTATAATGCAAAACAGCCATTCAGCAGCCTCATACCACTATTTACACAACTCAGCTTAAAAAAGAGTTTAGGATATCATCATCTGTTTTTTGATTAACCTTACCACATCTGTGCAATAAGACCTGTCATTAGCATTACTGTTTCCTGGCAGAGAACCCGAAGTACCATTTGCAAAGGTAGCTGTGTCTCAGTTAAGGCAGGGTGCAGCCAGCAAACAACAGAAAACAACACTATAAAGTGCTGCATTTGAGTTTATTTCATGCAACATATGCAGAATCCCCTTGAGTTCTGCAAGATGGAGTCCTCCTAACTCCCTTCTGATTTAGTGCCTCCGCCTCCTAGAGCAAAAACAAATATCTATTACCTCTTAAATGAAGCAGATGAGAATTATTGGCTTTAGGGATCTTGAAAAATATATTCGAGCTTTCCCAGTGGAATATCTGCAACAGTTTATTTTTTCTTAAATGAGCATTCATGTACTGATTTATATTTACAACATCTGGCTATGTAATTTTTTAGCATAAACCTCTATTGAGTGGGAAACAAAAACCTATCATTTTAAATAGGTTTGCCTTGATGCAAAGCTTTCCCTGTATGGATTTCAACCATGTCTCATTTGCAGTCCCTACATCTTATCCCTAGAGACCTCCACTCTCTGTAACCCTGACAGAGGTCAGAGGCTTGGCTGCATTAGCATTCAGATGCATGGGCAAATGTAGTCAGGGCTATGCCTGAGCGATTTCGGTTTACAAAACTAGGTTGGAGATATTCATCTGCCTCTGGAGGAGTGAACAGCAACTGTTCAACAGCAGCTTGTCATCACTTTCAACACTCCACTTTCTGCGTAGAGGGTAAATACATTACACTGAGTGTTCAAAGGTGAGTGCTTCCAGTGGGGAAATAAATTTCATTTCTTTCTAACATGTACATCTTTCTGCTTTTAGGTGAGCTCTGGGGACTTAATCCTAGAGTTGGATTTCTTTTTCTCTTCAGCTACGTCCTTCTCTCCAGCTCATGTTCATAGCTGAACCTATTTTCCTCCTTGTGTAGACTTTAGAAGTGACACTCTATGTCCTTTGATTTTCCTCTGTCCTTCTTGAATAACTGTGTTTTCTGGTTCCCCTGGATGATCGCAGATTCCATGGCTTGACCAACGGTAGTTCATGTCTACATTTATCGGGGCTTCCAGTAACAGGAAAAGTATTACAGAAAGAAGGTTCCATTCCCACTGAAACATCTAATCCAACATCTACTTAAAGAATGAGAGTCTTGAGATGTTTTGTACAGAGTACTATGTCTTTGAGTTGCAATCTGATGGTGCAACATGGGAGAGGTGATCTCACTTTGGGAGACAGCTCTGCCTGATTCTCACATGTGTGGGCATTGCACAGGAAGCATCACCTAACTGCAGATATGCACCCTCTGCCCATCAGGCAATGGGGTTTGCAGAAACTGGAGAAGACTACCTCCTGCCTGCAGGATTTGCAGACTGTCGCCATTCATGCTGTGCTACCTCTCCTTTTCTTGCACATGCTCTCCTAAGAAGATGGCTATAAAACAAGACACAGCTGCGGTTCTACTGAGATTTCACTAATTTGATTTCTTTCTCTGTTTTATTGCTGGTGCTAATAATGAGCCGTTCGTTGTAGCACTGATATTAGAGATATCTTTTTCCTGAAGAGAAGCAAGTGCTTATTTGAAGCTTTTAAATTTTTCTGGCCAGGCTAAACCACCAAACTTATTATAAAGCTTTTATGTGGATTATTACCAACAACCTTAGCATATTAATTACTCCTCTGTTTTCTTAAAATGTTAATCCACCACATACTGCTAATTAAAGAGGGTACAGCTATGAAACCAGGCAGAGATTACACTCCTATATCCAGCAGAGGTTTCTGTTGCCTGACAAATGAATCACCTTTCATTACTTTTTTGATAGTGAGCTGAAAGGACTACCTGCCCTGACTTGCCACCATGTAGTGGCTTGCCACACATAGCTTGGCATCTTCAGGATTGTTTCTGATTTGCTCCAATTGATCCGGACTCCTGAGTGTCACTATATACTCTAATTCCACTCTTTCCAGTAGTGGTTTGACCTGGACTCAGAGAGGCCAGGGAAAGCTTCCAGTTACTTTGTTTGGGCCCTAGATTAGGCCATTAGCAATTGCTGATCTTGGATTTGGCTCAATGCTATGTCACGTTGCATACCGGTGCAGTGATCTCCACCTCAAAAGCCAGCTGCAGTTTATGGCAGGTTCTTCCAGAGCTTAAGACTCCAATTTCATTTACAAATACTTTATCAATGAACCTGTGAGAAAAACTACTGGCACAACCCAGCTGCAGTGAGCTGGCGTTGCCAAACCTCTCTTTTATTTCCTGCTACAGGATGTGCCTCTGTGTCTGGCAGGACCCGGTGGAACTTCTGGTAGCCTACAGGACATTGTGCTTTAGAAGAGAGACATTTCCCCAGCCTGTAGCTTGTATTTCCCTAGAGGTTATTTCCCAATCTGTGCTGGTCAGGAGAATGATATTCCACCAGCAGAGAGGCCCACGCTCAGGTCTGAGACTCTTCAAGGTGCACATATAGCACAGTGTACAGGGACACCTGGTTCTTGCATTTATACTGGAGAGATGCAGAAGATCCATGCCTGTTTCTGATCTGATTCCACCACTTGGCTAACTATTATGGCACATTAGGGTGAATGCATCTCCTCAAGATTTGCTGCTTTACCACTCTCCATATCTGGCTAATTCACCAGATTAGGAAAGTTTGTGAAGGTCAAACTGCTGTGACTCCTTTCTGTAACATATATTGCACAAGATGGAAAAGTCCAGTTAGCAGTTCCATACAGCAGCTTGGATTACATAACTTCTCACCCCAAATCCCCAACCAACCTGATTAATCAGACTGCAAAGACACATACCTGTCAGAATCTCTCCAGAACATGCTTTGTCTCGATGTGCAAAAGATGGACTGAGTAGATTCAAAAATAACATTAACGGGAGCCACAAAAGAAGAGAAAGCACTCATGAGAGAGTAACACTACGTGCGGACTAGAAGAGCCGAAGTCTGCAGAACAGAATTGAATGGGCCCTTTGTCTTCATGATCTTGGTCAGGTACAATTTCTCTTACTTCCCCTTTCTTTACTTACGTAATGTGAAGTCGTATTTAGACTTGCTGGCAGAGAGCTCTGGAATACATAGATGAGGAATGCTATAAAAAGTCCAAGGCACTGTTAGACTGGAAATTATCTAAATCTTGGGGAATCGACTAAAGAAGATAAAGCAATGAAGCACTCCATAACTCAGCTGCTTTAGAGGAAATGCTGAGATAAGTATTAGCGTTTTGTTTGGGAAGGTAGGAGGGTGAAGAAACGAAGTACTACTAATATGTCTTTTGTCCCCTAAATAATAGAGGTGCATCCAGAAAAAGCAGAATTCCTTATTTTTCTTAGAAATAAAATGGCAAAAATTGCAGGAAAAGAATTCCACATGCATGTGATACTGTTATAATTCCTAGTAGGATTTGAAAGCATTTTGAAAGCATACTGTATTTGTGGTAAAGATGCAATAATCTTTGCAAATTACATGCCAATTTTACATATTCCGGGGAGAGATCCCCAATTCTAATATCAAGCACATATTGCTTTTTTGGAGGTATAGGTTTGCTTTGCCATATTGTGAGGAATATTGTTTCCATTGGTCAAACACAGCTGGCTTGATTAGACCAATGGAAAAACAGACATGCACACACACATCCCTTAAAATTTCAGTGAGCTGGCATATGCAGCAGTACCCAAAGAACACAGGAGAACATGTGAGCTGAATTGTATTGAAGCTAATCTCTCAAATAGAAACAGTTTTTAAAAATCACCACAACAATGTTCTAGGTCTCAGCTCCCTTATAAGCTCCTTCCCAGCAGATAAAACGAGTAGAGCAAATCAAGCAAGCAGAATCCCCCTGGCTTCATTACTGCTGCACCTGCTACAGCAAATGCAGTCCTATTTTAAAAAGCATGTCTAGCCACAGTATTTGTTCACTTAAATCTGTGTTCATTTCCAGGTCTTCCTCTGGCTGAACTCAGTACTGTACTGATGCCATAAAGTTAAACCATTCCTACACAGGCTTTAGAGTTTGAAATGATGCATGGAATCCTTATTAACACCTTACGGGCAACATAAATACAGTTATTTGTTTAAGCCATTTATCTGAGTGCCACTTTCCATATCTTATTATGGGATTTAACCCCAAAGCTGTCTGACTGCCTCAGTTTATCAATTCCACAATACGTATTAAAGTATATATATATATATATATATCTTCTCACATATTCGTCTGATTTTAAGATCATAGCCAAAGGACATATTTTCAGTCAAAGCCGAGTGTGATCCTGCTGAAAGCCGTGAACTGCCCTAGCTTTGAGGGTTCTGCCAGCGTGCCCTTATGTGGCTGGTATGAAAGCATAATGCAAAGGCACTTTTTGGGAAGCAAAGTTTATAGCTGGCTCCGTTTGACTGAAGTGAGCCTTTGGCTCAGCACAGCTAAATTGCTCTCTCTGCGTGCCAGCCCCCCTGCCTGCTGGCACTGACACTGCTGTGCTCCTTAGCACTTCTGCGGCTTCATTGCTCCTCCTTCTCTCCCTACAGCACGCAAAAGATGGGAACATGAAGACTGTAATAGCAGAGACGTACAGCTGTAAATAGATCTAATGCAGATTGTAAAAGACATGCAGCAACCAAAATCCAATTTAAGCACAATGCAGAATATGGATCCTGGAGCACTTTGGAATCTGCTTTCTTCTCTGTGTGTAAAGTCTCAACAGGCTTTCAGTTCCCACCAGCGTCAGGGGAAGCCTAGCTTTTAAGCTGCCTGTTCAAGACAACAGAGAAGCTGAATGAATGTTGTTCACATAGTTAGCACACTAATAACTAGCGTTTGGTATAGCCTGGCAATATGTTCAGACCCCCAGATTTCCCTCTGGAGGCACCACACAAAGCTGCCAACACCCAGCTTGCAGGCTATGCTGTGGCTTGGCCAAAACCCCTGAGCAAGCAGAGTGTGTAGAAAGAACTGACTGTACCTCGGGGACGCAGGGGGTGGTCCTGCTTCATGTTTGTTCACACCTCATGTAGCCTGCTTTTCTGTCAGCTCCCTGTGCTACGGTTATGGGGAAAAGCAGCCAGCAGAGTTTGCCTTCTTGCCCTCCGAAGTCTGAGTTCAAGGCCCAGACAAGCCACCCCTGCAAAGCAGGGTAGGAGTAGTTCTTCCCACAACCCTGAGTCCCAGAATGTGAACGTACCCCTTGAAAAAGTCCAGCTCCTGGAGCACTCCTGTTCAGGAACTACAGATGGAGGGAGAATAGCCTCAGCATTTGCAGAATGTGGGTTTTTTTTGTTGTTGTTTTTTTGACTACTAAATGAGAATATATTTAGAGTTCAGTTCTGGAAAGGGTGGAGGAATCCGATGATGAAGAGACAAAACTGACAGAAAGAGGGAGATGAATATAGCTAGCCTTAACTCCCTCTCCTGGGACAAACTGAACGTGGAGCTACCTGAAGCAGAAAAAGTAGCCAATTTGCACTGTTCAGATGGGAAGACCTCAACAGACAGTGGTGTTTCATCCCCTTTCAGAGTTCTGGATGAAGCTGTGGTGTGTTACTTCCGCTCGCAGTTACCAGTTTCAAGTTCCTTGTGGAAGGAAAGACAGAAAGAGGGGGAAAAGGAGACATATCCAGGGAGAAATATTTTTCTTTCCTCCTCTACAGTCCTCAGCTTGCAAACGAGCTTTCTTTAGCTACATGTGCCTGTTCCAGGCCTTGCTCCTGCTCCAGGCTGGGAGTACCTTGGCAGCAGATCAAGCAATCAAGCACACTTTCATTAATTCAGGACTGAGTTGCCTTGCCATCACTTATAACCTTGTCCCCTGACACAGAAGAGCTCTCCCTCCTCCCCACGTGGACTTGGTGGCATGAGGGCCTGCTGCTTGGCACCGAGGAGGACTGATACAATTAGAGGCCATGTTCAATAAACACAATGGAGCAGAAATGTCCGAGGTATATTAGTAATGCTGCCAGTCTGGGGCTAATAGAGAACAGCAGTTTTATCAACTTTGGAGCAAGCAGCAAAAGCTGTTGTTAATGGAAAGGTCATCATGCTGTCTGCATAGTGAGCGATGTGGCAAGTCAAACAGTTTAGCATTTTGAGAATCATGCCCAGGAGAAGACAATGTGTCTAGCATCTGGTGGTGACCTTGTCACTGCCTGCAGGCTGCCCACCATGGAGCTGCCATCACTGTTCCCCTCTTTCCCAGGGCGAGGCCACAAGAAAGGCTTGGAGAAGGCAGTGCAGCACCAGGGTAACACTGCTGATGAGACACATCTACAACAAGCTCAGCAGCCAAGCATGGCACATGGAGTAGCTGAGGGTACGTTGCTATGGTATTCTGTAAGCATATGAGCAAAAGCTCACCCAGGTGCAACGCTGCCAAGTTAAAGTGACACCAAACCCAAGCTAAAAGCTTTTACATGTCATAAGAGAGCCCTATGCTTACAAGATACCACTTAGACCTATACTAGATTGGTTCACCAAAAATTTCAACCCCAGCTTGGGCTGCAAGCATAGAAATGACCAGCAACGCTGTGCGTGGGTAGTGCAGAGAGATTCTCCACAAATCTACACCTTGTGGCATCTTTTGCACTTGTATAAAACGACCCTTTCTGATCTGGCAGCATTTTACCCATCGTTTACATGAGTATTGAGGACTACAGCAGAGATCAAGTCAAAGAAAGATCACTTCCTCTTTCATGTGATTCAGTTTCCCTCAGTTCTTTCTCAGTCTCATCAAATAGCCTCTAGAATTCTAATTTCTGCTTCACTTTAAGGAATCAGAATGAATACTTCATGGCTCATGATACACTGCGACTCATTTTCCAACTATTTGCTGTAATTTTTTGGGGGGTAATCATTGAAAGTTGATGCTTCTAAATAATGGATATACCAAAACATAAGTCTTAGAATAATTACTGCCATAATAATGAATATATTGCTAAAGTAGTGCTGGATACAGCTGGGTTTCAGTAGTATGTGGTGCCCCTGCTCCATCAGAATTACTCTTCTTTGATTTTCATGTTGTTGCACCAAAACGTTAGGCTTTTCTACATGGTAAGTGGCATTAAAAAATGCATAGAAGATATGAACTCCTGTAGTCCAGCAACTGGACTTTCTTTTCATTCCCTGTTTTTTTAGTCTCTGATCTACCTTTGTGCGTCCAGTTAGGCCAAATACACGCATGGTTGGACTCTAAACTCAGCTCAACCAGTGCAGCTTTGGCATGCTTCATGCATCTTCCACGCCACGGAGCAAGACTAGAGCCTCTCTCATTTGCAAGGCGATATTGGCTAAGCATTGGCAGTGTGTGGCAAACAACTCCCAGCTTTAGACCACCCCTCCTGCTCGCCTTCATGAGTACTCTGCCCAGTGCCTTCTCCTTTTCAGCATGGAACCTCTCCAGAAACACCCTGACATGTCACCATTCAGGTTTATTTATGAAATAGAGTACTGGAAACTGCCTTATGTGGACCAGTGAATGCATCTATTTCACTTAGCCCATTTCTCCTCTCCCAGCCATTTTCTCTGGAAAGTATATTTCCAGTGAGGGCTAGTGTGCAGTGCATCTGACGTCCTGATAGCGCATACTCTCATTAAGCAAATCCCAAGGATAACTCAGAAGCTAATGAGAATGGTTACAGATGCATTAATAAGGTCACTGATAAGAATATAGTCACAAATCACCTAATTAGGAGGGAAAAAAATCCAGGCAAGCTCTTGTATATTTCTGTCTTCTAAGTGACCCCTCTGCAGCCAGCTGCCAGCAATTGCTCCTTTTCCCCCTCCCTGGCTGGATGGCTGCCAGAAATACCTCTTGGAGCCTGAGAAGGGAGGAGAAAGCAGGACCTCCCGCATCCTGGCATTTTGATCCAGTAAGAACACTTCATTTGTGATTCTGGATGTACCTCTTCAGGCCTGCTTCTCCTCTAAGAGTTGCTCACATCTGTCTGTTGTGAGGGTTTCCCTACTCCCCTTCTGAGTTGGTCACTTTCTGCACTCATTTTGTGTCAAACGACATCGAAGGGGAGGCAGAGTTCACTACACTTGATGCAAAACCCACACAAACCAAGGGAGACATTTGTGGGGTTTTCATCAATCCATCATTTCCATTTGGTGGAATCCAAAAGTTATGTTATTCTGTCATTCTACAGGAAATGCAAAGCTGACATCATCCATTCTAATTTCATCAAAACCCCCACATTTCCACTAGTTAAAAAAAAAAAAAAAAATCATTCAACTGCATGAAAAGGAATTGCTTCTATTCAACCAAGAGTTTTCAGCTTAGCTGAATCAGCACCTTTTGAGAAAAAAAAAAAGTGCCTTCAGAAAAGATTTGATAAACTACAAAGAAATGTAAAATAACTAAATGTTCTGCCTCTGCAGCTGTAGTCTAAGTTCCTCCATGCTGTTAAATAGGCAGGAGATTTATTTTACTCCTAATAGTGAGAATCTACCTGTTAGTTTGTAACTACTACAGTCTTATTCTGTTACAGGTTTATAATAAAAATAAATTGCAAACTACTAATGACACGGTGTATACATAGCTACAATAATACATATACACATACATAGAATACTATGAATTCTGAGCATGTATATTTATAATAGACATACAAATATGCCTAGATACAAAGCTCTTACATCAGTCATACCGAGCATGTTTATATAGAAGCAGTACATATATGCTATTTGTAGTATAGGACAATGCCTTGGAAGCAAAGATACTGTACAACCACAATATGGCCTTAAAATAGAGATTTAGCCTCCTCTCTGTTAATATTCTCTAAGTGCTGCTCATACTTAGTACAGCAAAACTCCCCACCCTTCCCCATCACGAGAGGCAACTTCATTTGCTCATGGCCCTTTCAAGGTTACTCCCTGCCTGAACAAACGACACCCGTGCTATCGTTTCCCAACTCCGACGGAAATCACCGCATCCTTCATGATCAGTGCGCAAATGTGTGTGCACTAATAAATAAAAACACTGCGCATTCAGACAGCGTCCTTCACAGAAGCGCTTTCCAATTCAGTAGAATTAATAGCAACATCAAACAAAAACCCAGCCAGCTGGGATATAAAAGCTAAAACCCATGCTGGCTGCCTGAATGCGAAAAGGAATCGAGGTAGGGAATAAACATGGAAGATTTACTCACACGGTTCTGACACTTTTAAGTGGAGATCACTTATAGCCTGGCAGCCAAACACATGGACAGCTGCGGTGGAAGAACGTCTTTCTTGGGTGCTCTGGTACCCAAACGCATGCACTGTGGACTTGCTGGTGGCAGGGAGTCCCCCTGCAAGAAAGATGTTGTCTGGCCCCCTGGATACGCGGTGACGCAGACGCTGTCCTGGAGGGAGGTTGAGCCTTGTCTTATGAAGCTCTTAGGACCTGCCTGGGAGGCAGGGTGGGGAATGGAGCAGGGATGAGGCCCATGGGAGACACCTAACGTGCCATTTGCTGAGGTCTGCTGAGATTCACAGGAGCAGATCCTCAAGACTTTCAGCTTCCCCTATGAAGTGACCAGCTCATATTTGCTATCAGCTTCTTAGAGGCTTTGGCAGAAAATAGCCCTGAGGGGCTGTAAGTGTAGTCAGGAGCTGCCTCAGGTTTAGGTCTCTGGTTGCAGCAGAGCTTTAATGCAATAGCAATAGAAACCAATTCAATGTTAGCAGTGCTTCAGAGCCAAAGTCCCTATTGTAATGAAAAGAAATCAATAGTCTAAGAAGAAAACTGGGTATTTTTTCAAGGATCTCAATGCCTCTTGGATGTGCTGTGCGTTTTAACTACTGAGTACACTATTTAGCCTGAATGATTGTGGAACAAAAGATTACCTTTAGAAAAATAATATTTGTTTTGAATGCCAAGTGCCACAGTTAGTGCTGCACAGAATTACAATGCCTCGGTGGAATCGCAACAGCCAGAAATCTCCGCTGCAGCAAAGAACTGGATGATAAATGAAGAAACAAGGTGGCCAACCCAAGACCCCAAGTGGGGCCCATCAAAAGGTACCAGACAAAAGGGAAACAATGAAACAGCAGCTTGAGAAAACATCAACGTAAGTAATAAACCTAACTGGGGGACAAGCTTGAGTGTGTTTGTGCTAGTCTTGAATGCCCCTCTCTCTGCCCTGACTGGCATCAGAAGATAATAGAAGAGTTTAAAGCTGTAGAAAACACACATCCAACCTGTCACCTGGCTTTTCCAGTTGGCTTCCCAGTCTCAGCAGCAGCTGCTGGTCGAGGGCACCCTGACTTCGGGGACAGGGAAGAGAGGACAGGGTGAAGGAGGCAGTGGCTTCAGAGACCTGCAGTTCACAGGAAATAAATGTGTCAGCAGCAACTTGCTTGGGAGACTCTGAGACACTAGGCATATGCATAAATAAATATTAAATTAAAATTAAAAGATTAAATAAAGTAGGAAGTTCATCAATGCAGAACAGGGCAAGGAATGAACAATCATACCTGACAGCCATGGGTTTGTGGAAACTTCACGAGCTGGTCCTCTGTGTAACTTGTGGGGGCTTGCACCTGTGTGCATTCATAGCTGCCATGCAGCTCCCAGCTGAGCTAATTCCAGGATGCCCTGTTTACTCTCTGTTTTTTAGGAAAACTGAAGTGTATTTAGGGGATGAGGTTCCTATTGATTTTGTTAGTAACAGAAAAGGCCAAACACTGTATTTTGGGGGTTGGGAAAAACAACACCATGGTATACTGGAAAATTCAGACTGTGATCTAAGTGTCCTTTCCTCTTGTTATCAAAGTCAACATATGTGCCTTGATGATTTCTGTAAGGGCTGAATAACCAAAAAAATCAAAGCTTTCACCTGGATGTGGAATGCTGACATGTAAGCCAACAAAAAAGTCTTCAGGCTCTTTTTTTTTATTCTTATTATTTTTTATTTTTTTTCTTTCAAAGTATAGATGTTTTGAAAAATGTTAATCAGAAGACTAGAAGAAATAAGATCTCTGTCTTGCTGCTGGCATGCAAGAGAAATTGTATATTCTGATGCAATCTGCTTTCCCAGCTTGTGGAGCTTTAGCTGGTCAAGTAGGAAATAAGCAATAATAATTAAAAAAATTGCAACTAGAACATCAACCTTTCCAACTTACTGCTTTTGCTCTTCCTAAAACAGTGTAAGAGAGGTGGGACTGCTTATTTATTTCAAAACACACCTTATAGTTTGAGGGAAAGGATATGATTTGCTACTGGCTCCAAAGGAAAAAAAAAGACTGTAAATTGATAAGATTCTTGCCAACGGGAACTAATAGAGCCTGCACATTAACCTTAGGCCTGCAAAATGGTAGTTAAAAAAAAAGGATGTCATGTTCTTCATGTGTATAGAACACCCTATTCTTCAAACTGAATTACATTTATTTTCCCAGAGAGGTCAATATTTTATCATCATTTGCCACATTTAGCTTTCTCAGAATGAAAATAGGTAAAATAGAAAATCTTCTAATTGTCACAGATTTTGTGCGAAGCTACAATGGCTGTATGTCACCTTGATAAGCAGCTTATCCAGTACAAGAGAGCTGTGTTCACAAATTAATGTAAATTATGTGAAAGTACCAAAGAGTGGAACACGGGGCTATTATTCACTGAAAAGAGTGACTCACAGTACTGCCACTGGAGTAGAGCACAGAGCTGTGCTCTTCAAAATCCCAGCCTCGGCTTCGTTTTGTGAAATATTGCAATTCCACCTTCTAATGAAAGTAGCTTTGGCCTTCAATTTGTCGGTCTCGCCGTATTAAAGATCCATCAAACACAATTTTAATTAATATTTTATTCCCTGTTGTTCCCCGTGGCCCTTTGCCTCTGGCAGAGGCAGGCTCCTGCAGGCGCCCTCCTGCCCGGGCCGCAGGGGCACGGTGCCACCCGAAGGCAGAGCTCCTGCAGGCCACCCGGGCTGTAGAGAGGGCCCCGCGTCCATTTTATAACCCTGTGGCAGGGCTCACACAGGATGCCGCTCACAGATACCACAAGGCCCTGGGGCAGGTCCATCCCGATGTCGTCTTGCCCACCAGTACAGCCAGTCAGAGCTCCCTGGGGAACACACAGCGCTTACTGGTCCCCAGCCACAAGGCATCTCACAGGCTTTTGTGTAGGCCCCTCATACTAATGTACGTCCAAATGAGTCTGGGGGAGTTTTGTATCCAGAGGAGCTCGGACCAGGGCTTCCTGTCATTGCATAGGGCTTTCTGCCCACTGAGCACCAGGCTCATATCTTGTCCAACACAAGCTGTGTGTTGGAAGAGCTCTTCCAAGCACCAGGCCTCCAGAGGTCTCCAAGGGACCATCCAGAGAGCTAAATAAACCAAGATTGTGTCTAACACATTACTAATTCCACGTGGTATCTCATTTTGTTTTTCAGTTTTGCTTTTCTTTTTCACCTGAATTGTAAGAACAATTGGAAAATGCTCTGATCACAGTGAAGCCATGCTTTGCGGGCATTTCATTACTCGTGTTCCAGTTGTCACTTACTAAAATAGACCTGCCGTACAGCATCACCAGCGCACAACGTGCTCAGAAGCTGCAAGCGATGCTCTTCCCCTATGGTGTTTAGAAACCGGCCTGTGGCTGGAAAGCTGCTTGCTTTTCTCTCAAACTGAAGGCAGAATTTAACTGTGAATGGGATGGTATTTACTAAACATAATTTTTCTTGATCCAATGAGAAAAGCAAGTTCTAGACCAGTATATTCCAGCAAAAAATATGTAGGCTATTCATACTTGTATCTTCTACCCCTGATAAGAAGCACCTTCGCATTGCTCTCAGCGTTAAACAGTTCTACCTTTATTTTAGGATACAGCTCCAACTTGTCCACAGCTCCTCCATGGAGATGATGCAGATCAGCCCCAGCCCATTTTTTTTCCCAGCCAGGCCTTACCTCTGTCGCTGCACTTGGATATGTCAATAACAGGTCAGGAGCCTTTTTTTGCCGTGACTCTTGTCCACCACACAGCACTTTCGTGCCTCCTCAGCAATCCCATCTTGCCTACCTTTTTAATTTCTGCAGTAGCATATTTAATTTTAACTTCCTATGATTCAACCATGAAAAAGCACTTTACAGAATAGCCTGGAAGACAGACATTTAACAAAATAAAAAGCTGAAGTGCATTTCTCAGGGAACAAAAAAAATGTTCAGAGATGGCATGGTCTCTATTTAAGCTATTTACCATTTTTGAAATGCTTTTTCCTCTGCGGCAAAAACTTCACCCACTCCTATATTGCAACCCACGGCCACTGTGAATAGTTCAGAGCACCCACACACACACTCAGCTTCCACAGGTCTAATCAGAGAGTCCTGTGATTTTCAGATCAGCCAGGATGAAAAAATAATAATAATAAAAATATATTAAAAATAACCATGGTTGATTCAGACTCCTGTGAATTTTTAGGTGGTTCTGCAGAAGTTGGGCCACCGAGCTGCAGGATAAGCACCGCCAGGAGACCTCGTACTGCACCTCCTTGGCATCAACTGCTGGGGTTTTCCAGGCTTTGATTTCTGTGTACAAATTCTCTGCAATATTGCTCTGAATGGCCAACACCAAAGAACCTGTCTCGTTATTTCAGTTTTATACCCTAAACTATCCTATCTTTTTACTGATGAAAGTAATTGCAGACAAATCAGTTCGGAAAGTAGTGGCAATCACTCCCTTGCTCAGGGGGAGGAGAAACGAAAGATAAGGTTGCTTTTCTCCTGTCCTTTTCATTGGCCATGAAAAAAGCCTCTGAAATCAGCTGAATGAATCTCAGCACTTCTTTATTGGCTGAGATCATAATTTCATGGTTAATTATTCTGTATCTAAACTGTCTCTGGTTGCAGCTTCCACAAACTCTTGTTACCTTAGCAATATTTGTGGCTATCAAAAGTCCTGGTTTCTGTTTACCAGGGCAGGAATACACACACTCAGGACAATGTCTCATCATGACTTTGGACTATGCAGCTTTAGGGTTTCGTTTATGAACACAAGATAGCAGGTCAGGTTACATACTTGTTCCAGCTGTGTTATAGCTGTTCAGCAGCATTAGCACAGGAACAAATGAACTTTTGTTTCTCTTAAGGGTACAGTTAACTTAAAATTAAAATCTAAGAAATGGTTTTAGGGAAGCCTCTCTCTCTTTGTCAGTCGCAGTGTGAGTTGGGCATTGCTGTTCTTCAAAATAGGCTTTGCTCCTATACTGCAGGGAGATGCAAGTAGGAAATGTTGTACAAAATATAATGAAATACTTAATTTGAAAAACTTTGTGTTTTTTTCCCCTTTAATGTTTTTCAGTTAAGTGTTATTTGCAGTAATAATTTTTTTTAAAGTCTAGTAAAGCTGTGATTTTAAGCTGTCTCTAAAACATTGCATGCAGAAACATACTTTTACTTAAGCATTAATGAATCAATGTCAAAAAAAAACCAAAAAAACAAACACATCACAGAATAGCTTACAACACAAACACTGCCCAAAAATCATTTAACTTTTGAATTCATGTTCAATGAAAATAAAAGCTAAAAAGTTCTTTTTCTTAGACATTGCTATTTACTGCAGTTTAATAGGAAAAAAAAAATTTCTCTGCGTGAAGGCAGTAGTATTGAGAAGCTGGGGCATGACCTTGCTCTCCAGCTTTGCACAGGAAGGGCTCTTACTGATTTCGGGTGGGTTCGTAGCTCATGAATGAATGCAGATCTGGCCAAAGGCCCATGTGAACACAGGCACTCCGTGGCCTTTAGGCTGCTTCCCTTCCCCTGCCATCGTGCAGCCTTTCTGCATACACAAAAAGCACCAGTAAGTAGTTTGTCGCAGGCTGGTTCCCCCAGGGAAGCACGAGGCAGCTCTCATTTATGCTCGCCTTCGGAGGAGGCTTAGGGCAGTCCACACGCAGTAGGTTCAGGTGTTTAATCAGCTTCCCTCATGACTTGCAAGAGAAAATGTTTATCAACACCTGACACTCGAAGTCCCCACCCGGCGCACACTTCTGCACGCATTTGCCTAAGAGCTCCTTGGTCGCTAGTCAGACGCCAGCGGAGACTGTTTTGACAACAGAGCTATTCACGAGGATTCCTCTGAATGGAAACATTTCACTGCAAAGTCATTCGTGCTCCGGGTGAGGCCTCTGCGCACAAGCAAGGCGACCGGTGGGTGCTACCTGAACCGCTCAGTAGGTTGACTCAATAACAGCAAGTAACGTGGGTTTAAACCCGACCCTGCAGCAGGCCAGAGCAGAGACTTGAGCCTGGGTGTTTTCCCCTCAGATGGGTTTGCTAACCACGAGGTAACTGGCTGCTCTGGGCTAGGAAGTAGTCTTACTTGTTGGAGCTAAATTTGCAGGTTTCTAGGTGGGTAGAACAAGGAATGTATTGAAATTAATACATCTTTTTTTCTCGTGGGATGAGGCAGCCTTTGTCCATCCAATCTCTACAGCAAAAAACTGCTTCTCAGGTGATCTTCTTAAGGAAACATATTGCATTGCTAATATGACTGTGATGAAGATAGCACAAGAGTGGTATATTAGCTGTCTGAGCAGCGCAAACATGAGGGTGTCCTGCAGACCGGACGGACTCGTGCTGAGATGCACCAACGTGCTGCCTGAGGATGTGCATTGTCTTAGTGTAACTCCTAACCATCCCCTGAGCAAGTTTTTTTTTTCCTCCATCTGACAATAATAGCTTTTTTTAAGGTAATATGGCTGACATTACTTTCTAATCATACACATCTTCAGAGTGCAAATGGGCATCACCAGCTCGGTGCTCCGCACTGAAAAGTAAACAATCTCCAAGAGCAGAGAGCCAGCTAAAAATATTGTTAATATGAGAATAACATAGCCATAAATGATCATGATGGAAACGAAAGGTTTCTAACTATCAAAAGTGCAAAGTCCTGGAGCCACTCTGCAGAGAAGTCCAGACTGGAGAAAAATGAAGTAAACAACATCAGAAACAAAGAACAGCAGTCAAACAAACTAATGTTGGGCTATTGAGCTTCATAAAGCCTGTAATACCACAGAGCTGGTCCTTTTGTGTACCTTGATATGTTTTGGCCTACCAGTTTTATTGCCCTTAGAAACAAGCAAACTCCTGTTTATTTCTTATTGTTATTCACTATCTTTTCATTTCCTTTTTTTCTTTT
The DNA here is from genome assembly GCA_013399475.1 of Chauna torquata. Taxonomy (NCBI): domain Eukaryota; kingdom Metazoa; phylum Chordata; class Aves; order Anseriformes; family Anhimidae; genus Chauna; species Chauna torquata. The sequence goes on from VXAL01012494.1 coordinate 254,194, forward strand.
TTACTATAAGCAATGAAAACAGGCAAGTGAGTATTATGGGCGTCAGATACAGGGATAGTGCTAAAAGTCAAGGTAAAATAGAGAATGTAGTTTTAAAAAAGCTGTCAGGAAAAACCATTGTTAGGAAAGTGAGGAGGATTATTTAAAAATAAAATGGAAACATTTCTCTATGTCAAAGTTATATTGAAAAAAGGAGCTTTTTTTGCCCCTTTCTTCTCTGCCATCCCCCGCCCCCCCCCCAAGATACAAGTGCTGGGGATCCAACGAAAAACGAAATAGAAGAGTCACAAGAAGAATCATCCAGATTGATTTGGCGTGGAGTGAAAAATTCCCACTGCTAGAATAACTTCCCCCCAGGTATCACCTTACAGAAGACTTTGCCAAGGCAGATGCAGGTGTGCGGTTCCAGTGTTTGCAATGCTTTCCTCAACAGAGAGCACCTCGGGAAACCCCTGTGCGCCCTGCCTACACAGTGAGGCAGTCAGCTGCAAAAAAAATCCTTGTCGGTACTATTCATGACCCCTGGGAGACAGAAAAGGGTATGCAGCAGGGAACAGTGGGCAATCTATAAATTGTCTTGTGTATAAGGCCCCTGTGTTCTGTGTTTAAGCACCGCTAAGCTACGTGGTGGGAACGTAGCTGGATACTGGCTTTTTTTCAGTGCTGCAGAGAGTCTGAAAGCATGCTGGCTTGCTGAGCTGCTCTGCTTGTTCTTAGAAATAGGAACCTTTTTCCCACTTGTTTAAATTTCAGGCTTTTTTTTTTTTTTTTCCTCTTGGATGCACAGATGTACATTTCGTCATTGATAGGCAACCGAGAAAAGTGAGGTGAGAAAAATACAGTTCATGACTTTTGGGTCTCTTCCCTTACTCTATCAAAGGAAAAACTCAGCCAAGAAAGGGAACTGATAAACCTTTGAGCCTGCCTAATTCATTCAGCCCGTCAAAAGGCAAGGAGATGCACACACAGCACCATTCATCCTGGTGTCCTTGCTGTACGTTAATAAGAGATGCATTCACCCTTTCAGGGGCTATCAGTACGCCCTTTCATTTTGGACACTGCCTCATTCACCTGCTGCTGAAGTGCATCATTCCAGTAATATCAATCCAGGAGGCCATCAGCCCTGCATACTTAATCATTTCCAATTAAAACAGCAACATCTGCATTGTATAGGAAGTAAAAATGCTCGAAGACTAAGGAGGCCAATAGCTAAGATTAGCTATCAGAGGTGACTGTAACCTAATTTAAACGTGATGAAATTAGACCATTTGCCCTAATTTTCATGCATTATCTCAAGAATACTGATAAGGCTGGAATGAACACTTGAGAGCAGCTGGCAGGCAGCATGGTCACTGTGCTGCGCCACATACAAAATTTACTTTCAAATTGAAGGCTAAATTTATAAAAACGAGAGCTAAGGATAAGCTATTTTGGTCTCCAGCTTGCTCAGGTGGGAAAGGGAGAATACCAGCCTCCTACATACTAGACCACATTGGTTCCTTCTTCTCCCTCTGCTAGCCTGCTCTGGTTGCATAGTTAAAATAAACTCAATACTGCTGTTTTAGGGGAGAGGATTGCTCTTTGAGAGGTATTGGTGGGGAAACTGGGATGCAGGGGATTACTTGTTTGCATTTTGCTTTTTAAGTAAATGAATGTAGGAAGAGGAAAGCATTGCTCCTTTCATCGGGCTGTAAGTAACAAAGACATTGCTAGTTCCACCTATTGGTAGAAAAGTAAAAATGATTTTGCTTACTTTCTAAAGAAAGGAATTCCAAGAATTTCTAGTGCCATCTATGAGCGAATACAGAGAAGTGCCAGTATTTCTTTGCTTGTTTTACACACACACACAGACACACACACACACAGAGACAAATAATACAGAAGTGAACATTGTTCATCTTGCCTTCTCTACAACCACATACAATCTTAGTGAATACAATCTTATTGCAGCTATTTAATATACGTACTTAAATAAATCCAACTGGAGTTACGAAAACTTTCAAACTAGTCCCTACAGTACAAGGCACTGCCCAAAACTGCTGACATTCAGTCTGCCATCAGGATGCTATGTTCTTAAAGGAAAGCCTGAAGGAGGTACCTGGGCTCAGGGCTCTGCACCACCTTAATCACAGTGATTTAGGATCAAAATCTGTGTCTGACCCAGAACACATTGAAGAGGAATACCTTTCCATCCACCCCCACTATAGCTCAGATTTTTAGAAACACATCCAAATGCAAAACCAGCTGAAAGTGGCAAGAGCTGCTGCAAAATCCAGTTGTTGTCCTCCACTCACCCCTAAAAAGACAAGCATGATCTGCCTGGAATTCCCCCCTGGATCTTTCTGGGAAGCAATTTAAAACCTCAGAATGATAATTAGCTTTTTGCTATACACTATAGGCTGAATTTAAAATGTTATTGAAAACACATCATTAGAGACTGCCAGAAGAAGCAGTGTGGGAAATCACTTACTTTAACATTTCCTTTTTGAAAGCTTCCAAATGTACCAATTTCAAAGTGCGCAACTTATCCCTGGGAGAGACTTTTCTTTTTTTCTTTCTCTTCTCCCCTGTCTCAGTCTGTTTCCCCTTTATTCCCCTCCAAAGAGGACAGCAGCGAAGGGGAGGTGGCAATCAAGAAAATAAAGACTGGATATATTGGATTTCATTAGAGAAAAATCTGGAAAAAAATACTACAAAATATCTTGAAAAACAAGTGTTATTTCACCCGGGAGAAAAGTTACGGGTTCACTTTAAGGCAATATTCATTTGCAGAACCTTCTCAACGCAGATTTGTAACAGAAAAGTCTTAACAACAAATGTTGTCATAAAAAGTGAAACCCCAATGAAATATTTCTTCTTTTTTTTTTTCCCTACTACTTGTTTAAAAAAAAAAATAAGTGCACACAGCTGTTTGGGGCCAAGTGTTAAACACAACCCCCCCAGCAATAAGACTTGCGAATGCGAAAGCTGCTTAGAGCAAAGGGGGCTTCAGAGCCTGCTCCTCTGGAGGTGCTTAGGGACAGGTGAGAGACGTGGTGGTCACCCGTGGGCCTTGCACGGCTCAGGGCCAGCCGCCCAGCAGCCTGCGGGCTGGATTGGTCCCCCCAGCACAGTGTGGCATCTCCCAGGGCATATTGACCGAAAGCAGACCAAGTGGATTGGGAAGGTGTCTCTGGGTGTCGAGTCAGGGGGATGCAGAAGTGGGTCAGATCCAGAGGTATTTCCTAGGCTGAATGCAATGCCATGCAGCATGTGTGTTGGTCTGGCTGTTAAAGACCTGGCTGGGATAAAAGTGACCCTAAAGCACACAGATGTCATTGCTCCTGAGCAGCAGAGACCCCCATTAAGCAGAGCACGTTGGATTAGCTCAGCTTTACAGTTTCCTTTCAGTTCTCTGCAGGGTTGCTTTTGCATCAGTACCAGCAATGCGTGTATTTTTGTTACAAGGTTTGCTGTCCATATTGGCCTGAGTCTAGCAAGTGTGACCACCTGGGCCAGACAATGACCTGGCTTTTAATATTTAAGTAGACAGAATCTCATTATACTCTGGGGAGAAGTACACAGGAGTAAAAAATTGAAACTTCTGCTTGGACTGCATAATTGTTATAAGTTTTAGAACAAGCTTCAAAGGAAAATCTCATGGCTTATGACACAAATTCTGTGTTAAACAGTTAAGAAAATGTATTATTTCCATTGTTTTGTTTTCAGTCTCTCTTGCTGGCAGAGGTTAAAGCGGTTTTCAACAGCCAGGGACTTGCACTCTAGTGACTTCGGGTTCATGATAAACATAGAGCTAAACATGGGTTACCAAAGGAGCATTTAACCCAAAAATGGCACCCGGAAACTGAGAATCCCAGTGGACAATGTACATCGTAGTGTATTTATCATCACTGGGAGGCATTGACTGAAAATGTGAGGGGAATAGAGGATGATGTTACATCCATCATATTTTCATCTGATTTGTAGTAGACTTGAACGAACTAGAGAACTTTTTTCCAGAATCAAGCTCAAAGGAGAGATAAAAATCTAACAGTGGTATTTTCAAGGTAATACCTTGAAATTCAGTTCAGACATATGGATATATTCAGTTCAGAATATGGATATATAAAAATATAAAAATACATTTTAGCACAATTCAGCAGATGACTGAGAATGGCTCGATCCGGTAGAGCCCTGGGCTGGGACCCTTGTTTCAGGCAGACGTGACAGGCTGTATCTCACAGGGGTCAGTGCAATGGCACTGCGGCGTTGTGAAACACTCCAAGCTGTACTGTCCTCTTCTGATTCTTCATCTGTCCCCATGATCCTCCACATTTCTGTGACATATGTCTGGAGCACATTTTCCCAGATTTTGCCTAAGGCCAATGAAAACAATCCTTATTCCATCTTGCAGAAGATGAGTTGGGAAAGCACGCAAATACCTTGGTACTGGGGCCTTTTGCACATGCCCTGAGGCAAAAAGCTCCGCTAACAAATCTGCGTGTGTCAGTAATTAAAATACAACTGCAAATAAATATTCCCCATGCACACAGACACTATTAAAAGCCTCATCTTTTTCCAAGCCATATATTACCAGACAGCAAAATATTCAAACTTCTTTACCCATGATTTTATCTATTTTTGCATGTCAAGAGTCTGTAGGTACACAGTGAGAAGCAACAGCACAACTGCATGAAAATGTATCACAGGATGCACTAGTGCAATTTCAGCATATTTCCAAGCAATAACAGTAAGTAGGTTTTAAGCAAAGAAGTCCTCTATTTGACCTGGTTGCCTGAGGAATTACGTCTCTTTCCATAACACATCACCACAGAAGGGACAAGCTGTGGTCCCCCAGCTGGAAAAAAATAGGAGGAGCTTCAATTTTCTAATGTGCATTACTAGATTTTTTTTTTTTTTTGCCTAGAGGTTGATGAGTCTTGGTTTTCTTTTTCTTTCTTTATTTTTTTTATTTTTTTTTTATTTTTCTGTTTCCTGTTTTTGCTTTTGGAGAAGCAGAAAGGATGAACTTAGGGGAAATTTGACTATATCGTAATTCCATGGTAGTAGTTTATATACTGCCATTTGTATTTACATTTAAATTGCATTAATCAAACCAATGATAAAACAGTTGATTAAACTAAACAAAAAATCACAGCCATGCTTTGAAAAAGACCGGGAGAGATCTTTAGGAAATATACTTCCAGGCAGCGACCACGACATCTTTTGCTGTGTAGGAACGAAGGCCAGAAGATGCCCTCTGTTTTTGCCCTTGAAAACAGTGAGTCAAGGGAAGGAAATTTCAATTAACTGGACAGCAGAAAGGCAAGTTTCTGGAAAATTCTTCTGAGAGTTATGAAAATCTTTAACTTTCTCTTCTGTGTTACTAGGCACAGGCTGCATTGATGTGGTCATGTAATAAAATTGACCAGAAACATAAATCTGCACTAAAACAACCCAGAAATTCAAAGCAAATCAAGTGAAGACCCTTTGCCAAAAATTAGGGAGTTTGAAGAGGATTCGAAAGAGTTAAAACTGTTCATATTGGCTTTTTCAATAAAATATTTTGTTTTAGTCCTTTCATATTTTCACCTACAAATAACATTTTCTCATGTTAACTCTGAAACTGAAGGCACAAAATAGTGTAAAAACCCTCAAACTTCACACAGCAGGTTTCAAACAAAAGCCCTTGTTTGGACTCTATTTTTTTTTTTTTTTCATTTTAAACTAAGAGAGAGAGAGAGAGTGCAACAGAACTACTTTATCCTCCAAATTTTTGGCTCAGCTACCAATCCCATCCCCCCAAGTTCCTTGCTCAGCTCAACTTCTGACATTTCATCTTTAAAAGTTGAGAAATAAAATGAGAAATTGGAAATTCATGGAAAATTAGGCTGCCTGTTTGACTAATGCAAACATTCACATTCAAAATACTGGCATTGATCAGCATATCAATTTGTTCCTGACACTGAGGTTAGTATTTGAAACAATTGTACCTCCCCCACTTGCTTGCAATTCAAATGCAGAGTGTGTCATACCTCTGCACACGTTGTTCCCCTGTATGGGCTGAAAAGGATGAGCAACAGTACTCTTATGAGTCAGTGTGTTCCCAGGAGAGCCTTCAACTGCAGCATTATACAGGTAGTAGTTTTGTTAATTCAATCTCATGAGTATTTGCCTTCAGCCATGAATGATGGTAGAACAAGTCATTCTTTTCATATTTTAGGAAATCCATGTTTCACATCATCAATGGATTCAGTTTTTGGAGGGAGTTTGACCAATCTGGTATTCACTGGGACCCATTTCCTCTGCTGGTTTTGCGTCCTTACCTACACGGCTGGTTTGGCTCACTCTCCTGACACAGCTGAGTGTAAGTTCAGAAGGCTGCTGTTATTAACATGGAATCACAGTAGGCTTGTATTTATAAATGGGTAAGTCGCTGGTGCCTGGACAAAGAGCATGCTATTTCTGCTATCAAGGATATTTCCATGGCACAATGGGATTTGCATGGCAGCAGCTGAGACACAGCAGTGGGGCAGTCGTAAGAACAGAGCGTGCTGCCCAGGCCAGGCTACTGCTCTGGCAGCACTAGCTGGGTTGCCTTTATGGCTTGTGCCGTGCAAATCTTTAGAAGTTAAGGTCCAATATTCACCAGTATTAAAGGAGTTAGCATTAGTTTGTACAAGCTGCAAAACTGGCCCTTACCATGTAAGTGATGACACATACCAGCTGCTGGGGAGGAACAATAGATGTGCCCAATGCTCTGTGAAGAACCTCAGTTCTTTAAAACCCTCGACAGATAGAGATGACTCCAAAGAAGACAAAGCACACCATGTTTTAAGATCTTAGGTATTCCAGTGGTAGGTGATAATTTTATTTTAGCTTCAGCTGTCAGCATTAGTTAATTCTAATGCTAAGGAACGTTGCTTCACTTGCATTCCTTGGTTATAAGGAAAGGGATGTCTCACATCATACTGTGCTACTCTTTTCTAGTTGTGCTCTCAGGTAATGCTCAATTTATACTTTGTATTTAAAAGCCTTTTCTATACACGTAAGTGCTAGGAGTGTTTGTTTCTCTTCAAAACGGGTTTAATTTATTCCCATGGCCCCTACAGCTGAGAGCAGAACCAGCAGCAGATAGATAGATCCAGCTCAACTTGTCATATACTACTAAAAAATTTGTGAGTTATTTTCTCCCTGCAAAATTATTCCAAGAAGTTAGACAAAAGTTTACAGAAAATAAGTATATGTAGTTAACAAAGCACGTAGAAGTTGGAATTCGCTCTGTCTGCTTGCTTTATGACATCTCCGAGGGCTGCAAGAACTGATGTTAAGAGATGTCTGGCAGCCCAGCATCAGAAACTAATGCTGGGATGACTTTTTGGAGTCACCGTCCTCAAATGTTTCCTCTCCACAACCCATTTACAATGACAAAAGAGACAGCAAATCCTTTCATTTCAACAAATTCTGGCTTCAGCACTGCTATCTCAGCAGGATGTGAAGACAAGATAAAAAAGCTAGCAGTGACTCTGTCTGCAGATGGGTCAAGGGAATTTTTGATGAAAACAACTTTCATTCCATCCCTAAGATGGAGTTCAATGACTGCAGCACAGTCAGGTCCCAAGCTATTACATGTGTAAGTAAACAGCTCAGAGGTTAATATACAGCGGAGAAAATCTGTTTGCTTTTTGCTTGTTTGTTTTTGTTTGNAAAGGGATTCAGGACTGTACCACTACAGACACATGGCACAGACTGGACTTCTGCGCTAAATTTCTTTACTGTAACCTTTTCCTGTGATTTAATCCTCAGGAGGGCAAGCCAAATAAGATGCAAGATTTAGATTTTATAAGATCTGCCACCACCTTTTCCTCCAGAACAATTCATCCAGAGCAATTAGGGTACGGCAACCAGCACTGCACTAAAGTAATGTGTAGCAACACAGGACTGACCCAGGCTTTCCCAAAGCAGTACAAAATAGATCAAACAAGAGCCTAACAAAAAAGCCATGTTTCAACAGAGGTAAGTTTAAGAAAACAAGCTCAAGATTAGATAAGTGAAAGCCCAGCTCTTCATAGTTGAAAGTGAAAAATTCGGATACTCAGGGTTGAGCACTTGAGATGAGAGTGCTGAAACCCGGTGCTGCTGTGTGCGGTCAGCACTGACACCGCCCGAGACTACCAGAACAGACTCCTGGCACTGGCTGAATTAGCTGCCCATGAGCAGCCCCCATTGAACCCCAAGAAGTGGGGTATTTTATCAGAGGAGTAACACTGGTGCAGAGAAGTGAGCAAGGTCTGCCTCCTGGCACCATCCAGCAGGCAGCTCGTGAAGATCCACTGAATCCCAGGGTCTGTGCAGCAGCCAGAAGGCAGTTGTCAAGGATCTTGCAGGACATCTGCGTTTCAAGTACCCTGTGCCTAGGACTTCGTATCCAAGGCACAGGAAGGGCAGGTTGCCCACCGTTTTCTGTCCTGTTTTCCCCTCTGAGGATAGCTTACAGCATCCGAAGGCAACAGAAATCATTTCCACCAGGGAATTCCAGCCAACCGTGAGCAAGGACGTGTACTTGGATTTCAGATACACACTGGAGTGAAGATGACCTTGCCTGCTGTGCCATCAAACATGTGGGAACTCTCTCTGAAGGACCCACCTGTAAAGGTGGTAGCATGTCAACCTCCTCACTCCTCCTTTTCACAGTAGAGCCTCCATAAGGATGGCAATTACTTCAGGACAACACGTGCGTGTATTAAGCATGCAAGTATTTTCACTTAACTGAAGCAAAATGCCTTTGCTTTAGACAAAACTACAATGTAATAATAATCTGTTCAGGACCAGCCTTGGCTGGATCTGCACCAAAAGCAATCTGGAGACACAGGGGTAAAGCTGAAGCTATATTCCCAAAGATGTAATGTCTGAAGAACTTCAAAAGTAGTTTTAATCTTAGTCTTAGTCTTAGACCGGAGTGTTTTTCATCTGCAAAGGCTTCTCTGCATCGCCAAAGAGGAGCATTTTAACCTACTTATCCTAACACAGACAACAGAGCTGGGGAATTTACCTTAACGCATGGATGTGTTGCCAGTATTTTGATGTGTTATTAAATGGCCAAGAAAACTGCTCTTTATCAATTTCTACATGTCAACAGGAAACATGGTTCTGTCAGTGAACTAAACAAAAAAAAATATTCCTTGTTTCAAACAGAATAGTTTATTACATGATTATGTTGCAGACATATTTGTTACAATCTTTTGTGATCTTTGAGCATTCACAGCAAGTTCTCAGTTTGAGAACTGTAGTAACTTGCACATTTACTAATTAATCAACTTACAAAAATTACTGCATCTCTAGTCCCTTAAGAGGAATAGAAGAAAGGAAGTAGCAGCTCAGATGTATTTCTCTACATGCGGAACAATTTCTATTTACCACAGTGCATTCACACCTTTTCCTTTCAAAGCTAAGCACTCTGCAAATTTTCAATGTAAGCTTCAGAGAGGATATCCAGGAGTCACACATCTGAAGTGCCTGGCCTTGAATTCTTTAAAAGCAGAGATTTCTACATATGTCAAAATACAAACTGTTCAGCCAGGAATTGTTGGCATCAAAACAAGAGCCTTGGTCTTACTAATCTAGTGCTTCCACCTGGAAAAAGAAATACTGCAAGAAATTTGAAGGCCGCCAGCAATATGGAAAAAACAAATGGGACTGTGTGGGTGCCCTGAAGTAGCTCAAGGAAAAGACACATATCCTTGTTGGAGGAAAAGTCTTGATATGGCAGGAAGAGAATGAATTTGGCAGACAGTTCAAGTCAACAAGACATCAGTACCCTTCCCTTTGGCCATCTAGGCAGTGCCCTGACCCCCTACTTCTTCTCTCACTTAGAGCTAAAATTGAATACTCACTTTTTCTCTTCCTCTGTTGACTTCTGTTCGCAGCCTGATGTCCAGGTGATTGGTCTGTACCTCAGCAGAGGATGTTGCCCTGCCAGGGCTCCTCCTCTGCACCTCATGGGGTGGCTGGCCCTGCACAGGGAGAGAGCCCTCCCGCTGCCCCCACCGCTGGTGCAGTTCTTCTACCTGGTGGGGATGGCAATGGCTGCTGCTGTGACTTTCAATATTTGGAGAAAGATGTAGGGAAGGCATATGGTATGGGACACCGTGGGGGACGGGGCTAGAGACACTCACCTGGGAGGTGGCTCTCCATGCCGAGGAGGACTCTCAAGGGACTGCAGCCCATGGAGGACCCAAGTCAGGCAGAGGAGCAGTAAGTGGCACAGGTCAGCAGAGAGAAACTGCTATGCACTGACCCCAAACTCCTGCGTCACCTGCACCTCACCCAAGGGACTGGGGGGACTGAGTGCAACATGCAGTGAACGTAAGGGGAGTGGGGGCCAGGAAAGGGGGAGGAGAGGCACCAGACTGAATTTGAGCCTGGGGAAGGGAGAGGAAAGGCATTTCCCTAAGTGTTTGTTTTATTGCTTGTCTTCTTATTTTCCCCTCAATACCCACATCAGTAATTAAATGTTTATGCTAATTGGCAATAAATTAAATTAAGTGAAATTCCCTGAGTCAAGACTGTTTTGCCTGTGAGAAGAGGCCTTCATTTACTTGACATTTTCACACGGCTCTGGGCTGCTGGTTATTTTATTTTTTTTTTTTTCCATTTGTCATTTGTTTGCTTTAAACACAGGGTGAACACAGCAGTGCTCAAGCCTGCTTCTGAAAGACTGAGCATGAAAGGGGGCTGCCACAGTTGTAATGTTTCATACAGTCTTGTTCCTCGCCAGGAGCAAACAGGGACTTACCTGTGCATAAACACCGGCTCCGCAGGATACACCACTCACACGTCATCAGTATGTATTTAGGAAATCCAGCCTTCTCAAGAAGCCTTCACAAACCGTGCAATCACAGCATGATGCTAGGTGCTTGTACAGCACTGGGACCCATCACAGCCAATGACACGTATTACCAACATAATGCTGATAGTGACAAAAGTCATCCCTAATGCATATGATAAGGCCCAAAAGAACTTTTGACTCCTGCAGAAAAATATACAGCTTTGGCCAAAACATTATCCTCTTCATAGCTCTAGGGGAACTAATACCTACATGACAAAAAGATTACAAAATCTTCCATGTGGGGTCAGGAGAGTCTGTAGTTTTTCAATCAGCTCTTTGATGTTTGCAATCTAGGCAAAGTCCTAGGCCATTGGGTTAAGAGTTAGAAAAATAACAGAAAAATTTCTTAAGCTGTTTTCGAAATCTTTGTGCAATAAGGAAACCAGGAACAAAGGAGCCCCAGCAGCCTGTCCATCAGCACATTCAAGTCTCTTGGGTGGGACCAGGGTTCATGGGTGTGGAGGATAACAGAGCTATGCAGGGCATGCATTCATGGTTTGTCACTAGCGTCTTAATACTGGCTTAAAACTGAAGCTATGTTGCTCTCAATTAACTATTACATTAATATTTAAAAAAAAAATCTGGAATACACCAAGGTCCATATACAGTTCTCCATTAGCTGAAATGCAGTTTCATTTCCAAGATTTGCAGTGACACTGAACTACTTTGGGTGTACTCCAGAGGGAATTGAAGAAAGGTGGAAAACTAGACAACATATTGTCACATTAAATATATGCAATTTGAACTGTTTCCAAACGCTGCTAGGTACTGAATTGAGTACATCAATTCAGAAGATACATCAGTGCATTATAATAGACAATTTAGTGACAATCTCTGGACAATCTGTCATTAGCCAAAAACAAACAAAAAATCTAAAAGGAAACAAAATGTTACATAAAAAGATAGAATGGCATTGTACTAATATCTTGCTCACCATAGAAATGAAGTTTATTTTCTTGTGAGAAAAACAGCTAGGGCAGAATTTGAAGGTATCACTGGAGGACTGTATGACCTCCACAGCGTACTGTGATGACTTAGACCCTCTCTTTTAAAGGTCCACCCCAGTAGCTATTACACGTGGCTTTAAGTGCTGACCGTATAAAGAGCAGCCTTGTTTGGGAGGGGTAGCTGTCAGCATACAAAGCAAGATTTTTAAAGAAATAAAATTACATGAGTAGCTGCAGCATATTTTACGTTCTCATCCAGCAAAGCACGTAAGTGCAGTCATCTCGTTGTCTTCAGTGAACTGTAAAGGACCAACACTGCTTTGAAATTTTTTGCTGTTGAGGCCTGTGGGCCTCAAGAGGGTTCAGGGATGCTGACAGAGGAGACGTGTGAGAGGCACTTAGCGAGGCACTGACTTTGTCATACCTCACGCACAAAAGTAATGGCTGCGGAGAAGGTTTAGCCATCTGCCTGCTAAGTCAGTCATTGGTCATAGTCTTTAGGCCAAGAGAGATGTGACAAAGGCTTACAGGGGTGAATCCTGTCTAGTGTGAGTCCTGTTTGACATCTTCATGAATGATACGGAAAAGACAATTAATATGCGTATGACATTTACAGATGCTGATTAATAAGATAATGAGGTAAGGAGCTAATACCCAGGTGAAAGACAACAAGAAGATTAAGTAATGGCAAGGTATGCGCATACAGTCAACATACATATGCATGTGTGTGTGTGCACATCTGCTTCCAAACATAGTAATGACTTTCTGAGTGGCTGTTTTTATTGACATTGGACCCGCTCTGTTGAGCAGGTGAATGAAAACACTTTTCCATCAAACACAATCACCTAACATGGCAATGCTGTTGATCTGCTTCTCTATTTCTAAAAAGGCAATTGCAGAACAGCTTCTTTATAAATTTGATTCCCCTTGTCTTCCGTTTTAGAATTTGCACATCTATGTTCTGTGAAAGTATTTCAAGTATATTTCAAATAGAAATGCGTGAATTAAAAACACACATTAGCTTGGGGAGCATGTGAGCTCTTTGTACCTGAGAAAACAAAACTTCAGTTTGAGACATGTCCTGGAAATGGCATTTTGTGAGAGGATGGAGTGAAAGCGTGCGATTATTCCATGTAACACCACTTGCAGCAGCTATCAGGGAGCTTGCTCTCTTTTCCAGACAAACAAGCTCAACGCTTTCAAGTCCTCCTTTCTCTTTGACTGGCTTCCCTGTGGGGCTCCCGGTTGGACGCGATAGCAGGGGAACAGCAGCTGAGGCATTAACACCTTCCCACCTGCTTGCAGCCAGCAGGAAAGCTATTTTCTTTGCCAATTACTCTGTGACCTGTGAAAAAAAGTTTTTCATCTTTCACTTCTGAACACCAGGAGCCAGAGTCACTCACAGTCAGTGTGGGGATAACCACTGAATTACTGCTCGCTTTCCATTATGCCAAACCGGTGAGCTTTCCTTCGAAAAATCCTCTCTCCTCCTTTCACAGGCTGTTTGCATAATCCTTCCCTGACTCACGGACAGGGCTCAAGCCCCTCCAGGACACCTGCAGCAGGACCACGCATGGTCCTGGCATGGAGGCGCCTGTGGTGGTGATGGACGGGACACCCCTGCCCAGGTGGGCACCCTGGCAGGCAGTGGGAGAGGGCTGGCAGCAGCAGGATGTCCTGAGGGCACATACCGGGGTGGCACACAGTGCCCTGAAGGTGCAGCAGCATTCCTTGGGTTTCATAGTAGGACAGCAGGAGATGGAAACCAAAGGACGGACCGTGTGTTGAGCACATGAGATCTGAGAGAGCTGACTGTCCAGCTAAACCTCTGCCTGCAAGTCTGGCCCTCACAGCTGCTGAACTGGACCTTGCCCTTGGCCTCCACACAGCCTCCCGGCTCTCCGGCCCTCCCTGGCGTATTAGCAGATGTCAGCCGTCTGCACTCACACAGGGACAACGAGGGGTAACGGGGTCACCTCCAGGCGGCAGGGACAACTATCAGCAACATCGATCTACGCTGTGCACTCGCTGCACCACATTTTACGCTCTGATATGCTGTACCCGGGAAGACCTGAGAAGCTGAAGGTGCCTTGCAGGTTTGACTGGGGGCAGGTTTTTGCCTCTTGACTAATAAAGCTAACTACATTTATGTTTTTGTTCTGTTTTGTTTTGTTTTGTTTTGTTTTTGCCCCCCCCCCCCCATGCATCAATCTGCAGACAAGATGCTCTCGGGGAAATCAGCAGGCCCCCCCCCCCCCATTCAGAATGGATTGGACAAGTTTCTTTGAAGGATATATTTTGTTTAAATCTGTCTGCTTCTAAAACCAGCCGTGTATTTTAGGTGTTGGCCTTCCCCTGAGACAAGCCAGCCCCCATTTTATATGGGGCATGTGAACCACTCAGCTGTGCTGGGACCAAGCCAGAAACTCCTGGTACCAGTATGCATGTTACTGGCCTCCTGCTTCTCCCCCATCCCTCGTCTCTCGGGCAGCTCCTTGGTGCCCTCTCTGTGATGCATCCCCTGGGCAAAATAGGAAATGTAGGAGGAGAAGTCACAACTGCATTTAGCCAAGTGGCGTAGCCAGCTGGCATGGTACCCTGCCTGTAAACCCAGGGTCATGTAGCATGTTGCATGCCCTATAGCACATCCTTTCCCACATCATAATTCCGTTGTGTTATAAATACAAAGAAGAGCCTGCAACACCCTGAGCAGGATTGCTGCAGAAAAACATCTTGGTTTAATGAAGGTCATTCAAGCTCTTATTAGATGGGCACATTCAGCTTTGCAAGAAAGGCTTCTGTTTGGTTTTAAGAAGGAGAATTAGTGTGCTTATTTTCAATGTATCACAGCTCCCAGGAAGGGACACATCAGTGTGGCACTCTCATAGCTCATTAGGTGTCAAACAGCTTCCAGCTTCTTTCAGAAGCCAAGAAAAATTTGCAAAACACCACCCATTAGCAAAGTAACCTCTGATAGCATCCATCTCTCTAATAGTATCAAATTGTGGTAGAAAAAAGCCCAAACCTTTGCTCTGGCAATATGCGTGATTGCAGGAAAGTCTTTGCGTGCATGTATATTCAAGGCTTGGCCTTCCAGGTGCCAGTGACAGGATGGACGTGAGGTGAACAGACGGGCAGAAACACTGGGGGAACACCACCTCAGACAGCAGGAGGCACAGCTCTCCACCGGCCACTGCCGAGGAGTACGTGCCTACCTGGCACCAGGCTCCAGCATCACTGCCTGCTGACCTTGCTCCTTTACCAGGGCTCAGCACACTTGTAGCAAAGCAGGGCACGTCCCTCACCCTGGCCACCGGCATCTTCTCCATCAGCACACTGTACCCACCACACTGGCTGCGGACAACCAGAGCATCTGCCTGCTGCTGGAAGGGAAGGGCAGGTACTGTGTTTGAGCAAATAAATTTGAACCAAAGTGTTCCAGCCCCAGTCCAGTAGCTCTCTTCTGATATAATGCCAAGGTGCCCCGTGGGGATTCGTGCTCCACTTTCCTCTACCTGCCGTCCACGATGCACTGCGGGCTCTGCACTCCCACAACAGTCAGACTGTGACTGCAGGAGCTGCATCTTTGTGGTGCAGCCTCGAGAACAAAGTCTTGGCTTCGTCTGGGTATGTAAAAACAACAGTCCAGGAGCAATATCTTCTTCTACCACCATAAAGTGCTATGCCATCTCCACTGCTGAAGTTTGTGAATGAAACTCCTAAAAGTGAAATATTTCTCATTTAAGAACAACACGTAACACAGCTGAAGGCCTTCTCTGCTGTGGGAGTTACGGCTCTTCACTTCTGTTCGAACTCTGGCTGGTCCTGGGAGATGCCCAGTACCCCAGAACTGTGGCAATTCCCCACCTCTCAGAATTTTGGCGTGCCGCATTTCCCTCCGTCCTTCAGAAGGGATGCTTATCATCCACGCAGCGCCCGTCAGGTTGTGTGGAACTTGGTCTAATCAACATCAATCCAGCACTTGCAGGTCAACCTGGTTAAAACAAGTAGAGATGAATGAATGGAGGAAAAAGGAATAAACTTAAGCTGTTCTGATATAAAACGTTGCCAGAAGAGGATTTGGACACATTGCTTTGGGTAACTCTGAGATCCAGGAGACAAGATGCAGTGATTCACACAAACAAGAGACGAAAACCGAAAGTGTGTATCATGTTTAGTATAGCAGATGCCAAACAACTTGCTGTCCACATGAAAAAATTTCCAGAAGATCATGAGAAAAAGTTACTCTTCAGGAGGACTTGAGAAGACTCTTATATACTGTCCATGACCCAAAATCTTGCTCAAGCTTTTAGAGCAGATCACAGAGTCAGGATACAGGTCATTCACCTGACACTGCCATTGGATTGGTCCAGGGCAAATCAGTTGACATCCATCCATGACTTTTCATTGCCCTACAAAACAGTGACCTAGCATGTCCCACGGTATTAAGAAACTGAAGGGATGTTACCAGGTCTTTTTAGGACCAAAACTCAGATTTATTTTTTTTTTTTTAAAGTTCAGTTCTTCTTAAAGACTTACTAACAGAAATGATGTTCTAAATAGTAGAATGAAGTCCAGGACACATGTACCTTTTCATTTACAAATCTATACGAGTTATATACAAACATGAAGCACACAGACCTGTGTGCTATTTTCTGACCTGAGAGTCATAGAAAAAGTGAGTGTAACAGCAGGCACAAGGAAGGTTGAAAGAGTTTTCATGAAGGCCTTCCCGTATTAATGATGTGATATACTGCCAACAGCGAGAGGACATGCTTGAGCATGCCAGGGCTTCTCTGTGTTACCTGAGAAACCCCCACTCACACCTCCAAGACCCTTCAGAGAAGCAGGGTCCTCTCCTATGGCCCCACCAGGTGTCAGGGTAAATGCTGCAAGCTGCTTGCTCATGCCAGGAGAACACAACTTGCACACGAAGTGTGTGCTTCATCCGATCATCACTGAAGCCAGATTTGCTCATGGGACAAAATGTCCACATTCCCAGGGTCCCAGGAAGCAGTGGGCTTCCAAAACAGACTGCTGAGGCTGACTGGGCCCGAGTCTTTCCTAGCAGAAAAAATACTTTAAAGCTCTGTTAAGCCAGGTTGCCAGCTTCTGCAAAGGTTAACACCTCACTGCTTCTCTGCCTTCTACTGCATTGACTGGGCTCATAACAGCAACCCACAATTGCTTGTAGGGTGAGCAGGCAAGATAATTTCACCTGCAGGTATTCCTGCAAAAGGTGACCACAGTGTCCAGCCCGTGGGTTGGAGTTGCCAAGAAACCAGAGAAGCTGCTCAATATTTTAACTCTGGTGGGGCTGTCACAAGGCTTTTGCTTGCTTCCTCAGACATGAACACTATCCACTTATTTTTTTTTTAATGAGTCAGGAGATGAGGTGCATCTGGCTGTAGTGAAATTGATAAGAGAAATAAAGGACTCTCCTTCAAGCTTAGCTAAATGCCAGGCTGTTTACACAAAAGTGCAACCTGCAATATGCTAACTATGCACAGGCATATAGAAATCGGGCAGCAAAAAGCAATAAAGAAGTTATATAGTTTGCCAGACAGCACTAAAAAAAGCATACAAGAAGCTGGGTTTAGTCATAATTTAGCATTGAAAACAACATGGCAACTCTCCCTGGCAGAGAAGGTATTCTCTTGGGCTCTGGAAGAGGTGGATCTCGTGCAGGCTCTTTGCAACCTTTCACAACAAACGTGACTATTATAATCTCTGCAGAAACAGCATTAATACACCCAGATCAGTGGCCCCAGCTGTGCCAGATGCTGTAACAGACCCAAGAGGCCAGTTTTGGACAGGGACCCCAGAGCACCAGGGAACGTAACCTCCAAGGTTTCGTTCTCCATTCCTCTTCCGCTGCACGCAGCAGACTGGTGGTTAGGCTGGGATCTGCCAAAGTCCTTGCTGTATGTTGTCACTGGTGGCATCACTAGATGGCCCTGTTAGATTGTCTAATTCTTCTCAGCAAGTTTTTAATCTTCAAAAAGATATTGCATTGTAAGGGATTGGAGGTTTGGTATTTTGTTGTTGTTGTTTGTTTGTTTGTTTGTTTGAATTTAAAAAGTCTTATTTTGAGAAAAACTGTGGTATGAAGATGGGAGCCTGCTCTCAGGTTTATTCCCTGTATTTAGAAAGAGAACCCGTGGAACCAGAACTCTGGGCTCATGAGGATGAGCTTTCTTTGTGAAGGGGTTTCTTTGTACGCTGCTTGAGATGACCTTTGCTCTAAAGCTAGGAAATGCATATAAATAAAAGATGATGGGCTTTGAGCAGCCAGTGCTCCCGTCTGCTTTAGTAGAAAGCTGATCCAGAAGTTTGCTAAGGTTTGTACTGGTGTTGGGAGGAAAAACAGTGTTTTTGTTTGTTTGTTTGTTTGTTTTGTTTTGTTTTGTTTCAAGTGGAAAGACTGAAACGTTTACATGCACACCCTCTGTATTTACCTGGACCTGCAGAAGGACAATGCACCATCTTTGCATGTCTGCTGCACTGTACCTTTCCTTCTTTCCTCTAAGAGGCTGTTTGTGCTTCTCTGGAAGAAATACTGGATGATACTGTTGCAACATTCAGCTTTTCATCATAATCCTTTCCAATTAAAAAGAGGCTACAATCTTCATATATAGAGAGAGGCTTTCAGCATCTGACATAGCTGCAGCATGAAAGCAGCTTGAGAGTGTAAGAGTTTGTAACCAGAAAAACACACGCAATCACATCCCTCCTACTTGAATATTCATTAGTGTAAATTTGCAGAAGAGCACAGAGCAGCAGTATGTTGTGCTGAACTGCTTTTGGGTCTGCTGGAAGAAGGAAGACCTAAAAAGTCAGATGGGGAAAAATCAGTAGTGCCTGGGAGAAACAATAGGACAGGAGGAGCTGTTGAGCAGAAGATGATGTGAGAACTCAGAAGTTACTGATGAGTTATCTCCTGCAAGCGTCCACCTCTGCTGCCAAAGAGGGTGGGTGCTGCATCAATTAGGGAAAACCCAAAGACCACTTGGGTTCTACAGCAGTGAAGTGACCTTCTCACAGTCATCTAAATACTTGATAACCGCTCTAATCAGAGATTCTGCATGCCCCAGAAGGCCAGCTACCCCAGCACAAGCCAAGAAGATGAGAAAAACAAGCAAGCGAAGTAAGAGCTCTATCCCACACCTCCCCACCCTGTTCACAGAAATGGTAAGCAGAGCAAATCTCAGCCCCCAGGACATGCCAAAAGGGAGGGGAGGAAACAGAGACTGTATTGGTACAGCTGGCACAATACAGCCAGAGAAATTAGCTGACTAATGCAGCCTGTAATGCTCACTGTTTCTGAAAGGAGACAGAGGTCTGACGTGGCACCAGTTCTTCTACATCAGGTGAGCAAGTGAGAGGTGGGTTTCCTCCACGCGCATCCAAGCCGGTGAACCCACCGGTGACACCTGCTAACACTAAAGGTGGGGAATGCATGCTGGAGACTGCAGAAATGCTGATGTTTGCTCTTTGGATGGCATAATAGCATCAGTCCCAGTAAAAGAAAAAAGCCCAGCTTCTTAAAGCAGAATATTTTAATTGTGAATATCTTGACTGACAAAAATATCAAGTGGTTGTTCGAGATCCACAGCAAGTCATTTGACTGCCACAGTGCTGGATTGAAACACAGGAAGTTTCATCTCCATCTGAGGAAGAACTTCTTTACTGTGAGGGTGACAGAGCACTGGAACAGGCTGCCCAGAGAGGTGGTAGAGTCTCCTTCTCTGGAGACATTCAAAGCCCGCCTGGATGCCATCCTGCGCAACTGCTCTAGGTGATCCTGCCCGGCAGGGGGGTTGGACTAGGTGATCTTCAGAGGTCCCTTCCAACCCTGCCCATTCTGTGATTTCCCTGGGCACTTGCTGAGAGGCTGCTATGCAGGCTCAGGCAGGATGGTGTTTTCAAGCTGACAAGTAAAGGAGATTCTTGGGTGCAGTCCCAGATCCACCAATAAACCAAGCATGTGAGAAGCCATATGTTAGATCAGGCAGCCTCTAGGATCTCTTCCTTTCCTGGACACTTAGCGTCCAGCCAAGGGAGAACCTTGAGGTGACCCATGGCCACCCTTCTGATAACAGCTGGCCACCGACAGGGCTTTCCAGGGGTCTCTTTCTTCTCAGAGCCTTGAGCCAGCACACTTCCACTGGAAGAAGTTAAACCACCTCAGTAAGTGACAGCTGTAAAACTGTCTGAGAAACCCCTTTGCTTACAAATCACTTTGAGGAAGGTCCTGCAATTACGAGTGACAGGGAAACCTGGCACAACGAGGGATTTACCATTTAGCAGCTCTCACGATTGCAGGGGACAGAGCTGCGAGTACAGCTCCTATCCTGGTGACAGGGGTCCCTCCTGAGCACCACAGGAGCATCAGCAGTCACTAAGTCAGCAGACAGGGCTGGCTGTAAGCTGAGCTGCAGGGAAATGTGTCATGTTTCAGTCACTCTTTTTAAGGCTAAGCATATGTCCGCTGTTAAGTACCAAAATGATACATGTGGCAGAAACAGAGATTAAAGAAGACTTAATGCAAGAAAACCTCCCAGAGACGATGTTTTCTCTGCCTGCATCCCGTTCTCCAGCAGTGGCACCTCTCATCCCAGGAATAAATCATCCACGTACTTTTAAGCACTGAGGCAAGCACAAGCTTTTTACACCTGTCCCAGCCCTGCCTTGTCAGTACAGGAGTTGTTTCCACCTGCAGCCAGCTTCCTCCAGCCCTGCTCAGCCCCACCGCTCGCAGGAGCTGGCTTGTGCTGTCACCTGAGCTGCTCCTTGGGTTGCACACAATGAAAGGGAAAGTACAAAAATGGTGGTAAGTCGGCAAGTGAATGTCAGGAACCTGCCTTAGGTAAAATTTTCAGATCTGACACTGAGTAATACATAGGAATGTAAAACCTTTGCCCAGCTACATCCATGCCCAGTGCTGCAGAGCCGAGGACTGTACCAGGCGGAAAAAGACTGTGCATCACTTCTGTTATTAACTGAACTCCCTTTCGCCCGTCCGACAGCAGGGACACATGATACACAGAGAAAAAGAAAGTAATCCACTCCACTCGCGCTCCACCAGCACAGGTGCCGTGCTAGCATGCTGCAGAACGTCAGGCTAATGTCTTCAGGGCAGCCTCAGCTGGGCGCTAGGCCCCTCTCTGCTGTCGATCAGCGGGAAACTACTCCTGAAACGACGAGCAGAAACTCGCTTTGCTGTCACCCCCACCTCTCACTGGCTGCACCCCCTGCCCAGCCTGCTGGTGCCCATATCAACACCCCAGCACTGCCTGAAGTGCCCTCTGTTCCTTCCTCTCGAGCAGCCTCCTCTCTAGAAGCAATTCTCTGGGGCAGCAAACCTGAACGTTTCACACTTGTTGCCTTTTCAGCCTCTGCCTGTTTCACAGCAGGCTGGCTTCAGACGCTTATCCAGTGCAGTCGGCCCCGCAAATGCCCCTTCAGGCTCTGACTGCGGCTGATCAGCTTCAGAAGCTGAGACGGAGCAGCTGCAAGGCAGCTTAGCATGCCCGCAGCACTTCTTTTCTCAGGCAACCTCTCAGCAGCTCCTTTTACCTTTCATTGGCATGATGTCCCCGTCCTTGCTGCAGGGCTCTGCTTGCTTTGTCCCTGAGGGTCGGGTCTCCGCTGTTTGCTCTTCTCGAACTAGAGGCTGGCCAGACTGAATCCCAGCAAGCCCTTTCTTACGAGTTGTTGGATCAACCTGGACATCATCTGTGGTTGGGAAATGGGCATCCTGCTGCACCAAATGGGAAAATGCTCACCTAAACACGTACTGCAACTGGGGCGGCTCGAGCATTGTGCGGGTGCCATGCTGCTGTGGGAGCCACCCATCTCCTGCTCTTACAGGTTACGGATGTTTCCCTTAGCATTACTCTGGTTTCAGGCATAAACAGACTTCACGGAGACGGAAAAATAAGGACCTCAAGGGATTTTGTGAGCCCCCTATTTGCTACTTCTGGATATGCATACATGAACCTGCCATTTCAAAGGGCAGCAGATATTTAGAAACCATTCCTCAGAAATCACTGGGGGGGTCCAACCAGGAGAGGAATGGCAAAGGGGAAGGAAAGGGAACACAGAGCCCATCCCTTCCCTTCAAGGGACCTCTTAACACTTGTATGAAACCAGGAGCATGGACTGCAGCCCATGCGCTGCTGGGCAGTTAATTCAGAAAACGGCAGTGCTGGGCTGTAATTGCTGCTCCGGATTAGCTTGGTTTACTGCATTTCTCTTTCAAACTGTTGTTTGCAGAAGTGTTCCAACAGGCTTGACTTTCAGTGCACTTATTAATGTTTAAAAAATATATAAATGCTCCCTCTAAGGCATCTAGAAGCTTATATCCAGCTTAAAGGAAAGGTTTTGTGTAGTTTTTTGGCTTTTCAGTGCTTTCAGATCTAATTCAGTTATGCAAGGAGATAAAAATTTTACTTATTGCACACCAGTGTATTTCCAGGCAAATTTAATCAGCAGCAGCCTTTCTGATTACCAAGTAAACAACTTATTTAAGCATTGATCATAAATGGCATCGCTTGGATTTATTTTAGCTGTGCACATTAGTGTCAGCTGCTGCGAGATGCAAATACAATTGAGTCTCTTTGCCATTGCTCGTCAGAACATTGTGCATGTACCACTTCAGCAGCCCAGGCTTCGATATTGCATTTCTCCCTTGGGGTCTAGTGAGGAAGAATTTCAAGAGGCCAGAAAATGAATTTCTACCCCAAGAGAAAACGTTTGTTGAAAAAAAGTCACATTGTTAATATTTCTCATGGAAAATGAGATGGGAGTGGGGAAGAAAAAAATGATGCTGAAGTGGTTTTAGCTCTAAGAGCCACCAAGGGCCTGCTAAGAGCTGTGATTTGTTACTTCTGAGCCCATCCACATGGGGATTGCCAGCCAGGCTCACGCAAGTGCTGCCTGACTGGTGCAGGACAGGAGGAGCACTGCTGCTCTCCACGGGCCATGTCAGGCAAGGGAGGCTGCCTGGTGAAGCCTAAAATATACGTCAGGAAGTGTCATGACATCTGCATTGACTAAAAAGCATTATTTTTATTGGACGCATGTTTTTTTTCTTTTTAAATAATCCGTTCTTTACTCTTGTGGCTAGCAAGGGCTTTCCATCAGAACTGTGAAAGCCCATTTTTTCCAACAAAAACGTCAATGGAAATCATTACGGTCAGCTTTCATAATACTACTTTGTACTTCAAGAACAACAAAATGAAATAATCTTCCTGTTTTACCCTGAAGGACAGGCTAGGTGCACCTCGGGGCTGGAGAACAAGTCATTTTTGCTGCACACATCTGCTGCTCTGCTCACTGCTTTGCCATCAGAACAAGGAAAATATGTGTCAGTGTGCTAAAGAGTCACTGCATGCCCTACCAAACTCCCTCCTTAAAAGAGAGGGATGATGACTGCAGAAGCCCATCTTTATGGTCCTTGGATTCATTAGGAGAAACAAACTGTTGTGCAAATTAATCATTAAAACAAGAAAATCTCATGTAAAAGCCAAGCAGGCCCACACTGCCTAGAGATTGTACAGGAGGTCCTGGAGATGCAGCCTGAAGCCGAGGTAACCAGGTTCTCCAACCTGCTAATTACCTTGCTCCGCTTTCAAGGAAGGGGAGAAAATATCATGATGGTATATTTTACTTTAGCTAATCAATGCTGCAGGCTGCAAAGCAAAAGAAAATAGCTCCATGAGTTCACAATAAATTTCTTCAGAGACTTCTTGCTTTTTATGTTAAGCTGCTGCAAAGAGGAATAGGTTAAATAATGAAAATAGAGAGAACCTTTTTGCTTCACTTCTCCTCTCCGCTGGGTGGCCTTAGTAATACGCACAGTTACAAGCTAAGAGCTATGTTATGCTCAGGACCAAACGCAGCAGCTGCCTGGTTCTTCTCCAGCAGCTGCATCGCTAGCGCTCATGCCCTTCAGCCACCGGGCTTTCTCTCTGTCCTCAGCAAACAGCGGCTGAGGGGCTACAAGGAGCATTGGAGCCTTGTTGGGACTCACCCACCGAGCTAACTTTGTGCTTTTGCAGAATTAAGTGCCACATATCAGCGTTCGGACTCAAGACGGCTGGAAGTCTCAGATGATAAGTAGGACACGTCCAGCCGTGTACTCTGCGTTTCTTCAGAGGATTGGGTGAGTGAACCAAGTCAGAGCTCTCTCTCTCTCTTTTTTTTTTAAATATGGGCAGAGCTTGGGGATATTCAGGGAGGATGTTCTGTCCTTCCTCCCCTTTCCCAAAACTATCCCCTTACTGCTGACAAAAACATGCTTTCCCTGCCTCACTGGCACATGCAGATACTCCTCCTAACCCTTTGCGTTGGACTCCCTCTGTGCTCCAGAGAGGGTGCCTCAAACCAGACAGAGTGTGGAAAGCAAGCTAACAACTTCTTTCCTAGAACTAATCTGACCATAAAAAAGAATCTCCACAGAAAGAGAGAGTTGTTAGCAAAATTTTTTTTTCTTTTTTTTTCCCCCCCTCAAATACAGCTTAAACAACATTCTGCCAAAAACCCCTTTAAAATGAAATAGATCAGTTGAAAAAGGACTGAAGTCATTGACTATGATGTAATTACAATTCCAAAAGCTTGTTAGGTGACACGTGATGAATATTATGAAAAAAGTTTATAGCTGTATAAGAAGAGCTAACAAGGAAAAAGGAATTATTTTGTCTGGTGTATCAATGAATTATGTTATTTATTTTTATGTTCTGCTTTTTCTCTGACAGAACACAAGGATAAACATACTAGAAGTCTCCGTTTAGTAATGAAAATGAGCAATGAAGCATGGGACTCACTCAAGGTCTGCTTTAGGTTGTCTAACAATGAACATTAGATAGTTTCCATTGTTTTTTTTTTTTTTTTTTCTTTTTCTTTTCCCTAAGCCATTAGCTGAGACCTTGGTTACCTTATCCTTTTCCAACAGAAAGCTACTAAGCAGGCAAGAGGCTCAAGATCTTCTTGGAGAATGACAGCAATGATTTTCTGGGAAGTTAAAGGGAAGAGGGAGTTTAGGAGGCTGAGTAGTTCCTTACAGGAACGCTGTTAACAACACATGCACGTGCTCTGTCGGTGTGGAGGAAGCATAACCTGGCTCTGTCAGAAGCTCTGCAACAGCCTGAAACTTCAGAAGAATATGAAAATTAGGAAATAGGTTAAGTTATTCAAGATACATATGACAGAAAGAGCATGAATTTATAAGGGCAAAATCTAAGGCCGAGACTTGAAACAGACCCAGAGAACATTAATCTTAACAGGAAGGTATGTAAATCAATATATTAGCAAAATAATTATGGTCACTTCTCAGTGGGAAGGGAGCAGGCTGCACTGAGGATCAGAGCAATTAATGCCTCTCTGCTTTAGTCTTCACTGAAAGGGATCCAGCTACAGCATGGATGGGTAGGAGAATAATGCCCAGGGATGGGGTGTAAGTGCCAAGACGATTCCAGAACAGGAGCAAGCCAAAGAATATTCTGGCAAGGCAAAAAAGGAATACATCTAGGCTGCTTGTCAGAACGACTAGAAGTTTCTGCTGAACATTTGGAAAAGGCATGGGAAAATGGGAAAGAGACAGGCAAGATGTTCGTCCTAAAAAAAAAAAAAAAAAAGAAATGTCTGAGGATAATAGAGCAAGTGGTTTCAATTTCAATTCCTAGCAAAGCACTGGAACAAATTATCTGATTATATATGAACATGGAGCGAGCAACCAAGATACAAGCAACCACCAACACCAGCTAATTAAAAATCAGATCAAATGAATCTAGCTTTCAACCCATTGCCATACTGGGCTGTAAAAATCTAAGAGAGTGGCTTTTTTTATTATTTTTTTCTTCTTAATTTTATGCAAGTGTCACAAGAATCTATTCGCTACTGTTTCCAGTGCATAAGTCAGGCCAGCCATTTCTCCAGATGCAGGATCACGACAAAGTCCTTCTCCTGCCTCCTTGTTCTTGTGATACCCTGACTAGCCCTGGAAGGAAAACAAGGCAAGGCTCATGTGAAGGGATCTGTCTTCTGACTTTCCAAATGCTTTTTCATTCCACCACCACCCTCCACTCATTTTAGAAGATGGTTGTGGCCTTTCCCAAATTCAGCTGGGTTTGGAAAGGAGAAAGAACAGGTCACTGTGGGAAATGGACTAACCTTAAGGGTCTTCTGGACTACAAGAGTTTAATAACGTGCCATGAAGTGAGATCTCTTTGATGCTTATCTTCATTTATTTTACGCTCGCTGTTTTATTCCTCTGGTTATCCAGACCATGCAAGCCTGCTCCCCACTGCGGCACTGGCCCCACGAAGTATTTATTTAAACTGCATGCTAAGGGCAAGACTTATACGGAGCCCTGGGGTTCAGAAATGCCAGATGAATGTAAATACGCATTTCTGTGTGCACATGAAAGTGTACTGCAGTGGTATCCGGAGTTGTTTTAAAAATAATTATCTGCATTAGTCATGGGGTTGAGGAAGGAACATTTTCATAAAGGCAGAGTTGTCAGCCTCAATCCACGTGCAGCCGAGCGTGGGGAGGTGCAGGCAGAGATCTGATCTATTAAACCAGCTGATAAATACCTTACTTCACTCAGCATGAAACATTAAGCTGTGAAATATACAACATATGTGAATTATCTGCTAATTTTATTAGGCAGGAACTCACTGTACAATGTTACTGGGAAACCAGCAAAGCTTGCGTTGCAGCTCCTGGCAAAGAGCTGAAGTCAGAGCCTTTGCTGCAAAATTAAACAAGGGAATTCAGCACCTACTTTCGATGCCACAGGTCTTCAAGGAACTTCTGCAATTTTTGTACTAAAAAGATAAGCTCATGAGCTATTGGACATGAATATTCTACCTCCTCCTCCTCCAAGTTTTGTCAGTTTTTCCCTCATGTAAATTCAAGTCTCTTTAGCTAAAAAAAAAAAAATTAACTGCCACGAATGAAATATTGCAACAAAAAGCACTTTTATCAGGACATTAATCTTCATTACAGAAAAATTTTCATGAAAAGCTACTCCCAACCAGCCAACCTTTGATGCCTTTCTTAAAGGAAAGCTATTAGCACAGATGCAAGAGAGAGCAGCCACCATGCTCCATGTGCACGGAGGGTGTCCCCGCCTGCCTGCCCCAGGCCTCTGAGGGGGACGAGGAACCTGTCAGGGGGCCCCAGGCTGTTCACCGGGAGGGCGAGGGGTCTGTGCAGGCTGCAGCAGCAGGTGGGTAGTGCGAGCAGCAGGTGGTCTGAGTGGGGGCCCGGGTTACAATAAGTGGTGGGGACATACCAGAGGAAGATGGGAACACATGGAAGATGTGGGCTGTGGACCAGAAATCCAGCTACTTGCTAAGTACCGAGAGGCAGAAAGCCGCTGGTTAGATTCCTCTTCTCTTAACCATCCCCATCACGTTACCTTGGCCCAGTGCACCAAGTTCCCCTCATCTAAATAAAACAAGCCTCACCGCTGACACCCATTAGCCACTAAAAAAAAACAAACTGACCTCAGCTTTCTAATTGTTCGACCCCCAATAAATAATAGAAAACCAACAAGCCTTTTCAACAAAAGCTCTGAATTATTCCCTTTTCCTTTAGCAACCACCTACAACACACGCACATGGCTGGTGGCTGTGTTCCAGCGCAACAGCAACTCACCCACTTCTGCCCACTCGCCATAACCAGACTTTAACACTGCACACTGTGCGCGCAAGGGAGGCACATGTGTTGCGAGCGATGGAGGAGAACAAACTAGGACAAGGAAGGTATGGCCAGTGCTAGTGTAGGAAGGGTGCTGAGGGGGCTCCCCTTAAATTCATCCTGGAAGAAGCAAACATTTCACTGTCTTGTAAACCGCTTTGGCCTGATGCAGCCCCCCAGAGCTATTGCTTCCCTACCACCAGTTTTAGCCAGAAATACAATTTTTTTTTTAGTATGAACCTTCTCCAGTGCAGAACCCCACATAATATTTTTCTATAAGTAGGACATCCCGCAGAACAGGCGCCAACCAGTCTGGGAGCTGGCATCATCCCTGGCATCACCCCTGGCACGTGCAGAGGACCAGAATTTAGCCTGCAAGTTCAGATCCCTGATCTGACAGTTTTGCTGTGAGCAACTCTCCCTGTACCTAGCCTTACTCCTTTGGAAAACGGATATAAATAACTCCATCTCACACTATGGTAAATCAAACTTTGCTTGGCAACAAGATATTCACAGGACTTTATCCATTTGGGGTTGTATAAAAATGCGTTCTCATTTGCAAAATTTCAGCTTTTTTTTTTTTTTTTTGCATAAACAGGCAATGCAAAAAAAGCTAGCAAGACCCTTGTAGTAGAAAATAAACCTCTAATTTTTTTTTATACAAACTTTTAAATAATCAGCACAGTTCCACCAAGGTCCTGTTTCCATGAAGCAATAGGATCCCAGTGGGAGCAAATTTTTGCGCAGGGTTTCAAGTCGCTTTCCAGAGAGTGCTCTGCACTATGTGGGCTTCCTCTCAAGGCATGGTGCCAATGACTTACTTCCAGTTTCAATGACTTTCTTCTTTCTTGCTATACTTGGAGCACCCAGCCTCCAAACAATACCATTCCCTGTTTGCACTTGGATGCTTCAGAAACCCTCTCAGTTCACATGGCTCAGCTTCTGCTCCTAACACATCTGCTGAAATGATTTGGGGGATTGTTTCTGTTACTGAGCGGCTGTGAAGGAAGAGTACATATACTTGTTTTCTTATTTAGCCTGACTAGGAGGAGCATATTGTATACCTGCTTCATTGTATCCCATTGTCTGGTTGATTGTTAACATGTACACCATTTGTCTCTGCTCTGAGCCAACTTGAAAGCCCTTTGGAACTGGGATTGCATTCGGTAGTTATTTGCACAGCATTAAGCACCCTAATTGTATCGGATAAACTTGAATAATAACTGGTTTGATTAAGGAAACAAGACATGGTACATAAGTCAGTCTGTTTAAATATACGCTGAACGCAATTACGGCTACATAAAGTATTTTATTTTCCCTATTCTTTGCCATCTCAACCCCCTCACATTCCAGGAAATTTACTTATTTAAGTGATAAGCCTTAGAAAAGTCCTCACTCTAAATAACCTTGTTGTAATGATTAAAAAAAAAAAAAGCTTATCACAGATGGCAAAAAAGCAAGTGATATTCAGTGTTAATTGGACAAGTAAATCTCCACATGTAATACATGAATCTGCAAAAGCAAACACTATGCATATAAACAATAAAACCAGGTGATATATAGATTTTTTTTCAGTATCTTGGATCAAGTTTTTACTTTAGTACAAAGACTACAGTGACTTGGAAGAAGACAGCACTCATCATTTATACATTATTTATATTACCTGCACTGCCACCTGGATTATCGGCTCCTCCCTTTTGGATTCTGCATTTGAAAACTCAGACTGAATGTATGCCTGCTCTGCCCTATTTGGAGTTACTTTCATTATTCACTCATACATTCTACTACAAGTATATGCATACGTTTATACACCCTCTCCCTATCCACTTGATAAAGAATGAGACAGCATTTGAAAGTAATGCAATTTAAGCAAGTCTTTAAGACTCTTGTTGTAATAGGAGTTGCTAAGATGGGTTTCTTGGTTACACCGCTCAGGAGCTCTAACCATTTTCCCCTCAGGCCAGTTTTGAGTACTCATTGCTGTTTCTGTCAGGCTGAATAACAGAAAAATAACATGACTTGCATCAGGCCATGAAAGAACAGGCGGCTCTACGGGCAGGAAGAAACCTTTCCATTCAAAGGGGGCTCAGGCCTGCTGTAGCACTCCTACCACAGGGACTGCAGCTGAATTGTTTGTTTTCCTTTGAGTAAAAATCTAAGGGGAATCGGAAGAAGAGGAAGAAGCTCCTTGCAAATTGTCATCCACCTGCTTCTGCAGAAGGTCCTGTCCTGCTCTGGTCCTGTAGGTCTTCTACATAGCATCTAGGGCTCTGTTCAGTCCCAGCTTGCCTTGAGCTGGCAGTTCTGTTTCTCCCTCTGTTCCTGCGTTAATCTTCAAAAGTAGCCCCACTGCTTCCCAGTGGAAGGAAGAGCTCTTGGAGAGGTGGGCTGCTCCCAGCTGCGTGCCTCGGGCAGCCAGAGACTCTCGCCTATTCTCCGACAGCCCATTTGACACAGGCAGCACTACAGATGTAGCAGAGGTGCAGTACCACAGGAAATTGTCGTAGCAGATCTCAGTGAGGACAAAAACGATGCTTTATTCAAAATGCAAATGTCCACAGCAATGAGATTTCTGAGGAACACTTAAGCAAATAGAGTTGATTCTCTTGTAATATGAATTCTTAAACTAATAAATATCCCAGCAGCACAGGTGAAAATACAGATATGACTCTTCTGAACACTAGCAACGTTGCAGCTGGTCTGGATACAGCAACAAATATCTTCAAAAACAGAAGACACTTCATCTTTTGGCATGTAATCAGAAGGCTGGAATCACTACATCCTCTTAGGCTAATTATTATACATAAGTAAGTTAGCCTGCTTTGAAACCAGTGAGCGTATGCTAACTTGGAATCTGTATAAATGAATGTAAATCTAAAGAGCTACGCTACATTTGTGTTAACGCTTCCAAACATGCACAATCCGAGCTATCCAGGTCAGACCTGAGGATCCACATACTGAAAAGGAACAAAGAAATTGCTTTGTAGTTTGCAAGGAGCAACAATTCAGTATTTAATTTTAAATGAGAACAGTCTAAAAGCTCAGCACAAGTCTTGACAATACAATTCTGGGTTTGGAGTCAAGCATACAAGCAGATAAAGTGCGCATACATCTACCTCTGCCTTAAACATCCTCCAAAAGGCTCTTCCATGTCCTATCCTGCTAACAAGCTGTGAAGACACTGCTACCTCTTTCTGTAAGCTGTTTCATGTGGATTTTCAGTAAAACCTCCAACTTGGTATAGCTTTCTTATTTGGTATAGCCCGTGCACTTATAACAGGGTTCCAACCTGCACGTATATCCTATGTCCCAGCTGCCCAGTTGGTTGGTTTAGGCCTTGCACATTCTTTCACCAAGACTTCATTGAATTCATAGCTTCATCAGGATGTTCAGCAATCAATCTGAAGGATTATTGGCCTCAAGCTTAAAAAGACTAATTAGTAGGCAGAGCCATCTCTTGTCAATAGCAAAAAGTGCTTACGAACAGCTATCCCAGTTCTTAACCAAACTGCGAACATATTTTAAGGTCAATGCTCTATCCATCTGGCAGTGTTGGATTCAATCTTCAGTGCATTTTCTAGTTTGAAACCTATAAACTTGTGTTTTATGTACACACACACAAAGGGAAAAAAATCAAGAACAGCATCACTGGTCTTTGTGTTGTTGTGAAAACATGACAATAACCCCACAGCAACAGCTACTCAGATGACCCTGGGAGTACTGTGAGGGACGGGAAATCCCAAAGGCAAGGGTAGTCTGCACATTTTATACATAGCAGAAAAAAAATCTACATTCAAACGATTGTGTATGTGGCTTCATATGTCATGATTACAAAGGCTTATTGGTCTAATTAATCAAGACAATTCTCCTTTACAAAAATCATTGAAAGGGGAATATTCCTACAAATTTTAGGCTTATTTGGTTGCTTTGCTTTTACAGCAAGCTCTTTATAAAAAAATTACACTAATTACACCACCTATACAGAGCAGACACTTCCTATACAGTCTTGCTTGCTTAGATAAAATTCAAGCTGCAGCTGTGTGTGATTTTTTAAAGGGATTAAAGAAGCCAGTAACTTTTTCATACAACTCATTGATTTCTTGAATAAAGCCACAGTAAAACCATATAGACAAAAATGTTTTATTTCACCATTAGCCTTTAACCAATAAGCATAAAATGGTGGCTGTAATATTTTCAATCAAAACAGTTCCAAAACCCAAGAAAACTATACTGAAAACATTAACCAATACTTTATTCCTATAAAAATAATAATAAAAAAACCGATACATTCATTTCAGGAGGTGTCTACATCTTTAACAATAAATTAAGCTTTGTAATATCAACATCAATTTACATTTCAAATGATTTAAAAAGAAAAGCACAGCTTGGGATACAAAATAAACTATTTCCTTACCTTCGAAATACATCACGTACATTCTTTTAATTCCTTTTATGCACTGGCACCTAAGATCTCAAAAGAAGAAACTAAACAGTGGTACAGAAACAGCCACTGAAAAAAAATAGCTGTATCACTGAATATTACCTTCCAAGGTTTTTCCACATCTCTGACAAAAACATTAACTGAACACATATGAAAATACAAACTTAGTGACTAGAATAGTGGAATCTTTTACAAAGCTTGCCAAAAAAATACTTTGGCTTTCTCAAATCTTATGTAATTTGCTAAAGTACTATTAAGCACATTTCCCTTAGTTGCATTGAAGGTCAGTTTTAAACAATACATCATTTGTTGTTATGAATGCCTGACAATTTCAAGCCTTGATAGGACTGTCCCCTTTATTTACCTTGCATCTCTCTATTAAGCTTACACAATGAAGTGTGAAAACCTAAATAAATTACGTTTAGTACTCACTGCACAGTTCTCTGGAACTGAAGCATTGATACTTGTCATTTAGTTTTCAAAATCTAGATTTGAAATATATTTACATTTGAGCACATACACCAATTCCCCACCTAATTTCCACATATAGTAACTTAATTTCCATAAAAAATTAAGCAACAGTTACACTAGATTTTCATTCATATATGTTAAGCTCTGAATTAGAAGGGCACTGATGAAGAATAACTCAACAGCTAGCATGCTAAGCTGCCACCTAATTGAGGCAACTGAAGCTCACAAAAAATCAACACTGCTGGTCTTCCTCCTCCCACGCCTTGGAATGAACATACAGCTTCACTGTTATTGCAAACTAATTACACTTGATCTTACTTTAAACTAGACTGCTCTGGTTAGATGATGCAGTGCAACACCACCAAGGTCAACCAGGGTGCTGATTTATGGAGCAGGGATTCAATCTCTTCCCTCTGGAAAGGAGGAAAGATGCCCTTCCTCTTTCGATCTTGCCGCAAGGATTTCCGAACCAGCCCTTTGCAAGAAGTTGAGAAATTAATCAGGCAGTTAGGTTGACGCTGGCTTTTCTGTGCTTTGGTGGGCACACTGCTTACTAGCTGAGAACTGGTTTAGTTTGTGCCTGCATAAGATGTAGTCACCAGCAAAGAAAGATACTCCCTTCAATCAGGTTTTTTTTTTTTTTTTTTTGGTATAAACATGTTTTGTATAGATTTTAACCTTGCTTTTTAGTGAAAAAATTCAGGATTTTTTTTTTTTAAACATGAATTCTAGTTTAACTCAATATGAATTCCTGATGCTTGGAGAGCAAGCTCCAAAGACTTCCTATTAAGAAACAGTCATTCTGCAAAAGGCTGATAGAAATATGATGACAGACTGGTTTGTTAGTAACTGATGTTAGGTAGTGGCTTTAATTGATCTAGCAAAGCACATTTCCACTTAGCATGCGTGGCAAACTCACTAGTTACACAGTCCTATCCTTGTTCCATATATATCACAGAGAAAGACATTAAATGAAAGCAGTCAAAATCATTTTTAGAAGGGAAAGATTTCAGTTTTGTTTAATGTTATTTAAAAACACAGCAGTAAGTGAGGAAAAAAAACACCTTATAATTCGTTTCTGGGTCAGTCCGACAAAAATGAAATCCCACCAACAGTAGGGCTTTTCACTAAAGAAATTGCTCCAAGAGAAATGATGCCTTTAGTGCATAGAAAATTATTCCACCAAGGGAAAAAAAATTGCATTTCTTACCTTAGCTATTAAAAACATTTTCTTCCTTAAAATCTTTTTTAAATAAAAAATAGATCTTACCCACCCTGAACAAAACATTCCCTACATGCTTTTTCAAAATATCTTTATGATTTTTAGCACTGTTAACAGCATTGTTCAAATTCATCAGAGATGAGCTCAGCTCAGGGTGGTCTCAACATCACAACACTTGTACTCAGCAGGTACAAGTAACATCACTTCTGAAGCAACAGCAACATCACTTAGCTTGTCTATGACAAAATCAGTTTTACAGTCGTGGGAAACTTGAAAGTGTCTGATAAGGTAAAACTGACAACTCAAGAAATTACATTATGAAAGCCAAGAAAGTAGACACTGAGAAACTAACAGTAAACTGAAGCGTTTCGTTAAAGTCAACATTTTAGTATTTTAAATAAGAATTTCATTGAAGACTCAAAAACTGCAGCTAAGCTCAAAAAAGCACACAGCCTAAGACTCTTATCCAAGTAGCCTGCAACAAGATCAGGAAGGTCTAAAAAGGTACATTCTGCTCCCCATCCCTGGAGTCACCTCTTGAGATGAACTTGCCACTTTTTTTTTTTTTTTTTTTAAATACAATAACTACTGGTGTCTTAACTATAGCCCAAACTAAACAATGTCAGCAGTTCACAGAATTTGCTTTTTCCATGATATTCTTGGTCCTCAACCATCGCTCTTTATCAACGGTCAAATCACAGCACTACTGTGACAGGGCTAGTCTGAGCTGAAAAATGGTTAAATCTATCAAAATCACATGCTAGTCATTCCTTTGCATTAGGAGGAGTTTTTTTTTTTTCTTAAGACAAGTTATAGTGATTGTGGATACTATTGTTTGAAGCTTGTACAGCTACTGAACAACTGAAACATTAAATATGTTAAAGTACACTAAAACTAAACCATATTGCATTAAATTCCGATATTTAAACTGTTAATATAATGCTATTGTTAAAACAGACAGTAATCTGAGATGGCTTAACACTATCAGTGTCAGAAATTAAATGCAAGAGAATCCATTTAATCAAAACATTATGCTTTATATAATGAATTAATCATTCAATTGGCTTTCAACTGCCTTTGAACAAAGTGTTTCATGACACAACTTTACCTTCTATATAGTTTCAATTCATAAATGCTTTTAACCAAGTAGACTAATTGCAGGTTACCAACTAAAACACAAACACTTCCCCGTGCACTCTGGAAAGGCTTTATGTGAATGAATAAAATAAATTTGCACTTAAATGCTACATTTAAGGATATAACAATAAAGCTGTTTTCAGTGAAATAACTATGTTTAAATTTTAATTGATCGAAAATGAACCAAGTCATGTCTATTTTCAAGCAGTGGACCATTTATGCATTTAGTCTGACACTCAAGAACACTATCCTTGTAGAGGAAGAACTTGTCTTGTAAAATAGTATTATGCTTGTAATAAAGCAAATGCACAATTCGTTACATATTTCAGAGCTACAGTTCTTTAGATTTTTTTTTTAAACCAAGTGTTGCATAGTAGAAAAGGAGAGAAAAAAGAATACCAGCTGTTAAAGGAAGAAAAAGCATGTATTAAAAGGTATTGCTGAACTCTTATGTACATTTTGATTGCACCTAACTTAGTACCAACACCTAAAGACAAGATTATAGACAGCAAAACCCTGGATTACAAAACTTTTTTTTTTTTCTCTCCACAAAACACCACCACTATTCAAGGTTTGGTTGTATTTTAATGATTCATACTTCATACATCCTGTTACACAAAAGGCATTCATGGTTTATGGCACCATTTTTCTCTTTTTCAATACATGGTAAGATCTGTCCCTCCCACCCGTGCCTCGGAAGTGTTCCCTTGTAATATTCTTGAAGACACACTGAATAAGCATCTTAGTTACTTCTGTATCAAATATAAAGCCACTTAGTCAAAATTTGTTTAATTCTGAGGAATCAATGTTAGCTTTTACCACTTTCACGGTGGTGAAAACCTCAAAGGTTTTCCCTCCTCATCCTTTGCCATGCCAGAAATTTTGAATGCTTGTCGTCATGCTCACACAAGCACAGGCCAACCTGAGGA
>VXAL01012495.1:396-18471 GCA_013399475.1 Chauna torquata
GGCTGCTCGGCTGCAGATAAAGGCGGGGGTGCTGCAAGTGCACGCACAGCCCCCCGGAAACCCCGGTGAGATGCTTTACAAGCGGTTTCGATGCGATCCGCTCCTTGGACAGATCAGTCCTGCGGAGGGCTGTGGAATGTTTCAGGAGAGCGACTGAGGAGAAGGCACGGCTCCTGCAGGAATATTTAGCTGCCGCTTCTAAAGTTGACTGCTGCAACTTATTTTACCGTGACGTTCTCAACTTCAGACTGAACCGGTTATGTACAAATGTAATTCTGTAACATAACAGCGTTCAGGAATCTTCTGCATGCAGTCCGTATGCCACCTCCTGCTGACGAAACACAAGTGAACGCAAGGCTGTCGGAAGTACCCGTTCAGGGATATTTTTTCGTATCCATTAGATTCTCCCTCTGCTTGACGCTGGCTTTACGTTACGTTCAGTGAAAGAAACACTCCCATGCGTAGAAATGTTTATGATCTATATTAATATTGAGACCGAAAAAAAAAATCAGCTTGAGTGTATGTGCAGCCTCAGCTCCCTTGAAAGTTGAGTGGGCCACTGCTTTATATCTGAACTAAAGGGTAGACCACACCTTCTTATGCAGGGTTTTTTTTGTAGCGGTAGCTTTTTGGTATTAGATGCTAACTTAATTTCTGACTAGAACTTCCACTGAGATATCAAACAAATGTTATTGCAAAGTATTTCTCCTTTATAATTCTGTCTGCATATACTTTTAAGTCCTTACCTGCTGAAATGTTAGGAAATTTGAGAAAATGTAGTTTAGTGCAGCGTTAAACGTCTTTCATTTTATGCCAGTTTATAATGTTTGTCTTGTTCACTTCTGTGAGGTTACTAGCATCTCTGGCTGGTGGCTTGTGAACATAAGAGCGTTACTTCCTTCTGGATTCAGATGACTGCGTTTTTTCTTTTAGCTGACACGTCAATAGCAGAGACCAATAAATAGAAATTTTACTTAGGAGAGCAGGTTTCAAAAAGACATTGCTTTAAAGGTCTGCTACTGCCTTGTCCATGTTGAGATTGGAATTGAAATGCAAGAACATCACCTGTTCTCTACTTGCTGCTGTGGGGGGAAAGGGTTGCTTCTTAGTCATTTTGAAATTGAAGTAAATGTACCCAGAACCATGCATATCAGTCTGTGCTCTGATGATAACTCACAGCATTTCCTTCAGTTTACCCACAAGGACAAGTGACTTGCCACAGTAAAATGGTGCTTTGGATGTATACTCAATATGACAAACAAATGCGTCTGTATGTATGGATAAAAACTTCATTGTTTATCTTAAGCAGAGATCAAAGACCACAAATCCGATCCTTTTAAGCCAAAATACAATAGATTCTGCTTTTTTTATTCATGAGAACTGTGTCTAAACATGCACAGTAGATTTTTTTTTTTTCCCTCTGACTGGTGACTTAGTGGTACTTTCATTACTCTTAAATTTCTTAGTTTTCAGTAACTTCCCCAGTGCTTTGTTGTTCTTGTTTTTAATGCCACCTTAAAATAGACATTAATACAACAAATAGTTATAAAATAAAATGGCTACAGATCCAAACCTCATTTTAAATACAGTCATTGAAGGAAACTTTACCTTGGAGAGGGTGTAGGAGAGAGGTTTCTTCTCAGAACTGTATTGTGACGTTCATTTTTAGCATTAATTTATTGCCAGACTATTCACTTAACCTGTCTAGACCAGAGATGCGTATGTATGAGCGACGTTGTGTTTTCTACTAGTTGGTTCTCTTGCTCCTGAAATAAGCCAGTTAATTGCAAATGTGTTCTCTGTAATTAGAATGGTATTTACTCACCATTTAAGTAGTTTAGTTAAGTCTCGTTTAAATTAGTAATTCAAATTTGGGGTAGTGTTAATCTCTAGGCGGACACAAGCTGTCCTTAAAGAGGGTTTGCCAGGCTTGAACTGATGTTTATAAGATGCATTACAGAGGTGGGGATGGTGACACAGGTGAAGTAAGGAGGTTTCTCAACTGTAAAGGCTAGAAACTCTGCTTGCAGAAACCAGTGACTTCCTGCTCACCTTGTCAGAGTGAGTTTCATTTCGTGTATGTCAGTGGTGAGTCAAATAGAACTTTTTTCCTGCCCCGTGTTTAATCGTAGCATCATGGTAGTTCCATAACGTCATCAAGTAGCTCTCTCCTGTTTGTTCTGGTTTTTCTTTTTAGCAAAGAATCAAATCAGTATTTACGTACATAATTTGTAGCTTTGCCTTCTGCTTTAGTTTAATGCAGCTACCCGGCAAAACCAGGCATTTGCTGCATGGCATGAGCGTGGCTGTGAAGCTACTGCACATTATAACATTATGATGTTTTGTGTTACATTAGAAATGGAAAAGTAACCAGCAGCTCATAAGCACCTTAGAAGACAGTATGTATCCACTGTCCTTTTGACATTGAGCTAGAGGTAGGTGAAGTGTGTGCCTGACTGAACCTTGTTGTGATGGACATCCTGGACTTCCTTCCCGCAAAAACCGCTTCGTCTTACTTCT
This sequence comes from Chauna torquata, assembly GCA_013399475.1. Classification (NCBI taxonomy): domain Eukaryota; kingdom Metazoa; phylum Chordata; class Aves; order Anseriformes; family Anhimidae; genus Chauna; species Chauna torquata. The sequence continues at coordinate 2,917 of VXAL01012495.1, forward strand.
GCTTTTTGTGCATCAGCACTGTTCCACGCTTGTGAACGTGCCTTGCAGAAGTCCCCGAGTCGCATGCTGAACTCCCTGTCTGGGTTGGTAGTGCTGTCACACAGATCAGCGCGTTGCCTTGTTGACCTATATAAAGCCACTTAAAGCAAAGTTGTTCTTTAGTGACTCTAACTTGGTATCTTATTTACAAACTGCTCTTTATATGGCCATTTTCATGCCAGATTTCCATCATTTAAAACGATGATGGCTCAATGGGTTTGCAAATAATTTTGGAAACAATATTGCAGAACAATAGCACTATGGGTGTTGCATAAGTTTATTAGCTTCTGAATGTAACTGAACTAGAACTGAGTTATTTCTTAGTAGTATAGAAGACTTAAAAAGCAATTTTTAGTCAACAAAAAACAGCTTGGTTTGGAAGGGACCTTAAAGATCATCTGGTTCCAGCACTGACAATCACTTCTTGAGATGAAGGTTTTTAGTTGCTTTTTTGTTCATTTTACACTTAAATATTGTGTATGTGTGTTTGTTTGTTTATCTGAGTAGTAAAGAAGCTAGGACTTTCAAGCAGGGGAAGGAATGATTAAAACGTTAGGGAGATTTCTCTTTCCTATGACCCCTGTAGTTTTAGGAGGATCGATATTAGGATACAGCATATTGTTTTAGTGTCAGCATTTTAAAAATAGAGCTTTTTAAATGGAAGGATTGCATCATAATCACAAAAGATAAGAGATCCGAAGAAAGAAAAATTGAATCTGACTTGAAACTCTTCTTTCAATTGACCACGAAAAAGACCAGGAGGTGACAGTGGTCTAGAAGCATGTTCTTGAGGGAGAGAATATCACATACTAAGTTTTTTCCAGTATTTTGTGGTAAAGCATGGTGAGACCAATGACCAGAAAGAGAGGAGTGCAAACTAGATATAAGGCATTCTTTTTAACATTGTTGGTGACTACCAGGGTGCTCCTGCACCTCAAAGAAGCAGTTTATCAAATTTCAATCAAAAGTCATCTTATATATGTAGAAAGCAGTCTATCCTAGAGTAATATTATTACAGCAAGCCTTTCAGAAAGGCAGCCTATCACTGCAAAATTTCTGGTGTGACATTTGCGTGAGGAAGCATTGTTGGTCGTTGTAGCTGACACTGAGAAAAATTTAAGATGGCATGAACATTGGTAGTGGTGCCAGTGGTTGTCACTATATTACGGGCAGACATTATTATTAGAAGAATGTGTGAAATATTGCCTCTTTTTATATCTCATACTTTAAAAGAGTATTGATGTGTGATTCCAGTGATTCGGGTTGAACTTTAAATAAGATGAAACTTAGCCTTGTGAGATGGTCAGGATTGCCAAGAATACTTAAGGTAATGGTTAACATAAAGCTTAACTCAAATCTTCTCTGATATTGGCCAGGTGGAGTGTTTTAGGCTCTTCTATGTGAAATAATTCTCTTACAGTGCACAGGAAGTTTTAGTATGCCCAACAATACTTTCAAACAGTATCCTCCTTTCCCTTCGGTTCCCTTTCTTAAGCACCTTTATCATAGAATTTCATAGCTTGTACTTGTGTAACTGGACTGCAGCTGAAAAATACTTTCCTGATTGTGCATTCGTCTCTTCTACTTTGTGTTACCTCTGGTGTTCATGTGACTGGTACGACTAGATGAGCTTGCTGATGTAGATGAAAGTTAACCTTAGGGTAGGGTAGTTTTCAGCTAGATATTTGAGCTGATCTGGCTTGTTCCCTAGCTGCACAATTACCAGGGCTGATATGAGGGAAGCCTGAGCTCACCCCGACGGTACAGTTGCTGGGCAAGCTATTGGCCAGCGGCTGGAAGGGAGGCAATTCGGCTGCATTGCCTGCCCTTGCAGTGGTGCCTCTCTGACCCTGCAGTTCATGGAGCTGAGCTTGTAGGAACTGCCTGTTTGTTTCTTTGCTTTTTTTCCCCAAGATTTTTTTTATTGTTTCCTATCAGTTGAGCTCCCTCAACCCCAATATCATGGGATCGCAGAAGTATTGGCGTAACAAAAATAAAATAAAACAACATGCAAGTGTGCTGCAAGCAGGAGATGGGACTTCAACCATTTTGACCGTAGACGGCTAAGTGCATCCTTAGTTTAGTGCCTGTTTTAGGCTGGCGTAGCCTGGCAGTGCTGCTAAGAGAAGCCAGCTTGATTTTCTGTTCCCACCCTGACACCCTGTTTTTCTCCACTCAGTCCTAACGTAGGGTGAAGGTTGTGGTAGGGTGCCCAAGGCAGCAGAGATATGCGGCAGCTGATCTAGTTGTACAACTTGTTTATTTGCACTCTACTGGTGGTTGAGATAGGGAAAGGGGAAAACCTTACCCGCTTGGAGCAGCGAATGCCAGTGGTTAAGAAGGTAGCACTCTCCCCTCAACGCTGAGCTGGTGACTGAGCTGGGGATACAGAAGTGGGCAAAGTTTACCGGCTTCTATTTCAGCTGCTGTCATTGACTTTTCAGCACTGAATGGGTGAGGTGACTTACTTTTTATTATCTGTTGTTGCAGCATTACCTAAGAAGTTTGTGGTAATACCGACATTAGCGTTAGGACTGAGTGATGTGCAAAAAACAAAAAAGCCTCAACTGATGATGACTGCAGAAATCTTGCAGCGCGGAGGGCCTTGTCCTAACCAGATTCTACTGTAATGATGTTTTAACTAAGTTAAGATACCAGTTTTAGCTGACTTCTTGTCAAAAACAAAGTGGTCGTGAGGTATTAGCAGCTGCTGCTGGAGAAATGTAATTTTTCTGGAAGCTTTCTGATGGCAAAGATTTTTCTCGCTGTACAATCTTGCCAATGCTCCCTGTAGCTTTTTAAAACAAGAATGCAGAACTTGGAGTTTATGACTCAAAATTTGAGTTCCGGATGCTGGCTCAAATGTAATTGAACGGTTTCAAGTTTGGGGCAGTGAAAATTTCCAAAGTAGCCTGAGTCCAAGAAACCCATGTTTTTATTCCTTTGTTTTTTTCCCGTGCCTCTGAAAACAAACAACACTTCCTAACTGTAGTTAGGAAAGGTATACTAATAAACCAAGAGATTCAGGATTACATTAGTTTCCTGTTGGGAGGCATTGCCAGATGGTGTGAAATGAAGATTCGAGTAATCTCTCGATCGTGGGCAGAGGGGGGCCATCCTGTTGCCTTTTACATATTTTTTTTGTTGTTTTTTTAAAGTTTTTAGTACATAGTTGATGGAGAACTTGCAGGGACGAATAGTCTGCGAACTGCTGCAGTAGTACTTAGTGGAGCTTATGGACTTCTCCTGCTGTTCGGCTGTGCCAAGTATTGAACTTCGGTGCTCTTACTTGCAGTTCCATGGGCATCTGCAAACCTGCAAGCTTCAGAGCACTGGAAGGAACCTGCAGTTTGTAAGGAATAGATGGAAACAATGGGAGGCAAGACCTTAAAGAGACTAGATCAAAATTTAGAGGATAGGGTTGTTCAGTCCTTTTTCATGTGTTGTTAGGATGAGGACTATGAGCATATAGGAGTCTCCTTTTTAATCGGTTAAAGGAAAAATGCCTTAAAATGTTACAAGTTCAAAACACTACTGAAGGCTAGGTGCTTGAAGGGAGGAGAAGGTAGGGATGTTGAGCCGCCATCCTATAAACAATTGGCAAGGAAAGCTGAACACTTCAGCAGGGAATTGTTCCTTACAAGCAGTTTTAAACTTAGTTAGCAAGTTAATTTTTCAGTTGGTTGGTGTTAATTCCTTTTTAGGTGTTTAACAGGGCATCTGTAAAAGGTATTCAAGAATTGCTGTGTGACGAATCCTTAAACAGTTGAAATTTTCAGTAAGTGAATTTAAAATTATATCTGTATTCGGAATTTCATGCATGCCAAGTTGTGTTACGTGAGTGTTAATGCCTTTTTAATGAAGGGAAACATCTTGTTGGTCCGAACGGATACAAGAGTTGATTTTGGAGAAGACTTTGAAAGAGATTAAGATACAGCTTCTCCAAAGAAATGTTTGGTGGATGGCCTCTAACCTGGTCGTGGAATGAATTTCACTTGGTCCTGGCTTTGTCTCTGGCTTCCTGCCTAGCGATAGATATGCCTGCAAGGCATCCAATAACCCCTTCAGTAGAGGTGACTCTTTTTCAGTATGTTCAATTCTTTTTCACTGTGGGTAGTAAAAATGATCCTGGGTTTCTTGTTCTCTTGAGTTACGTGCCTAGTTGTGAATCTTGCCATCAAGTACTCCGGTGTGGCAGCCAGGTAGGGAGAGGTGCGAACTCCCACTCTTAGCACTTAGCGTTGCTAATCGTGCAGCATAGCTGGTCTGCTGGTATGCATGTTGGACCATACAATGCACGCTCTTCACAGCCAGCTTGGTTGCTAAAGCCAGAAATTAAAGTAGTTGGGAAACCAGCAGATTTGATGCTGTTGATCACGAGGATGGAGCTGTGGCTGTAGTCCTTGCAATCTTCCGTCCTTCACCTGAAGGAACTAGACTGCTGGTGTCCTGAATGCTGTCAAATGATTTGCTTTCCTCTTTGAAAAATGTATGTGGTAATTGCTAAGTTAAAAATGAATTCCTTGACCTGGAAGAAATGAAATCAAAACTTGGGGTTTCTAACTGCCAATTTATAATTACCGCTCATCTGTAATATACCAATTTATATATTGTAATCATCTTAAAATTTGTCATCTAGGTTTAACATCATTATCAGGGTGGACCATTCTTTTGTATCAGGTTGTTTCCCTGCGGGTTGCAGTAGTGTGAGATCTTGATGGCAACCAAGTTTTACTTACTGTGTTCCTTACACGGTAATTACAATAGGAACTATCTTTGTGGTATCTGTCCAGCTTAAAAACATAAAGACAGTTCAAATCAACACAGCCAGCCAGCTGTGTTTCAAAACTTGGTAACATCTGAGGTTAATGCATTGACAGCTTCTATTAATTGGCATCACTCTTTAAAATAGCACCTGATTTTTATTTTTGTCTTTTGTCTCAGTTCTCTATATTACAAATACAGAACTCCACGGGCAGTGTGGAAATAATGTGTTAAAAATAATAAATAAAATCCTCTAAATATTAGTAATTTAAGAATATCCTGAGGCACTTTTCCTGATTTTTGATGCCCTTTGTAGTAGAAATATTGAAACATAAAAATAAACATGATTTTAGAGTATTCTGAGAATTCAGTTTATAACTAAAAGTCTGACTTCTGTCTTTCAGGGAAAAGTACCTAACCTGCTTTGAGTGTTAGGTATCGCTATGATTTTCTCATTAAAATGTGTTTTAAATGATTAGCTGGTAACATCTCGTTAATAATGAGATATCCTTATATGTTAATTTTTCCAGAGGAGTTACTTGCCTGAGGCACAAGGATCAGTGCTTTCAAAAGAGCTCAGTTTTCGCTGATCCAGGGGGCTGTTTTGCAACAGCACAAAAAGGCAATAAACTTTAAAAGGCAAATGACAAGGACATATCTCTTAGAAAGTTTTAGCAGAGAGTGTCTGTCTTGGTGAAGCCTACAGGCCTTCTGCAAGTCAGAACTTGAGGTATTTGGTATAGAAACTAGCGCAGGAAAATAAAAGAATACACAGAAAAGCAGATGGCTTCCATATGGGAACGAGTTGCATCTACCATGCAGAAATGTGTGGTGAAAGCCCTTCATCGTGGTTGCTCTAAATGAGAATTCCTGGCGTTAACAGAAACGCCAGAGGTGACGTGCTACAACTTCTCTCAAGACCTGAGGGGCACGTGCTGCACCTGGAGTGTGGTGAAGGTACTGGAGTCTTTCTGCATGAGTCATGGAACTCCTGGTCGCTTTTCTGCAGCCCCATGCTCAAGAAATTTGAATAGGTCTGCTAGTACTGCTGCATTTCTAGCACTAGTCCTAATGGACTATTTCTTGTGTCGTCAACTTTACTGCTTCTTGAGGAGGCAAATGAGTTTTCTTCTGTATTCACGGCCTCGAACGGATGTTGGCACAGAGTGCACGTTGGCAAATGCCTTTTTCTAAGCACCTTGGCTGAAATAGTGGCAGTTGGGCTGCAGGAATCTCCTCTTCCTGAAAAATTCTCCTCTGTGTTCGGGCAGATGTAGCGTGCCCAGGCCGTTGCTGCTACTTCAGCCAAAGATTTGGGATGGGAGAGGGAGGAAATCAGTACTTCATTTTATAGAGTGAAACCTGTAAATCATAATCTGTCACCACCTGCTGAGTCGTTATGTTTCACTGACCCATCTGTATGCAAATTGGGAAGGAAAATGCAATGTTACTTGGATAATACAAACCTGAAGGAACTGAAAGTATATTCAGCAGTAACTTAGATTAAAAGTAAATGGCAAAGGAACAAAAGTGATACATTACAGCAGGGCACTTTCATGTGTTTCTTAATGGTGATGTTACTATGCTTTGTTGCCCTTTCTGCTAGGTTTCCAGTGCTGAGTAAGACTCTTGAAATGGTCTGCGTTTCCAAGTTGAGGCACTTACCTACATGGTGGAGAATTTCTGCTTCCTTAAAGGTGCCTCTTCTCAAACCCTTAGTTTAATTGATTTCATAGGAGGTGAAAGTAGTGTCAGGTAAAACTGCCAGAAAGTTCCCACCAGCTTTTTAAATTCTTTTAAAATTTGTTATTTACATCTTTTTGGGAAACTTACACAAACTAAATAGACAAAGGGACATGTGAAATATGAAGCTGAACACGGATACTTTTCTTTGTTTAGTTTCTGTTTTTTCCTCAGAGGTTTTATATTGAGGAATCATATAGAGATTCCTCTATGAAGGAAGGAGCTCTTTAAACAATATTTTAGCTCTCTTCAAAATATTTTTCTTTTGCATCTTTCATTGTCAAGCCTTGCCTTGTTATTTGTATTGGAATAAACATTCAATAAAAGCAAAGCTGAGGAGGAGGAGGAGTTAGGAAGGTTGGTTGAAAGTGGGGATAGATAACACCGTGTAATGTGTGGTTGATGCTGTCTGCTGCTGTTCCTGACACTAGCTCCGCTGGCTCCCTTTTGGAGACCTCTTTCTGTAGGCTTGCCTGTCTTCTGTGCATCTTCTTGCTGCAGTCTTCCTGATCCTTGCTTTATGGAGCAGAAGATAATCAGTTATTGTTGTCAAATTTGATTTCAAGTCGGTCTCTGCAGTTAGATGCGAGTTGCTACCTGATGGTGTTTTGTGTGTCAGTTTCTGCAGCCAGGCTAAGGCTTTTTTCTTTTCTTTTTTTTTTAAGAAAAGGATAAAGTGGGCAAGTGCACAAAAAGAGCAAGAAGCTTTTAAGTTGTGTTTTTGTACTTTTAAAATTATATTTAAAATGCCCAAGAGGACTTGCTTTTCCTTCGAGGAGTAAGTTGTTTAGCTAATTTCAGTGGAGGATGAACCGTGATGCAAGAGCTGTCACTGCGTGCGGCTGGCCTGGATGTTTTGTGGGGTCATCACGGGCAGGACTTCTTTCAGCATGCTGTACTCCTACAGGCCTGCTTTTTGTAGGTTGATAACTCCCCCCCCCCGCCCCCCCATCTATCTATCGTTAGTTTTGCTTTTCTGAATAGTTAACTGACTTCATTTTCCTGTACTTGTCTGCTTTCTTGTGCTTATTTGGCCACTGAAAGAAGGACAGCACTGTCTGTTCACTGCAGCGACTGCAGCCTGTTCAGTTTGCTCTGGCATGCTGTAGTATGCTGGCTATGAAGGGTGGCTTTTTTTTTAATAGACGAGTTAAGGTTTACTCTTGAGCTTGTTATATCCCTTTTGTTTTTCTTTGGGGTTTTCCACGTTCCTTGTGGACGCACTGCCTGTAGCTCACCAGATGGATTGTGCTGTCTGCTCGTTCTGATCTTTTGCAGGGCAGAATCCTTTTGCTCTTAGAAATCGCATGTGTTTCAACACTGTCTGTTAACAAACTGGAGGAGAGTGTATGGCATGGGAGAAGAGAGAGAGTCTGAAGCCAGCTGATTCTTCACTGATATGGAGTTAATGACTACGCCCAGTGAAATTTCGAGGACAGTTTGAATTGAAACTGTAGTCACTGGATCAGTGATTGAAGTTACTGATTATGACTCCATCAGTTTGCTCCCAGAGACTGAAAGAGATCCTGGTTTCTTAATAGTACTTGCACATGGAAAGGATTTTCTTTTGGATCCTTTTTGAGGAGTTTTAATTTTTCTGATTGTAGGCAAGACCCCAGGTTTGCACTTGCAAGCCAAGTTATCTTTTTACAAAAGAAAGTTTTTAGTAGGTTTCTGCTGTTTGCAGTTGATGCCTGCTTGAGGGAATAGAAGTGCCAGTTTCCTTTCCATCAGTACTAGACTTCTGCTGTGCAGATTATGGCAGATGTTAGTGAGTCGGCAGATGTTTATACTTCTAACAGTGAAAGGAAAAACATGTTTGTAGATGGTCAGCGTAATTTTAACTTTACAGCTGTAGCTGATGAGTTTCATTTTTTTTGCATTGTTTTTTTCCATACTTTCTAAATTCAGTATTTGTTTTAAATGTGGATTGAGTATATCTTAGTGCCAGTAAAAGCAAGGTTAAGGTACTATCTATTATAATAACTGCTGTGGGTGTGTAGCACCATTACTCCACTAAATACTGCTACCACAAGCTCCTATTTTAAGAACAAAAACTGTTAATTGCAAAATGTGCAGTTGCTCTCTGCCTCTGGGTTGTGGCAGGGCAAGATGGGGATATGTATTAGCTATATGCTTTATGTATTGTCTCTACACTGAAAATGGGAAAATGCAGGCTTTGTCAAACTGCGAGAAGCTTTGGGGATCTTGAAGATGTTGATAAGGTAACTCCTAGGCCTTCCCACAGGGTTCAGAGGCTTCTAGGAAGTGATGTGGAGACTTTAAACAACTAGCACTGTTGCAAAGGACAAAACAACAAAAAAAAGTTACCATGTCAGGTATGTTTAAGGAAATAGTGCTTTATAGAATAGTCTTTCTGTATAAAACTAGAAATTCGTCTAAACCAATCTTATTCATAGCACAATGGTAAGAAATTGAATAGAGATACTGTGGCTAAAAAGTATGCAGAAATTAGTTAAAAGTTCTAAAAATATGGCTTTAGCTTTATTGAAAGCAGTGTTAGAGCAGATGAGAAGATATTGGAGCTTCCAAAAATAAGAATTTTCAAAGTAAACTGTGTATAAGGGAAACGTGCCCTGTCTGAATACCTCACAAGAACAAATGGACAGCATAGCAAATGTAAACTTTAGAAAAAAAAAATTTGTTGGGAATATATTTCTTCTTCCAAATGTGTGAAATAAGTTAAAAATGGTTACCTTCTGTTTGCGTTGTTGATTTGCCATTGCTGTCATGTGCCTAATACGGCCAGTAACTGTGCCCTTTCTAAGACTATGTTATGTTGCTTATAGTGTGGTCATATTTCAACAATTAATTCTTGGGTTTTATGGGATGCTTCTGGAGACTTTTTAAAATGATGGATCCTGGAGGGAAAGTAGGGAAAAGTGTATTGCATTTCTTACTTTTAGAATAACTTTGATTGAGAAGCTCCAAAGCCCCAGTTTAACAGAAAAACTTTGATTGGAAAAGTCAATGACACCCCCAGTGTCCAACAACTTTTCTGTTCTATCCCTTTTTTCTCTCTGGCTGTCTTCATTAATATTTGCCATTGGTTTGGCCAGGTCATAAATCCTTTACATTCTTCATAACATCCCGTAACAGACTGCCAGTTACTGCCAGTGCACGGCAGCTGCACTTACCCACATAGGCTCCAAGCTGAGCTCTCAGGTTGCACGTTGTAGAGGCAGAAAATGGCTTTAGCTCACCTTGGACTTGCATAAGGGGAATAAGCTGTGTTGTTTTGTCAGGTAGTGGACCTTATGCCAGTCATCTTTTGGCCCAGATGGTACTACCTGAAGAATGACTTTGATTTTTTGTTCCTGGTCATGGTCAGCACAGAATGAAGGAGAGATGTGAATTACAATGACTGGGTGACAAGAAAGATGATAGACAGACTTGATGGAAGACAAGGTAATGAGGATTTTTTGATCGTCAATATTCGTAAAAATGCCTCGGGAAGGCTCCTAGGATAGTGCCTCCTTTCTTTCTTCTCATCATTTGCATAGTTACAGCAGCTTGCTGTTGGCTATTAATCCATCAGTTCAGGTGATGGATCTAGAAGCACAAGCTCTGCTGCTGCTGGTTTATGTGGGCTTTGACATTTTGCTTGGGGCAATCCTCTATTAAAATAACATTGAGCGCACAAAGTGGATGCATGAGAAGTCGGCTAAGACCAACGTTAAATTGCTTGTATGACTTGCTTTCATTTGTGCTAAGTGAGAGCAGAGATGACAAACAATGATGAGGACTTACAGAAAAATGTTAGAAGACTTGATAAAAGAGGATGGTTAAAATGCAGTGTAGTTGAATATAAAGTGATACGTACATGGGCTGTTTTTGTGCTGTACTCTCAGAAGTAAACTGTGAACATCTGTTGTAGCCCAGGAACAAGGTTTTGGGCCTGTGCTGCAGTTCCCTGGAGGCATCAGCTCAGTACTCAGCAGTAGTGGAAAAAAAAAAAACAAATTGCATGTTGGGAGAAAGTAAGAAAGGAACAGAGAACGGGAGATCCCACGTGATCTGACTGTGTAGATCTGTGACTTTTTTGCTTCATGGATACTGTGTGTAGTTCTCACCTGACCTCTCCAGAAGACTGCGGATCTGGAAGTGTTGCAGAAGAGCAGTGGAGGTGATCAGAGGCATGAAATGGCTTCTTCTCAGTGAAGTATGCGAGGTTATTAAGGCTGTTCTCCAACGCAGGTACCACTGTGCACCAGTTAACTTACAGGTGGTGGTTTTGAAATGAGAAAGTCCTCCATCTAACAATGTATAGGGAATCAGAGGGAGTCCTTGCTACAGGGCTTTTGTGGATACTCAGTTTACATGATGCTGAGAAGAGTGTACAAGTGTGTGGAAGAGGAGTCAGTCAAATGCTATTTAAGTGGAAAAATGCCCCTATCTTAACAAGTGCCTGAGAGGTAAATTTTGGTGGCTACCGAAGTGTTTAGAGAAATGCTGCTGTCTGTCTGTTCGGTTCTATGCACCACCTTAGATGGGTGTCTTTGGCCACTGTTGAGGGCAGGAACTTTGGACTGACCCACATGGCCATTCTTACAGGATGATGGTTTTAAAATCGCACTGCTTAGTATAATAATACTGTTTTTGACCAGGAACCAGGCCCTGCTGTGTACTTAGTGAACCGATGCAGAAGTCATTGTTTTCTTGACAGCCCTACCTTGTTTCAAACTTGAAAGTAATGACGTGCAACATGATGAATGATAGTAACATAGTGCTTAAGGTGGTTGATATCAAAACTTCTGGGTATTTATACTGCTGCAGTATTAGTTTGTTTCCTGGCCTGTACAACTTGCTCCATTTCTGCTGGATGTGCATCTGTCCTCCTTCCGAAGCTGCAAGGAGCGTCTTGTGCCACCTCTTAGTTTCAGCAGGGTAGAGAGGGGGACGAGGCAGGGCTTTGCTTTTTTGTCTTCCTCGGAAGAGTGCGGCAGCAAAGTACCAAACATCCAGAGTTTTTATGGCTCTGGACACTGATATGAAGGGGACTGGAAAAGCAGAAGGCACGCTAGGTAGTGAAGGAGAAGGGAACCTCAGTACTGCTTTGAGCTAGTGTCCATGACAGTGTAAATTTTCTGGAAATAGGCTCTGAGCCTCTGGGAGTAGGGAATTGATTAAAAATTGGGTGATAGGGCTCAGGAACATCATTGACCGCTGTCTTAGAACTTGATACTGAGATTTTTTTTTTTTGTATCACTATCTTGAAATACTCGAGCACTAGAAGATGCTTAGTGGAAAAACAAACAAACCCCCAGAAATTTAAAGGGTCTTTGCAATACACTTTTGTAGTTACAGTATTGTAAGTGCTGTGTGGGAGAACTAGCATGGGTCTCTTGTCATCTGCAGAGCTGGGTGATCTTAAAAAGACACCTAACTTGTGCACGCTCATTTGTTCTTTATTTTCTGGCTGTTTAACCAAGACAGTTATACCCAAATTTGCAGCAATGCTCTAGTGCTTAATATGGGAAGTGAAGTGAATTGGCACTGTTCATTGAATGTATAAAGCAATATAGAAATACAAAAACCTCAGAGACGTTTATGATGATGATGGCTTTGATCTTTGTACCTTTTCCACTCTAAAATAAAAATAATGTGCAGTACCTGGTGAAATGAGATTCCATATTGTGGTGAGCACCTATGAAGAAAACTGCCCTTGAATCTATTGCAGGTTCAGGTAGCATATGGTAAATGAAAGGACACTGAACAGCTAGAATAAAAAGGACTATTGAGCAAATGGCGTGAAGGTTGTGTAGCTCATTATCGTGAAATGAAGTTGTCTGTATAAAACAGACTATAAATCAAGGTTGCATAAAACACTGTATGCTAAGATTAAAAATATTGTGGGTAACTTTGTTGATCAAATGTAAGTAACTTTTTTCTTTCTTTTTCTTTCTGTCCTCATACCATTCCTGTTTCTCTTCCTGGATTGCTGCTGTGCCTGTGTGGGCTCATTGCTGCAATGTTTCAAATTCATCGTTTTACTGGACTACTTTTGGATGTATTCCATCGATGTCTTCAACACTGGAAATGATGAAAATGTGTTGTTTACAAAGTAGCTGTAAGTATTACTTTGACAAAGATATATTACAGTATTGTGCAAATGCAAGAAACATTAAGGGTTTAGTAGATGACCTGAAACTGAGCTTAGGTAGCAGCTGGTTGAAAGTCAGGAAGGGATAAAAGATAAGGAGAAGCTCTTGTAAGAATGGGAAACATGAGATCTCGCCCCACACAATGATCCATACAGTGGAAGCTAATGCTTCAACAAAAAAAGTAATAAGTAATTTCTTTTAAAAGCTGTTGGAGGAATTTAAGAAACTCAATTCCTAGTTTGTTTTGGTCTATTTAGAAGTAGAAGGTTCATGAACAAGTGTGACCTTTTTCAAAATCAGTACGTTGAAAGCATCAATTTTAACTGGTATTGGCATACCAGAAATCCAAACCTGGCAACTGACTTTGGTGTTTAGAAAGGCTCGCTCTTATTGATGGAGTATAAATGCTCGAGTTAGATACAGCATTAATGCCTGATATGACACTTAATGCATCTTTCTAGTTAGTGGCATTTAAATTTTGTTATCTAAAATAAAACGCATTGTGGATGTAAATCTTATACATTCACTTACCAGAGCAAACAATGTGAAAGTTGCCATCTGTCCTTGTTTAGCATTTCATACTCAGCTTTCTTCCAGGTCTTAGTAGTAAAACTATTCTAAATGCGCAACTCTATGTAAAGGGGAGGGAAAGGAGTTAAAAATAATTTAAAACAAGAATTACTTCAAAAAACATTCTTTTACACAAAAGAAATTTTATCTAGATAAGAAGCAAGTGGATGAGCTGTTTCTGGTAAGCATGGCTTATGTTAAAAGGCTTGTGGGAATTAAAAGATGCAGGTGGTTGACAAGTAGAACTGTAAGGATATGGTTAGGTATTTTACACCTTGTAGGATGAATAGCAATTACATATTCTTAATAGTTATTAAGGACCTGCCCTATTGAGGACCTTAAAGAAGATCCACCTGCATGTGAGGTATTATCTCTGAAGCATTGACTCCTGTTTAGTATTTTAGAATTTGACAGATTGTATTTCTCATGTATTGTAGTAATAGATTGGAAAAGTAAAACAGTCTTTGGATTTTTAAATTCCTAGCTGATTTTTTTTTAATTTTCTGAAATTTTTGAAATGAGTCTAGTGCTGCACCTAAGGCTGAATTGAAACAAAAAGCATCTTAAAGAGTTTATTGATGACAGAAGGCAAACATTCGCACATTTATAGAAGTACTAACATTTGTTCTATTGTGTGTATTTGAACTTGAAGCTAGAAGCTATAATGCCTGGCTTTAGCAGGCTGTCATTAGATGTTCCCGTTTTATTCTGCACAAGTTAATGAATTAAAAGATACTGACTTTTTTAAACTTGAAGGAGAATTAATGCAGTATATCAGTAAATGAGAGCTGATAATCATTTGTATTAGGATTAAATCTTTCTTTTCAAAGTAGCTCTGCTAAATTCAGACTCTTTGGATTTATTTAAATTCAATGATGACACCAGTATAATCCATTTTTGTAGTGGTGTAGTCTTGATTGAGAATAACGGTTTCTTTGCCAAATGGAGAAATCAGTTATGTCAGTTAAAGCAAAAAGTCAATTCATTGCCTAGTGCTGTGGGATTGCAAAGAAGCTAGTTCTTACTGCATTCAGTGCTTTAAAAGGGATAACATTTTACTATCCTTGCAAGAAATGTTTGCTTTAATTAAAAACAAAAAAACCCCAAACTTTTTTGACCTCTAGGAGTTATAACTGTAGCAAGGTTTTTTTTTGTTGATTTCAGTGTTTAGAAAAAACATCCAAATAAACATGAGTGAGCCACAGAGCAAATTTAAATCACCCATACTTTATCGCATGCACTCAAGTTCTGAGGCAGTAGTGCCTGTAGTAGAACAGATCATATTGTGTGTGTGTTTTTATAGAATCCCTCTGTCCTCTTGAAGTTGATCCTAGGGAGAGGAATTCAAATTTGTAGATGCTGCTTCAGCTCTGTGAATATGCGTAACTGTCTTAAACACTGAAATTGAGGTAGTATCAAATCACATCCTGTCAACTTTGGATGGACATAAAGTCTACTATTTTAAAGTCATTCCTACATGTGAAACAGTACCTTGTGTTGCTTTCAGTAGACAATTGTGTCAGAAGTATTTGCAGCTTTTCTGTAAAAGAACTAAACTGTCTTCTCTCATAACTGTCTTCCTCAGACCTGCTTCATCATCAAATGCATTTCTAGGATTCTACTAGAACAATGGTTTAAAAGTAGCATGGCTGGTTTCTGGAAGATCTCCAGGTGTAGTACAGTGAGGGAGAGGCATTTTAAGCACCTTCAACCAACATTGTCATTATTGTGGTGAGAAGGAGTAATGGCTAACATCCAAAATTCTAATATCTTTTCATAGTAGGCAATATCTTGAATGACTTTTTCACACTGCAAGGCAACTGAAGTTTTGTTTTTGTGAAGGGTTTGTTGTAATGCATGCTGCATTAGCATACGTTAGGTATAGGTTTACCATGAAGGGATTAGTAAAGGCCTCCAGTTGTGTGATGCAGCGGAAGTGGGTGTCAAGTTAGTCCCCATAATACTGGGGCAGTACCACCACGACTCTCAGGAGTATAGGAAAGCTACATTAATACTACTTGCCTGTGTTTCAAATGGGTGTTTGAACAAAGGTGATCTCTTTGCACTTGGACACTGTTGTGCCTGCACAGTCATAATGTGGCGATTGTACTAGCTCAAAATACTGTTAGCATAGCTAACTTTCTGTGCCGGTCTTTTGGCTGTCCAGTCAAAAAATTAATGTTTCTTACTTATCGCTGCAGTGCGTGGCACTGTGTTTGATATAGACAGCTTAGGGTTTTGAGGGGGAGGATAGATAGCACCTTTCTGTAAATGTGAAAATGAAGCAAACAGTTAAATAACTTAAAAAAAAAAA
>VXAL01012495.1:18489-64206 GCA_013399475.1 Chauna torquata
AAAAAAGCACAGTAAGAAGTTGCAAGCTTTTCTTTTAACTTTTTCTTCTAAATATCTCTTATTTTAGCAACAGAAGAACCTTGAAGGATATGTGGGGTTTGCAAATCTTCCAAATCAAGTTTACCGGAAGTCTGTGAAGAGAGGATTTGAGTTCACACTCATGGTAGTAGGTAAGTTTCTTTTTCTTCATTGATTGGTGATCACTGTTAAGAACTATGTCAGCATACTTCCATTTAACGTGATGATGTAAATATGTTTTGCGTGATCTCATGAGCAAATATGGGTCTTCATCTTCTAGACTGTTCTAGAAGCATTCAAAACGAACATGTCTTATGCATATAGATGAGGAGAATAAAGAACGAGAACTGTACAGTTCATACAGTTTAAGAAAAAAGGCTGGTATGGATCTTGTCTAAAATGTGACTTGCAAATCTGACAGAATAGAAGTAATTTGAGCTTGGATTTTCATTTGACTAAAAAATTGAATTACTTTTACAATTGTGAATGCAGCATGACAATCCAGAATCTAAAAGTAAAGTTGGAGTCTTTCCTTGAGCATCACCATTCGGCAGGATCCCGTGTATCCTACACTTCTGTGGCCACAAAACTGTGCTACGAAATCAAAGCTTTAATTTAAACAAACCTTTCTAGTTTGTATGGTTGCAAAGAAAACCAAATGTAAACAGTGGGTTCCCTATGGACTACAGAGAATTTGAAACTAGTTAGTATGGATGAATAATGCTGGGCATAGCAGTTCACTTAGGCTTCAGTGATGACCCAAATTATTATCTGTCCTGCTAGGACATCTAATTTCCCTTTTTTTCCTTCATTTGCGTATCTATATGGTAGTAGGTCATTACTAAGTTTCAGTACATTTGTGCCTAACTGATGCATATGTGCTGGTTATGTGACTCAGTTTTGTCATGCTAATGGTTAAATATTTAAAAACAAACAAACAAAAAAAACCACTTTGTAATAGTCTGCTCTCTCTTTCTTGATGTCTACATTTATCTTTTGTAATTTGGATAGCTTGATAATGCTTTGATGTTTTGTCATCAATACAATGGATATATTGTGCAGTCATTATGTACATGTAACATGTTACATAAAAGTACTGTTGACAGAGTTAAAAATCAAGGTCAAATTGGTGAAAACTTGTAGGTCATTTACAAATTAATTTTGATTGCAAAATGAGAATTTAAAAACTTAAGGGTTGTTTTTTTTTCTTTTGGAACTTATAAGTCCCTTTGTAGCCTAGCATCCAACTACATAATTCATTATTTGTTACAAAACTGTTCAGTCTTAACTGAGATTTGATTTTCTGCTATCCATGGTTGGGGGGGAGGGGAGGAAGGGAAGGAGGAAAGGAGGAAACTGTCCTAATAAAGTTTAAGCCAAAATTGGCTATAATTTGCACTTCAAGGTTTCATTCTTGCAAAAAACAAGTCACTTAAAGCACAAATAATACAAGTAATGATGTATTAAAACTGTAGAAGGTGGGTAAAACTAACTTTGTGTTCTTACTTTGCTGTAGTACAGTCTAATGCAATTGCATTTAGGGAAATGGTAGAAAATTATGTTCTTTGAGAAGAAAAGCTGGTCTAAAATTTGATGGAAAATGAGATCTTGATTAGAAAATTTTGTTACTACTTTTATACTTAGTACTATTTTTGTACTTACCACTAAGACTTCATTTGTTAGCAAATTTGTCCCGTTGTCTGGAAGTTTACTGGGGTAATTGTCAGTAATTATCTGAATTTGGATGTTGTTTTCCCCCAACCTAAGTATAGAAGTCAATGATAAGTGATCTTCCATACTAATATCTTGGGGATAGTGGTGGTTTTTCTTTTTTCAAGGGACTTCAAAGTGATG
Organism: Chauna torquata; assembly: GCA_013399475.1. Classification (NCBI taxonomy): domain Eukaryota; kingdom Metazoa; phylum Chordata; class Aves; order Anseriformes; family Anhimidae; genus Chauna; species Chauna torquata. The sequence goes on from VXAL01012495.1 coordinate 20,362, forward strand.
CATCTGGTAATAGTATGTGCTGAAAAGATGCATCTATTTTAAATATGAAGATGAAATTGTATTGTATTTTACTGAACACTTGTTGGTAATTATGGATGTGTAATGTGCAATTTGATTTGTATAATTGTAATTAGCTGTTGCTGTGTTCATGCTTTGAGGTAGTGTACTCTGGCTTGGGTTGAGGTCTTCAGCTGACATTAGGGTACGATTCTGCAATAGTAAAGGGAACTATTTATAATCTACTTATTAAGACTTACAGGTTTCAGAATGTAGTGCTAATCTGTATATGGTCAGTGCTGGCTGAATAAGAACATTGTGTGTCTCGTCTCTTCATGAAAATCTAAAATAATCTCTTGCTCTTTCTGCTGCCAAAAGTCGTGTATGCATAGCTGCCTTTTACTGTAGATTGCACAATTGCTAGTCTGGCTGTGCTTCATTTATAGATACTTCAATGTCAGTATATTATCTGTTTGTTCTGAAATGAAAAATACGGAAAATTGCTTCTGGTTGCTAAACAGATACAAGGAAGAGAGTCATGTTTAGGATCAGCAGTCTCTCCAACAATTTGCAGGTGTTTGTGAGCATGCAGCTAATGCATTTGTATAGATACTGTTTTCCAGGTGTTCATTTAGTCTGGGTTACCGATTCAATTTACTGAGTTTGTATAGCAAGATACCTGACTTCTTTGTCGTGAAATATGTAGTATAGAAAGACATCAGATTGGTGTTCTGGGGGGACTTGCCAGTACAGCAGCACTGACTGTTGTAGAAACAATTCAGTTTTCAGTTTAACTTTGTATGATATTTTTCACTGAAAAGGTAGTTAAGTACAGTATCCAACAAATCTGAAGTTCTTGTTGCAATAATAGTTTTTGCAGGGAGGTCACATTTTATGCACAGGAATAAACCTGTAAAACTGAACGTACTCCATAAAACACCTGTTCCCCGAGCTGCCAAGCTGTTGTCACCATCCTGGAGATGATGGGGCTGCCCACAGCAGTGTGTGGTGAAGCCAGCCCACTTCCTGTGCTTCTGCTGTGCAAGTCAAGTTGGAGAGGGCTTTTAAAATTAGGTGAGCCTAAGGCCTAGTGGTTGTTGAAGAACCTGGCTGGCATATGGTTTCTGGAGCAGATTCAGGATGCAGGTGCTCCTCATTGGAGCTGATGGAAGGTGCTTGTGGGCACAGCTTTGGAAGTGGCTCCTTTTCAGCCATGTGGGCAGTGGGCTGTCCTGTAACTTGCTCTGAGTTGAGACTGATAGGATTAGTTTATTGCTAGTGAAGTCTCATCTGTAGGTAGAGTTGCTAATTCCCAGGTGTTCTGGTGTTTACATTAAATGTATTTCATAAGCACTTCACCCTTTAGTTGCATATAAATATAAATGTACGTATAAATGGTTGATGTTAAAATATATCCTTTTCCTATTGAATGTTTTATGAATCATTGAAGAGTTAACCTTAATAGGAGCTGGGATTACTCAGCAACGTTTAGCCCTAATAAGCATTTCAACGTTTCAAACTCATTAACTATATTCACGTTTTCTCTAAATTCTGTTGTTTCGTTTGGTAGCGTTTCTAAACTTTTCTTAAGAAATTGAAGACTGAGATAGCCGTTTGTTTTCCTACCTGATCGGTTGTAATTTGGACATTTTTTTTGTGTTTAAAACCTTCAAGAGACCATGAATTCTTTACTACACCTATTCGAAAAGCCCAATCAGTATTTTATATTAAATCACACTATTTCTGAAATTACTTGCATTTGTAGAATGAAGGCTAACAAGTGCCTTCTCTGAGGATAAGACATCAAGCAGGCAGAAATATGCACTGAAAGGTCATGTCTTGATGCTTTCAAAAGAAAACAAGTAATGTTTTAAAGCAACTAATTCTACATCTTTAGTATTTAAAGCTCACTGATTGAAAAATTTTCAGCTTGGCCTCTGCAGGCTGTTTCCTTCATAATCTTGTGTGATCTCTTAACATACAAAATAGTTGTTGAAACACTTAAGAGTCCAACATAAATATGTGGTCTATATAAAATCAAGATTGTAGTCTCAGTATTTGTGTGGTTTTTTTTTTGTTTGGTTGTTTTGTTTTTTTGAGGAAAGTACCTAAGTCAAATTCATAAGAAAACTTATAGAAGTAATACTACCATGGTTACCAACTCTCAGTTAAAGAAAATCTTAATTGTGAAATTGTAGTTGTTTGCTTGTTAATATAATCACACTTGTGTAAGTAGTGGGTGTGTTGGTTTTTTGTTTTGTTTCGGTGTAATGAGGTGTAGTACAAATAGAGTTGTTTTTCGCTGTCTCTTTTCTAAGCACTGAATCAGGAAATCCCTCTTTTGTTGTTCTTGTACTGAAATTATGCTGGTAACGTGTGATTTGAACCAACACCCAAGTAGATACGAAGTCATAATTTTTTAAAATTCTTTTTGCCTATAGTCTCAAGCTACTTCAGCATAATTATTTAGGGTAGCTTTTCTTAGAGCAATATGCTTTCAGGTGTTTGAGTTTCATGACCCTTAGTAGAGATTGGACTTTTAAATTTTGTTGGAGAAGAAATCATCTGATTTACAACATGTGCAGAACCCTTCCAGGCACGTGGCTTTCCAGTGGACCTTTCTACACAGTTTCTATCTCTTGAACAACTGGTAGCTTTGACTCTGAAAGCTGTTTTGAAACCTTTCCTGTAGCAAATTGTCTGTTTGGCTTTTTAATTGTTGCTTTAGCCTTGTAGCTCACCTGTGGATTACAACTTAAAGGAAAATGTCATACAGTACTGTGATAGCATTTTGTTTGTAATTATATGTGAACACGAAAATGTTTTGGTTTAAACGTGGCTTTTTGGCTTGGACACAAAGGAAGAGGCTGTATTTTGCATGACTTGAAGTTACATTAAAGAAAAAGCACACTTTAGTTTTAAAACACCTTTACTGGTTCCTGAAGAAAATTTTGACTGGTGTAGTAGTGTTATCGTCTGATGATGGTTTATGTTCTGATTAGAATTACCCTTCTGTTCACTTTCTGCTGCCGTTTGTTTATCTGGCCAACAAGTGTACCACCACTCTCGGATGCTCATATGTACTTGTTCTTTGCCGACGTGATACCCTTCCTCCCCAGCTGCACTTTCAAGCCAGGAACAAAACCATTAAGTATATGACAGGATAGGAAAAACAATTAAGTGAAAAATAACATGTGGACAGACGGTACAACCACTTGAGGATGTTTCCAGTTGTTGTTGATCTGCTGTGGTTTGATGCATTCTTAATGAAGGCTTCTTTATTGCCTCTACTACCACGGTATCTGAGTATATGTTTGGGCTTTGATGTGACCTTCGTATTTGGCATGCTAGGATTAGTGAAGAAATCATTGCTGAGTATTCAGTGCCTAACTTAGCCGTTATATTTGAGGCATGAAGACTCTTATTACCATACAAATACAGCTTAAATTAAAACATATTTCCTTTTAGACCTAGCGATAGGAAGAAAAGCAAGTTCTGGCTTTTCCAGTCAATTCTCAGCTTCCTTTGGCTGTGTGGTTGCGTTATCAGTTATTGAGTCGGGGTGTACCCTGGCATATATATCTTAGAAACAAAAAGCTTCTTAAGGAAAGGAGCTATCAAGGCCTGTCTTGTCTTAAATGTGTCCTGCCTCCGTACTCCCCTTTTCCCTGTAACCTCTGTTCTTCAAAAGACCTCAATTCCTCTAATTCTCTCATCGTCTAACAATTGTCATGTGTTCTGTACCGCTGCCTTGGCTGTGGCCCATGTCGAGCTACTTGCACGATGGCTGAGAGACTGGTACTGCAGTGCCAGTTGGCTCATGCCAGGTCAGCACTCTTTCAGTTCCCATTGTACCCTTTCTGTAAAGAAAAGCAGTAGTTGGGGTTCGCCTCTTGTGGACCAGACATGACTCCCTTAGGAAACCAGATTAAAAAAAAGTAAGATTTTAACTTACAGGTATTCTGTTGACAGGATTGTGAGGTTTCAGTGAAGTACAGAAATAAGAAAGGGTCTTTGAGGAATTTTTTGACCTAAAACATTACTGCATTTCACGTACTGGTTCTATGGATCCAACACGTTCCAGTGATGATCTCTACGGAGTGTTAAAATCAATAGCTTAATACTTGCCCCTAAGTGATGAGACCCCACCCCCCCACCCCCTCCAAAGCAAAACTCGAATTCAGGAGAAATTGCAGACATAGAAGTGGAGCACAGTATGGAGCCGTGGTATTCCTAGAGATGACACATTCCTCGGGAATAATCCCTGTTGATGTAGTAATGTCTCACCAGTAGCATGTCACTCCTTTTTGCGGACAGAACTCAATCAAGGTTTTTAGAGAAGGGAGAACAGATGAACCCTGAAAATCTCCCTGTGGAAAAGTAGTACATATTTCTTGAAGATGTGGAAGGTCAACAATCTAACTGTGAGTTTACTAGCCTGCATTGCACACTCTTCTACTGAGTTATTTTTAGGTGAGAACTTGCAGTATATGTTCATGGGGCTACTTGGCTTCACTTAGATCTTCTCATCCTCCTTTTTTCCTTCGTCCCCCAACTCGTTTTGTAATGCAGTGAAACCCAGAGGTTTGCAGCATGCTTGCTCTTCTCGCCTCTCCTGTATTTTCTTTCCTGTGCCTTTTTCTAACGCTGGGGTAAGAAAACTGCACAAAGACCAAAATCTGATGGAGAAGGAGAAGCATGCTGCATTATGTTATTGTTGAAATCCAGTGTTGCTGAAAGTCAGTTAATGTAAATATTTGAGTTTATCTAGAAACCATAGCTCTTCAAATAGTCTTACAAGTTACTCGTAGCATAGTGTTTTTTCAGTCCAAATGGAAAAAACAAACAAACATTTTTTTAATCTTAATTTTTGTTAAACTGCTTTTAAGCATTTCCCTTACTGTGCGGTAGCTTAGACTTACACCTAGAATGCTTATAGAGACTGTAATGCCTATAAGTGAAACTGGTGTTTAAAATGGTTGCTCTTCAATACTCAATTTCTTTGAACTAGCAATTTACAACATTAGTTGGAATTGTAGTGCTCACTGCACAGCTTTTAAATAGTTTTTTTATTAACTGTTTGGATGTCATGCTTGCTGAGTAGATTATATGAAGGCCAACTTCAGTGTGGTCTTCCTGGATGCTGTACCTAAGGGGAGGTACATTCTGTACTTTGCTTGCACGTGTAAAGTATGCAGTCATATGACTATAGAGCCCTGACGACTAACTTTAAGTGCCAAGTATTATTAAAATATTGTTTTGAGAATTAAGGAAGCAGCTAAGGAAAGGCTTTACGAGGCTTTGCTGGGTGTGTTTAAACTGAACAGTTTCTTGCTGTGGCAGCATTTTGGTCAAAGCCTAATTTCTATTGTAATTTGTTCGTTTGTTTCCTGGCAAAGGTTTTGAGGGAAGAGACTTCCACCAAACTGTGTGGATGTGAACTCGTAACTTGGTAAAAAGCTGTCTGTAACCTGTTTGGCTTTTATTTCTTTAAAGAAGTGATGATTCTTTTTAAAAACATTTTCTTTTCTTCTGTTTCATATATCATTTCCTTGTCAGTCTTGTAACAAAGTATATGAAATCTTTCACTTCTGTCTATATTTAAAATTGGGTTTCTGATGGTTGGTTTCAGGGAATTTCACGAAAACCTTATGGAATACTGTGCTGTACACTGTGTAGGTGTCGTCTTCACTGTCTTTTTTCAGCATTGTGAAGTTTTCCAGTACTTACCTATATAATTAACCCTTTTCATTTTCTTAGCTGTTTTCAAGCCTGTTGTAACCTTTTTCCATATTCTATGTAAATATTTTTCTTATGCTAGCTTATCAGTTTTTCATTTTATTTCTAAGTAAAGTTGTCCTTGCTAATTTTACACATCTGTACACATGTGCATATACACAAACATACAGTTACTCTGCTGGTACTCATATTACAGTCCTTTTGCTCATGATGGTGAGATCAGCATTTGAATGTGGTCCTTGTTCCTGTTGGTTACAGGTTTGTGGATTGCAATATAACTGAAATGAATGAAGCTGTTTTTTTATTAGAGTAATTAGTCATTGCGTGATATTGTAGTCCTGCTATTGTAGATACTTGGATGTGATGGTGTTTAATGTAACATGTAAATTTAAACAAGTCTTAAAGAAGGTTCGTAACTAGCAGATACGTTTTGCTGCTTAAATTGGTTATCAGGTGGCTGACATTTGATTCAACCCTCAAAAGCCATCAGATTGTCCTGAGCTTTTGTAGTGCATTGGTAGAGTATGAGCTATATGTTGCACATCTTGTAAGTAATGATGTGTTAGAAAGTTGTGCGGTTAGTATCACTTTCCTTAGCCTTGGATAAGCAGGTGCCATTTTACTGCTGGACTGCGTTTGGGGCTGTCTTTGCCGCAAGCCTGGAGTCAAGTTCAAAGCACAAGTCTTTTAACTATTTTAAAAAAAAAAGTGCTGGATGGGTTGAAAATAGCTTGTCTCTTCCTGTTGGCAAAAAATGTTAGGCTTGCTTGCTGTATCAAGAAATGCTGAAAATTTTCTTGATTGAATAGGTTAATCTTGTGACCAAAGTGATATTCTTGGATGCAGAATTTGTGGTCTAAACTTCCAATTGTTGTAAAGCCTCAGTGACCCATTAAATGTGACTCTTCTGATTCAATATACATGTTTTCCCTGTGGCTGCTTTTGCAGTAGCCAGCTCAGATCTTCACTGTGACTCCATTTGAAGTTGTTAAATTTTGTTCATTTCTCCAGTGTTTGTCTCTGTGTAGTATGGCTATTGCATGCGAACCTTTCATTTTGTTTTTTGGGTGCTTTTCTGTTGAGCCTCTGAGCACGTTCACTGAGATCAATTTATGCCTTACTCCTGTCCAGAATTATTTTTATTAAAGAGAATGAACATGTTCTAAGAACTTCTCTTCACTTCTGTTCCCGTGGTGGTAGAGTCCAATGTTTTTTTCCAGTCACTTACCATAATATAATACCTAAGGCAGAGTATTTAGATTTATCAGTGCTTGAAGGGGAGAAAGGCTGCTGAAGTTGCTTGTTTCATCAAATTAACTTTTCTCTTTGGTTTGTTGTCACCCTTTCCTTCCATCTGTGCTTTTCAGTTTAGCTGGTTTTGTTACATGTACGAAAAATGCAAATGTAAGAACTCTTAACTCTGTCTTGAAATGGTGCTACGTTTCTGTCAAAGTGTTAATATAAGCTTTATAAACTATGCAGTGATGTCATTCAACATACTTCAGGCCTAATAGAAAGAGGGAACTAAGGGTTTTTTTGGAGGGGCCTGACTTCCTAATTTCACGAGCAGTTATGGCTTTGTATCACTGAAGTTTTGACTTTCATCGCTGATGTGGCTTTGAGCCAAAAATCGTGCTGACAGCTTATAACCAGACTTTGAACGTGTCAAAGCTAATGCAGTGTGCATCATTCAAATATTTCTGTTAACGAAAAGCAACTGTCTTTCATGGTACAGATGCTTCTCCAGAAGGGCAGAAATAGTGTGCGGTTTAAGGGAATTAAACCGTTGGCCCTCCTCAGAATGAGAAGCAACACAAATAAGTAAAGATGGGGTAAGGGCAGCCAGTCAGTTCTAACAGCATCTGGCTGGTATTTTACTACTTGGGGCACGTGAAGCCAGGCTGCTTTCTATGGAAGGTGACAGCTTGGTTGTTTGGAAAGAATCTGAAGTGTTCCCAGATGACCCCTGTAACTATAAACTGCAGTTCTCTTTAAAATAGCAATTTTGCAGTCTGAAGTTGTCATCTGTTAAGTTTTGAATTTATAGGCTGATCCTGAATCTTGGGTCTGTTTTCTATAGCTAGACTTAGTTAAATAGTAAATCGGTAGTCTGAAGGCAGTTGTTGGAACGTTTGCGGAGCACTTTCCAGAAGAGACTAACAAGCATTGCATTAAGATGAAGAACTGTAAAACAAACCACTGCTGAAAAATATTGTAATTATCACATAAGCAGTTGGTGACACTTGATAAGCTGAAATAGCATGGACTTAAGCAACAAATACGTGAATGGGAATAGATTACACACATGCATGGATTATTATTGCTGCCTTTATCCACATTGCCCAAATTTTCAAGAGAGAATGTGTTTTGTATTCAGAAGCATGCTAGGGAACCATGTTTTTTAGAAGGAAGTGAAATCTGTCTTTTGTATGTTTCTATATTTGGGTCTTACTGTCATTGATCTGTTCCTACCTAAAATCTGTGTGGTGTTTTTTTTTTTTCTGATCCTGAACATTACTTGCCTGTGGTGTAACAAAAGCTTACATTGTTTTTACTGTGGTTGAAAGGTTGTCAAGGCTCCGGTTTTTGCCAGTCAGACTAACAGTTCATCAAGTAAAAGGCTTCTGAACTGTTGTCCCAAATGTAATGGGACTTGTATTCCCTTGGAATAGTCCAGTTTTTGTTAAAAATGAGGTAATCTCAGGAATATTCTGAAGTTCACATGGACGGTTGACCTGTGATACAATATTTCGGTAAAGAGCTGGTAGAACTTTCATTTATAAATATCTCCTCAAACACTATGATAGAAATCTATAATCCATTCAGTTGGGATCTGTATTAATCTGTGATCCATTATTTTGCCTTCACATCTACATGATTTTCTCCATGAGGAGACTTTATTAAAGTTTTCCTGCAGAGTTAAAAGGGAGAGATGGATTTTCTGAGTAAACTTTTTTGTTTGTCTTGAAAGTCAGCAATTCTTTTGCCATCTGTTCATGCTTGTTGAAGGTATGAGAAAGTTTACTGTCAGTTTCCTGTTATTTTTTCTTCACTGGTTTCCTTAATAACTATTTACTTTTTCCATTGATGAAGAGGATTTTTTTTTTTTCCTCCAGAAAATGCTTTACATGACAAGTAACATTCTGTCAAAGAGGCCTTTGAGCAATTCAGGTAATGTCCTGGTGTAAAAATGCCATTGTCTGCATGTAGGATGGCACGAGTCAATGACAGAAGGTGCTCTTCAAAGGATCTGAGGATGAACTTGACTCTGATCATCAGTTTGCTTAGGTCTTGCATAATCTGTGACTTTTTTGCTTAATAACCTGCAGAGAGGTTAGCAATATAAAGCAAAGTGTTCCAGTTTAATTGTAGTCACTACCATTCATGGCCAGTTTATGAGCTTTAGGGAAACCCTAAAGACGTCAGACCTTGGAGAGCATGATCTTGTGTGCACTCTCATTGCCTGCTACACCACATCCTCTCCTGTATGTAGACTTCTGGATCAATAAGGATAGCTTTTTGCGTTCACTTGTTCTGTAAAGCCATGATGGAATTCTTCCATTTGTAGTCTATAAAAGTCTGGGATGCTCAGAGTACATAAAACTTTTATTTGAACAATTATTTCAAGGTTGTGTTTTGTCTCTTAGTTCTTCCTGAGCAACTGAAGCTAAAACAAATTAAAACAATTACCACTGCAGGCAAAGGTCTTCTACTGGTGATTTTTGGAAAATCAATATGTGCTTCAAATTTACTTCTGCTACAAAACAGGTAGAATTTGATCAAATAATGCGCATTGCCTATTAATTCCATTAGCAGACTAAAGCAGTCTAGTAGCTGGAAAACTAAATCCGTGTGTGTTTCTTGTGGGGAAGTAAGCACAGTCCTTCTCAAGTAGTTCTTGCTGTGTACACTTTGATCCTTTTACCTAATATTTTTGCGTTGTTTAACAGTGTGGTTGCTCTATGATGAAATACTTTCAGTGACTGATTGCAAACAAATGAGTTGAGACTAGATGATCAGGCCAGATTTTAGTCTTAAATATCCCTTGAATTGAACAAATTGGCTTGAATTATCACAGCTATTTCAGTCTATACAGCAAGTAGAAGGATGTGGTTTTTCTATACTATATATGCTGTTAGGCTGTAGTTTGAACGAGGACAGTGTGTGTTCAAATTCTTATTTGGCTGAATTTATCTGCTTTGGTTGACTTATGTCAAATGGCAAGCATTCAGATAACTGAGTAAAACAAAACTAACACAGGAAGTGCTTTATGAATTTTGCAGATTCTCAGATTTGACGTTCTACTTGGAAAAAAAATCAGCTTCTGCTTTAAGTAATGACAAGCATTTTCTTCAACTAATTTCAGAACATTTTAATACTTTTGTCTGGTTAGAAAGGAGTTGAGACCTACAAGTTCAAAACATAGACTGTACAATATAATGAACAGACAGACTACTAGGCTGTGTGTGTGTATGTGTGTTTGCCCCCAGTTTTGTTGCTCTTTTTAAATTTTATATCAGTCTACTTTTTTGATTAAAAAAAAATAAACTTGGGGCCCAGTGTAAAATGTTGCATTTGTCTTTTCTAATGCCTATGAAATTGTGTTGGGTGGCTCACTGAGACCAGGCAAGCATACAGACAGCAGGAGAGGCAGAAAATGTAGAAAATCAAAAGGAGGATCAGCATTACGACAGTGGTTGAAATCATGACATGGTACTAATGAAGTATTTGTTTAACGAAAGATTAAATAGGATTATTTCAGATACAAACTAGTGTTCAGTTAAATTGCGTCTAAATGGTAGTTCTTATATGAATGACACTGATTGCAAAATGCAGAGTACTAAGACCTTTGTCATTATAGGTCTTTTTAATAAAGAAAAGATTTTATAATTAGTGAATAAAACTCGTTGATTATCTTATTCCGTTTCTAAAGTAATACATTACTGCATTCATTTTTATGCCATTGGAAAGCAGGGCAAGAAAAACTTCCTTCCTCATTACTAATAAGTAAGATGAGCTGATGGCACAAATAGAGAAAATCTTCTGCTTATTCAAATAAGCTTTATGTTTATCAGCATTGTGTATTTACCAGTCTCCCTAACTGACAGCGGCTGTCTGCTTAAAGAAAAAAAAACACACCAAAAAATCAATTTCGTGAGCGTTGAATACGATTCATATTCAAATAAATGATTTCTTACAACGAGATAGTAATAATAATAAAAAAACAGCAACCACGCTTCACTAAAGATGTTGTGTTCTGTTGTGTTCTTTGCTTGCTTGCATGTTTGTAAGTGGTCTAGTTTGGATATAGCTTTCTAGGGTTAGGTTATCCTCAACTGGCTGAATTGAGTAATAAGCACTAGGGTTAGGGCCCTAGCCTTTAAGTGATGAATATTTACAGACTTCATTTTATGTCTTTTGGGGAGGCATTTCGTAACTTGTTCATATTTCATAATCTGTTGTCATGCTATTCATACTGGTGCTGTATGGAAAGTGCCCTCCTGAAGTCCCCTTGTCTCTCTAGGTAAGTGGTTAAAGGCTTAATTTGCATTTTCATCCAGATACCCAGCTCTATGACTTTTAATTCTCCAGAACCACCTTCACTATCCACTTAATAACAGTGGTGGGTATTTATTTATTTATTTATTTTTGGTTTGGGTTGTGGTTGTTGCTTTTTGTAGGGTGCTTTTTAAGAAGCAGAAAGCTGCCTGCTACTTTCCTCCAGCTATTGAGGGCTAGACCTTTGCAGGTATACTGCAAGAGAGTCTATACTTTCTAGAAAAAATGTCACACATTCTTAAAAGCTGCTTGTTTTTTTCAGGTAAACATATTGTTCTAATAATGCTAGCTAACAACGTACTTCAGATCAAGTTTGAGACTGGCTTTTATTGGATGAGGATTTGAGAGCCTCTAGCACTTTAAACTCTACAGAAAAGATAGAATTAACTTTGACACAGTTAAAAATACTGCAGATTGTGGCGTCTCTTAGAGGGGTGGGTGTATATGCCAAATTTAGGTTGTCAGTGCTTGCTATATATTTCGTCTCCTGTGAATTTTCCCATGAAGTATCTTCTTGCAGTACTTACAGCATCATCTGAATGACATGAACACCTCAATAAATGTTACTGATTTATTCTTATTTTTTATGAAGAGGGTTGAACAAACAGCTGCTCTTGCTTGCAATGAACTGCAGTCTCAGTTTGCCGTGTAAGATTTTTTTTTTGGCTTTTTATATGAAGCATCCTCATAGCTGAGTTTTAATATAGATTTTTTTACATCTAGAGCAAAAGGATTGAAAAACTCAGCTGGCTTTTCAGGATACAATGAGAAGCTTTTAAATGAGTTTTTTTTTTTTTAAAAAAAAAGAGAAATAAGGAATTATTTTGTCAATTTTTATTGCCCAGCTAAGAAAACAGTACTATAACTAAAAAGACTGTCTTTGTTTCTGTAGAGGATCACACTTGACTTGTCTGTTAAACTGTGCCTATGTTATGTTTATGCTTCTGAGACTGGAAGTTCAAGGGCCGTATCTTCATATGCCTTGCCACCTGTCCTGATCAAGGTGCTGTCTCATAGCACTACTGTTGAGTATATTTAGCATCCTTTCATGTCCAGAGATCTTGTTTCTGAGATTTCTGCGTGTAGCTTATTGTTGATGTACTTTGGACCCTTTCCGGAAGGCTTTTTATTACTCGGTGTTCAAAAACATCTTTTGGCTCTTTCCACATTTTGTAACAAAGTGACTGCATATGTCAGAACATATGTATAGCTTCAGATTTATCTGCTTCTAGAAGCAAGCAAAAGCTAAGGTTCTTGAAGCTATTCTGGGAGAGAGCAAGGGCTTGATGTGCCAAGTATTTCAGAAAATACTGGAAGGGGAGGTGAAAACTGAAGACTAAGGAAACTTTATGTATCGCTACTTAGTTTTGAGATACAGTAAATCCTGATTTGCAAAAATAATTAGCAGTTGACTTCTGGATAATTTTTTTTTTTTTTAAAAAAAAGGTGACTGGGCAAGATACTGCTGGTGTGTACTGCCTGCAGTTGGAATGCCACAATTCAGATTTGGCACTGGGCGCGTCATGGTTTTGGCTGGGACAGAGTTAATTTTCTTCGTAGACACTCACACAAGGCTGTGTTTTGGATTTTTGATGAAAATAGTGGCGATGTTTTTGGTTGTTGCAGAGCAGTGTTTACACAGAGCCAAGGACTTTTTTGCTTCTTGTGCTGCCCTGTCAGCGAGGAGGCTGGGGGTGCACAAGGAGCTGGGAGGAGATATAGCCAGGGCAGGTGACCCAGACTGACCAAAGGGATATTCCACACCATATGGCGTCATGCTCAGCCATAAAAGCTGGGGTAAAGAAGGAGGAAGGGGGGGGACGTTGGGAGTGATGGCGTTTGTCTTCCCAAGAAACCATTACACGTGATGAGCCCTGCTTCCTGGCAGTGGCTGAACACCTGCCTGCCCGTGGGAAGGAGTGAATGAATTCCTTGTTTTGCTGTGCTTGTGTGCATGGCTTTTGCTTTACCCAGTAAACTGTCTTTATCTCATCCCATGAGTTCTGGCACTTTTACCTTTCTGATTCTCTCCCCATCCCACCTGGGGAGAGCGAGCGGCTGTGTGGCACTGGGCTGCCTGCCGGGGCTAAACCACAACAGCACAGTGAGCACGTGGGAGCCTGGTGGTTGGCTGGTGATGTGGCACGCACGGCCGGCCAAGACCTGTGCTTTGTGGGAAGGAAGTTTCCTCAGCTCTGCGAACAAAGGCAAATTTCTGTTCAGCCTTTTCCGGTATACCATGAGAGGTTCTCCGAGATACCCTGCTACCTGCTGGATTTCTGTCCTCTCCAGCTTGCTGAATACTGCTGCTTTTTGAGATCTTTCTTGAAGATGACTGAAGTCCTTGCAAATGACGAGAAGAGGATGCACTGGAATCATGCAGCTAAGTGAAGCAGAAGTGGCAAGCAGCGTTTCCTCAAAAGGTTAGGATAAGTCAGCTGTCACAACACAGTTGGTTTCCAAGCAGATGTGTTATGGGACACTTCTTGTCTGACAGTCCGCATCTGGGTGGGTACTGTGCCTGGGACTTCATGTATAGGTGCTCTTTTCAGAATAAATTCAAGTGCTGATGTTCTGCCTAAGCTTTTGCAATTATTCTGTGTAATGCATTACGGATGCCCTTTTATAAGCATATATTGCTCTTCATAACTCTTTGATCAGAGGTTTTTAGCACTGTGTGACATGTGAGCTCATTGCCTGTTTTCCCTGGGGGGCTTAAATGTGTTTTGGTCCTGCCCTTTGTGTAGTCAGAGTATCACTAATACCGTTCTGTAACTGTGTAACTTTTATTTCTGACTTCTGTGAGTCAGAAATACGGACATAAAGGGTAAGTGCAGAATTGGTTCTTGCACAGATACAGTGGTCCACTTCTGTGTGGTCTGAATCACGCCATGGATATATTGAATACTCTCATTCTGAAGGTTTTTTTTTAATGCCTTGTGTCTTGTTGAAAAGCTGGGTCAGTTTTGTGGCTTGAAAGAAGGGTGTTTGGCGTAACATTTTTTCACCTGCAGGCTCCATTTAAAGCTATAGATTGTAATAAATTAGCTGCATCCAGAACAGCAGAACGTACTGGTTTTCTTTTTAGAGTCTGCTATTGCTGAAAAGAATACAAAAGACACACTGAAGCTATTCCCAAGCTATTCCCAAGCTCTTTGCCTTCTCCAGCTTTTTTGAGACATTTAATTTCACTCTAGGCTAGTTATGGAGACCTTTAGTATAGGAATATGGAATTTGTATTTTTTATGAACAAAACCTGGTTATGGAAATTGTTTGTAAAATAGCAAGGAAAACTTTGAATTTTTGAAGAAAAAAGTTTCCAGCAAAGTACAAATTTTGCTAAAAAGCAGTAAAATTTTACCTCTAATTTAGGTTGAAGATGTTGTATAATGCTATTTTTGGAAAGTGTTGTGGTTTTTGCTTTTGTTTTTTTTACCGTCTTTATGTATCCTGTCGGCTGTATTTGAGTTAATGCATAGTAACTGTGACTTGTTCTGTGTTGATAATTTAACTACTCAAAACTTGTTGAAAGTAGTCTAGCTTGCCTTTCAGAACAGACTTCTTAATATCTCAGTTCTAAGCCTGCTAATCAGTAGTTAGCATTGGTCATAAATCAAAACTAAGCACTGTTTGTGTATGCTATGAATAGTATGGATTAATAGAGCTTTCTGTCGTGTTATATACATGTTTTTCTTGGCACTTTGAGGATATATGAAACATAGTTGTTTAATGTTGATCCTTCTTGGTTAAAGGCACTGAAGCTCTAAAATAGTGTTGCTTCTGTGCTTTGGGTCAAGTAGTACTTTTGGAAAGAAGCAAGTAAAAGCAAAAGATGAGGGCAACTTTAAAACTGCACTGGTGTGTGGTTTTGGGGTTTTGTTTTTGCTTTGATTTTAATTTTACATAAAAAGTTGTACGCGAAAAGGTTCTCAAAGATGTTGTTTTTTATGAAGTCCTATGAGATCTGGTGCATAGCAACATATGCCAAATAGGAATATGTTTGCTACATCTGTATTGGGCCATCCTTTCTTTTCAGAACTGTGAGGACAGAGATTGTATAAAGTTTCTTCCTCTGTAATCCAAAGGTGCTAAATTTACTTTCTTCACAAGTTGTATGTGTACATCTTACAAAATATTACTCAAAGTAGACTAACCACATTCTGCAGCTTGTCGCTGTTCGGGTGAAAGGACTAATGTTAGAACTGTAAATAAAATGTATTCAGTGGGTTATGAAATCTCTGATATTTGAGAGTAGGAGTGTGGCTGCAAAAATTGCATAGCTTTACATAGGCTATTTCAGGTTTGCTTTCTCGGGTAGGATTCCTGCATAGAAGGTTAAGAGAACTGATTTTCTAGTCCCTATTTGATAGCGGAGTCCCAATAATTATCTCCCACTTCCAGGGAACCAACATTAATAGATTTTTTTTTTCAGCTTTGACTCTGTAAGGGAGAGCATCTCCACTGTTCTGCGTGAATCTTGCTGTCTTGGTTGGCAAACCACAGCCGTGTTTTGGGAGAAATTGGCTCTTGACTTGACAAAGGCCGCTTTAGTTTGAGGGGGATTGAGGGCTAGAAAGCACTGCTCTGCTGTAGGTGAAATGGCCTTTCTGCACTTGAAGGGAGAAAAAGAGTTAAGAAGACCAACAGGCTCTGTGTAAGGAAGCTGGAGTCCGTAAGAATTAATACAGACCACTAGGAAATATAATGTAAGGAAAAAAAGTTATGGGTGTGTTCCTCTCCTGGTTGAACAAAAGTTTACTTCCTCACTCCTATCCGTGGGTGTGGGAAGAGAGACCCTTATGTTTTGATGAAAAGAGGAGAAGGGAAGTCTGTTTCCTTTCTGGATTGAACCATAAAAGCCTGCCTGTATCATCGGATCATGTATCTAGGAAAAATCATTTAGATAACTGAGGCCAGCAGTGATCATGCAAAGGAGTCCCATGAGACTTGGGGAGTGTTCTGCTTTCATATTTTAAAATTCGTGCTTTTATAGCTCAACTTGAGATTGCAGATGTCTGTAAAATATCAGTGCCATTTTCCCCATACCTTTTGTCTGACACCAGTGAATTTGTTGTTCTTCCTTATGGGTGGAAGACTGTGTGCTCATGGTGCCTGTTGTCAGTTCCTTTCCCTCTACCCCTTCTCCATGGATAACACTGGGACCTCTTGAAGAACTTCAGGAGGTACTAAATATCAGAGATGTCATGTAAGTACACAGATACTTTTTATAAAATTGGTATAGGATTATTTGCCTTTCTGTCCCTGGAGGACAATATAAATGAACTCTTTTTTTATTCTACAGGTGGTGGTGGTTGGCTGATTAGTTAGCACAAGTGTTACTGGCTAGCAAGTCACACTTGTGTTTCTGGTTTGGTCAAATAGTGTGCTAGGTGCTTGCATCTACAATGGAGGTTTGGCTCCAATATGGATATGTTTTTGAAGAGAATCAGAAGATTCTGTCTAGGGGTGCCTTCAACAGATTCCAGCTGCTAGCGAGCACCTGGTGTGTCTGTTTTGAGGTGAATGCCAAGGACACTTCTCAGGAAGAGAGAGAGGGGCAAGAGGGATGGAGGAGGAAGCTGCGATAATTGCCTGGCAGGAAGTGATGGCAACTGGTGTCTAGGAAATCAAGCTTGGTTCTGCCACTTACAGAGCAACTTGTACAATAATAATACACAGAACTTCTAAATGTTTTTGTAAATACAGAATTCCAGTAGAGGCCATATTGACTGTTTATGAACAAAGGCAATTTTTCTGATCATAGCTGTTGTTCCAGTAAAAGTGTAAACTTGGCCTAAGGTGTAGTCAAATCTTGCTTAGCTCCAGTAGTACAAATTATTCTGGAAATTTTGCAGTGTTTGCTTTTTGTGTGTGTGGAGAAAGTAGTTTATATTTTCTGTTAAGTTATGCCAATTTCTTTAAAAAGAGAAAGAAGCAACTTATCTAGTAGCAAGTTTTAGAAGTTTGGGGTTTTTGTATGTAGAAATACTGAAAAATCCATAAAAGCACATTACAAATTTAACGTGCAGGCAGTAAGCTATAACTTAAACATTTCAAGTAAAACACATTTTAGTATTATTTTATAATGTTAAAGTTTTAGTCTGTGTCTTGAAAAGCAGAAATTTGCAGAAAAGAGGGAATGAGAATTAGAGGCATATGTTAGCATTCCTGAGAAGTTATTGCGGATCATTGTTCTTTTTCTTGTATAGTTTAACTTGGTGCACGAGCCCCTCAGTGCAGCTGGAGCCAGTGGCATCAAGGTAAAGGTTATGGGTTCTTTCAGAGAGAGTATTACTAATTGATGCTCTTATGTAGCATTTAGGTCTAACGCAATCATGAGCGCAGACTTGGCCTGACACAACTTGGCATTGCGTGTTGAAGACGTGGCAGTAAAAGGTGGTATGGTATCAGGCTGTGCGTTTTTATTTTTTCCCGACCGCTGTACTTAACTGAAGGAAAATGTATCCTACAGTGGGAGTAAGGCTGTCTTCCATCATTTCATGTAATTCTGTATAAGTGTCATTAAATTGAATTAGCCAGAGTAGTTCTGAACATTCTTTAGTGATATATTGCTTTGTCGACTGTTGCAAACTTGTCAGTAGTAAAAAGCTGCAAGTTTGTTGGTCTTAATCCCGTAAATGTCAAGATGTTTAGCATAGAGAGAGAGCACTTGAGGATCTGCAGCAGGCCTGTTGAGTTTGCTTTTCCTGATGAGGAAATTGGCAGGTAGATCTGTTTCCTCTGTGATGGACTGTGGGTTTCTAATGATATTTTTCTCTGCTTGTTCCCACTTGTGATATGGTCGGTTAAGCATGATGGAATGTATCTATGGTATGTGTAGTAGACTTTAGGCACCTCCAACTGTTTGCTGAAAAGAGGCCAATAGAGTTGTAGTGATCTTCAAGTTAAGGAAATCCTAATAACAAAAAGAAACCAGTAAAAATCTCTTTAAAGTCTGGCTGGTAATAAAGATGTAACCAAATTTTTTGTGCTCCTGTACACGTGCTGCGAAATCAACTTGGCTTTGAGCAAATCTGACCCGATTTGAAATCATGAGCTTAATGATAGAGAAGGTCTTGTATCTGCTGTCAGAGGCACTGTAGCTGAAAATGCCCTTAGTTTCTTCCTGTGCTGCAGGCATTGCTGTTGTCTGATCTCTTCAAAGATTTTAGTGTAGATCTTTATGGGCTATTTATTATTTTAAAAAAAAAAATCTGTGTTTTGGGACCAGAAGAAGCCATCCAAGTCACTTTATCTGCTCTCCTTAGCTCATGGTGACTAGCCCTTTTAGTCATTGCAATGAAGTCTTTAAAATGAAAGAGGATATTCCCCTACAAAAATCTGTTTGTTTGGTTTTTTTTCCTGAGATACCTTCAGCAGGACTGGTACAAGGATTTCAGGACTGACAGGTTAAAATAATTTATTTTTAAAGAAATGTTTCAACTTAAATATCTAGTTGAATATTGTTAAATGTTTCTTTTCAGAATCATAGGTAGGTATGTCTTAGGAATTTTTTTTTTTTTTGACCAAGGAGTATATTACCTTTATGTTCAGGCCTTCAAGATGGTTTTAAGCACTGGAAATGACACAGCTCATGCTCATTATATTGGGAGGGGAAGCCCTCGAATATAAGAAGAGGCAGGAGTCTACATCTTTTATTTACCCTTTTGGAGGGGGCTAGAGGCAGCAGGAGACTCCTTTTGCAGTAATTAGGAAGTTAGCTAGTAGAGAAGGAATTTTTTTTTCATTTCTGAAATTGCCTGTCTATTCAAAAGAGGTATAGCACCCCGATAGGGCTTGCAGTGCTGTGTCGCTGCTTGAGGGGTGGAGGGCATTGTGAAACATAGCTCTGGTAGTCAGAGTAGCAAGTTACGTCCAATTATGAGCAAGTCTGGTTGGTCGTTTTAGTACCTGAATTATCTCTGGAGCAGTTTAGGCCTATAATCCTATAATTTAAATGAACCATTATTAAAGATGAGTTTCTAAGAAAGTCTCATTTTTTTTTTCTTTTTTTTTCACTTGGAAGGAAAGATGTTGTTTTGGAGGGTGAGTTTTTCACCTGTCGTACGAGGACAGGCTGAAAGAGCTGGGCCTGTTTAGCCTGGAAAAGAGAAGACTGAGGGGAGACCTCATTAATGTATATAAACATCTGAGGGGAGGGTGTCGAGAGGATGGAGCCGGTCTCTTCTCAGTTGTACCCAGTGACAGGATGAGAGGCAATGGGCACAAACTGAAACACAGGAGGTTCCGGCTCAACATGAGGGGGCACTTCTTTACTGGGAGGGTGCCAGAGCACTGGAACAGGCCGCCCAGAGAGGTTGTGGAGTCTCCTTCTCTGGAGATATTCAAAGCCTGCCTGGATGCCATCCTGCGCAACGTGCTCTAGGTGATCCTGCTCGGCAGGGGGGTTGGACTAGATGATCTTCAGAGGTCCCTTCCAACCCTGCCCATTCTGTGGTTCTGTGAGGGTGGTGGTGACAACCTTGATGTTTTTATTTTACACTATAGATGAATTTAGAACAAACTGTAAAAAGTAGTTAACCTGAAATGAATAATGTAAAGAGGAAGTTTGTTATAGTTGTTTACGGTGAGTTTATTTTTGGAATGAATATTCTTGGGAGAGCTAAGGGCTTATTGATGCATTTTACAGTGCAGTTCAGAGCAGCTTTTTCTGCTGAAGTCTGAATCTTGCCTAAAACCATTTTCCACAGCTTTCTGATTGATTTTTCTGTGGGACTGTTTGACTTCAACATAATTGGGTGCCACTACTGCTTTCCTCCTATGATAGCCAATTTAGAACTCTGTCCTCACTTTCCAAGTGACTGGTTTGCACAGCTTCAGTGCTGAGAAGCGCTGTTCAAAGCAATGTAGACTGGGGCTGCCTATGTATATCTATTATTTTCAGATCTAGCTAACAGCTTATTTTTCAATTTTATTCAAACTTTTTTGTGCTTTTCAAAGACTTTCCAACTTTCTCTTCTCCAAGTTCCCCTTGTTTTTGTAGACTCTGGTGTGTGTGTGTGTATGCTTATGTATCTTCTGATGAGTATGGATGTTTGAGATGCCTTAACGGTGTAGCAAGACCGCCGAATCTGTTTGCTTCTTTCTTTTCTTTCCCTTTCCCTTAGGAGGTTTCATTTAGGCCTTCATTTTTGTGTTCTTGACTTGGCTGTTGTCTTGCCTTTGCTTTTGAGAATGGAGTTCCTGATAACATTATGGATATTCAAGTACAAAAACTTGCCTTGTTTTCTTCCTTGTAGTAAGTTCCAGCAATAAATGATACTATTGAAACTGTAAAAGGTTTTTTTTTTCCTTCCATTTTACAAGGTTGCTGTACTACACAATGAGCTCTTCCAGCCATAGCATTTAGAAATAGCTAGGAAGAATCCAGAATTGCATCTTTCTTTTAAGCTTTATTAGAATCAGTGCAAATTCCTTGGCAGCCATCGCCTTGGCCATGACTCTGTTTTGCAGTTCTTTACCTCACCTTGTTGCTTTTTTTTTTTAAAAAAAATTATTATTGATACCAGTGGATTTCTTTGACATGGCTCTTTTTCCACCAACCAATCTGATGTGGCAAACTGTCTTTTTCTAGTCCCACTTCCATCATTTTAATGTTGGTAGGTCTGTAATGCAACTAGCATAAAGTTACCAGTGGAAAATAAGTAGAGCTGCTGTCTCCAAGATCAGTGGTTCCTCTGAGAGATTTCCCATCGGAACATGGCAAGGATGATTAACATCACAGAAGTTAATGGATAAAATACTATACAGAAAACCACCTTTCACTGTGGTACTAGAGTCAGCATTAGACTTGTTTATTTCAAGATTTCTGTTTTTTCTTATTTTTCTAGCCTTTCAGTAATTGCACATCTTCAAAAACTGTAAAATTTAAATGAATATTTTTGTTTCAGCATCATGCACTTGTCAGCTTTTTTTTCCAAACCAGGTTACTGTGACTTTTAGGAAAATAAGACTTGAGTACTTTTCATTGCAAAACTTTGAAGAGTTTTCTTGCTTAATGAAAAACAGAACAAAGCGAAGGGGAAAAAAATAAACTGTGCATTCCATATGTGGTCAGCCTCTTTTTGACTAGTTTCTGTCTAAACCTTTTTTATTAAACCTTTTTTTTTTAACAGATACTGGAATTCCCTTTTCACAGCATTTGCTTAGTATAGCAGGCAAGCTTTTAAAGATGCTTGGACGGGAAAATTCAGTTGACATGGAGGGTGTCAGTTGCATAAATAAGACTACAGAAATTATTATCCATCATTTTTAAGTAGTTGAAGAGGCATACTGGCCTCAGTGGCATTTTCAAAGTGCCATTCTGGTTTAATTAGGAAAACCTGTGATCCAGCAAAAGCAACTGTTTCTTCAGGCTGTAATTCAGATTTTGACCTGCCTTAAGTCTTTGCTGCTGCTGAAACAGCTAATAGTGCTTTGCCCAGATTGCGTTAGTGTATGAATCCAGCTGAAGAGTTTTCTGGGAGCAACAGGGAAGGTTGGTCTTCAGGCAGTCTTGCAGAGTGACAAAAGAAAAATCTCATGTCAGCACAAAGAATGAGTGGCATGGAGGCTGGGATTTCATTCTTTTGGTGGCAATCCTGGTTGATATGACTTAGTGATTAGTCATTTATTGCAGAAACTTGTCGAAATGAGCCTTAGTTTTATTGGAATTTTGCTTGGTTTCGGCTAAAAATCTTCAGTATTAGAATTAATGACTGTATTGTGGTGGTTGTAATGAAGGATCTTTGCTTATCTCGGAGATATTTTTCCTTGAAGAATTTTTAGCCCTCTGTAGTTGGAAGAGCTGCTCATGCTATGGATACTTCCATATTAAAAATCCTAAGTGAAGCTGTGCATGAGTCAGTTTTGTAGGATGTCATTGAAAAATAATCCAAGGTAAGTATTTAGAAACTGTATTTTGTGGACTCGGCAGCTGTCTGAAATTTTTGAGAGCTCAGAGGAGGAGCACAACCTGTAGCACCGTTCTGCTGAAGTCATGCATCAGATTAGTTGCTGTTAATAAATGCATAATTCTATACTTTGGCAATATACTTTTGAGTTGACACTTCTTTTTGAAGCCTCGATTGGTGCAGTTGCCCAGTCCAGTGTAGGTTGAAGGCAAGTCTTTGTTCCTATCTTAAAAAGAAAAGCTTACCAGTTTTGTGAATGATACATTAGTTAGCATGCATATAGGCTTAGCTTCATATCAGTTGTTTAGGATGTGTTTCAAACAAAACATTTGTTGGGTATGGAAATCTTACCTGTATGTATTTTCAAGTGATTCTGAGGTTTTTATTAAATGGGGAACTTTCACATAAGCTAAATTGTAAATATATAGCTACATGTTAATCAAATGCATCATCTTTGGACTTCCATGCATCACTGAAGCTTTTCTTAATTTTTTGTAGACTTGTTAGTAAACTACCATTTCAGTACAAACAAGTAGATGATAAATCACTTACTTGCAACAACTGATTTGAATAGGTATCTGTTTGACAGTTACTAAGACAAGTTCCTCAAGATGGCACAAGGGGAGTGGGAAGCTTTTACTGTGGGAGAGCAACATAAGACTTTTTCAGCTCAGATTTTGAAGTTTAGATAAAATGGAAATCCATAGTACTGCAAAGCTGTTATGCTAATGTTTTGGGTTCTGGAATATCGAAATTGCTGGAATTTTTTATGTACTTGTAGCCCTACAAAAGCAAATAACTTTAAAATCCCCAGTGAAACCCAGGACCTTAGAATAGCATAAATATTGCAATAGGAGATGAGGTGAGATTTTGTTGGTTTTTGTATTAAAAAACTAATTTAAAGGGATACTGTTACACCGTAGTAGAGGAGAAATAGAAAGATTTCTTATTTTGTAGGTCTTGGAGGTATACACCCCTGACAAAAATGCGGAACATATCCAAAGTTGCTAATTTAGAGGAAACTGATTATTGGCAAGTATTTGTTCACCACTCTTCTGCTGCATCAATGCCAGGCATAGCAGAAACCAATAGCTGACCACTCAGTAGACATTGAGAAAGAAGACAGAATGTCAGATTTTCATGTCTATTTTTTTTTACGTTGCATTTGACTGAATGATTTAAGAAATTAAATGGGAAAACATTTCAAGAATTGTTTTGTAATCCATTTGCCTAAACTCATTGTATATCATCCTCACCTGCTGCGAAGGACAAACCAGTGACTCTGCCTGATTCTGCATCCTTGGCTCTGAGCTGTTTCCTCCCTAGGTCTCAGGAGCTCCAGGAGGAGTCCTGGTCCACCTCCCGCATCTGTTCTTCATGCTCAGTCACTGCAGAACGTAGCAAGCACACTAGGCAGATCTTAGGGTATCACCTTATCAGCAGACCTGCCCATTTTCCTTTCAGCTTTCTAAATCTATGCTCCTGTTACAAAAAATCTATGCTCCTGGCTACAAAAGCAGCTCAGTTTTCCTCTAAGTAATTATTAGAAAACTAAATAGTGGTGGCAGCAATTTGGAAGCAATGACTTAGCATTTAAACAAAAACAAATTCTTCTTGGCATGTTAAAAAGGGTGTAGTTTTGACAGCACAAGCTGATTCCAACCTACCTCAGCTTACATATTCTTTAGAGGTAAAATACTCATTTTTATGGAATACAGTGGAAGGTATTTTATGGGAGCAAAAGTGTATAACCACATCAAGTAAATGAGGTATCAGATTTGTGTATTTTGCCACAATTGTTTAGAAGGAGCAGCAGCATAGCCAGCAGACCGTATCTCTGCAACTATTTTGCTCATTGTTTTACTAACACTAAGCCAAATATGAAAAGCAGATGTAGAATTCCCTCCTTTTATCCTAATTAGCAGAGGGCATTGCCCTGATTTTTCATTCTTTTTTGCCCCAAAATTGTGTCTCTGGGGTAAACTTGCAGAATTCTGTATGTAAATTGTCTGTATCTTTCTCCTGCCACTTGTGCCAGACATTAAGTGCCTTTTGCAAACATAGCTTCCTTTGTGCTGCTTGCAATAGCAAGTGCTTACAGAGACATTCAGGAGAGAAGACATCGAGAGAGAAGGTATAAGATGTTGAAAGAAATTTTGGCTAGTGCTAGAAATCTTCTCAGTTCAGTCCTCTGACACATTTTGTGAATTGGTTTAATAGCAGAATGTTTCACCTGGGATATTTTGAGAGCACTCAGCACTTATTTCCCATAGTTTTTATTGTTCTCATGCATAATTTGCAAGGGAAGAGCTAATGCAGTGTTGAGTAAGTCAGTCTAGGTGCTCTTTGTAGAATTATGTAGAAGACTAATTTACATGTAATTAAAAGTCAGTTTCCTTTTCAAATTACCTGTGATACTGTTGTTTATGCCTTAGTTGTATCAGAGTTGCTTGTTTTTTTGAATGTCATCCTGCCTAATGTGCTTCACCTTTCTCTCCTTTTGCTTGAGTTGGTCTGTAACACTTTTTTTTTTTTTTAAGTAGAAAGTAAGTAATGCAAGCTATACTGTCTTTAAGGTGTTGGTCCTGTATCTATACCACGGTCTCTTTTATTCATAAAGATTAGGAAACCCAAGTCACTTTTTGTTAGTATTTTCTCATCATCATGTAGATAGCTGCGTTGGTTTTTTTCTGCCCAAGTAATGAAGGATCCTGCTGTGACTAATTAATGTGTGATCTGTTGATTAACATCTGCTGACTCAAGAACTAGAGATATCTTAGAAATTACTGTGTGCTAGAAATGTGATAGTTAGTTGTCAATAGTAATGTATTAATAACGTATAGATGAAAATTGCATTACCATTCTTTCTCACCTTCTTTTTTTTTTAATTCATATAACTGGGGAATGTAATGAGTTGTATTCATCACTTTATATCTCTCCAGAGAGTAAGTCCAGTTCTGCAGCTTTCTCTAGATGCCTAGTTCGTCCAGACCAAGCAATGGTATTCTCAGATATATGCTTCTTAGCCTTAAAGAGAGCATCCTCCTTTAGCATCTTTCACAACACTGTTCCTCTTTTTCTCATTTTGGACCAAGATATTTTCTTCTCTTGTGAAGGCTTTGTTTTGGCTTCATTAAAGTCTGTGAAAATTCAAGGTATGTGCTGGTTGTGAGGTTTAACCACAGAAGATTGTTGTCCTGGAGCTGTGCAGTTTGTCATTTTCAGTTGAATCCCTCAACCCAGTTATTTCACAGAGGGCTTGTGCATTCAGATTTTCCATGTAGGTCAGTTTTGACAACTTCTTTTTGCTCGTAACATGTTTTAAACTGCATTGCAGTATGACTACAGCTTGATCAGGCGTAGGGGATTTCTTTTAATTTGCACAGAGAACGAAGCAAGGTAAGCTTTGGCAAGCCTGGACAGCAGCCACTAGTTGTGTACCTGTAATTCCATACAGTTTGGATGCTGAATCCCAGGTTGCTACACTTCAGCTGTTGTTGGTACTAGATTTGGATGGACCAAAGGTGTGGGGTTTCTTCATCTGCAGTCACGTTGAGGAACTTAAGCTGAAATCTGTGATTTCAGTTCTTTGGTTTTAGTAAACTAGATTTTTTTTTTAAATTTCTTCTTTTGCCTCATGATCAATGAGGTAATGTATACTAATTTAATAGCTACAGTGCAGATGTTGTTTATCAAGAGAAAAGCCTACAGGTGATTAGAGCAAATGTGACTTTCTTCATGACGAGCCACAAATTCTTTCACTTTTGAGTTGTTAGTGATGGTTTTATTGCAGAGAAGAGGTCTAATTTTAAATGTAGAGTTTTACATTTACCCTTCCTTTTTCTTTCCTTTTTTTTGGGGGGAAGCCTGTAGGCTTGACTTGCCTCATTTGTCTGGCGTTTACTTTTCCTTCTTTTCCCACCCACAAATGCCCTAGTTAGCTGGATCGCTTCTTGCCTCGCCATAGTGCATTGTGAGTTCCAGCACAAGTAGTGGGTTGGGAGTAGGGGGCCATTTCTTTTGGCAGCAGCCAAAGTCTAACCTGGTCAGTTAAACCATTGTTTCACAGCCATTTTAATTTGTCAAGTTGTAGAAAGCTAGAACTGCTTTTGCTTTGAGGGGGAATAATATTATTTGAAAAATGCTGTCTTGAATCTGTGGCCAGAACAACATGCCAAGAGTCTGTCCTCAGTTATTGCACTTAAATTTTAAATCATGTTCAAAGACGGTTAATGAAATTGTTTCCCTTTATACTGAATGTCAAATTCTTGTTGTTGATGCAGTTGCTGATGCAGTTGCTGATAGGCAAAAGCAAATTTATCGCCAGCAGACTTTTCTGTTATGTTTTGCTAGGATCAACTCTGTGGCTCTAACAGACGTTACTTCCCTAACTTGAATTTGGAGCATAAATTATGAAATGGTAGAGCTTTGGCTTTCTTCCCTTTATAAATGTCTATAGACTACAAAGTTGAACTATCTGCAAGATTTCACATGACACTGTCCTACATGGTACTGTAGATATGTGGGAGAAGCCATAGAGCATGGTGTTGAGCCCACCCCTTCTTCCGTACAGGTTTCATTTGGATGTTCCTGTGCAGTCATTGAAATGTTGCTTCATGTTTTGTAGAGTGCTAAAGGCAGGAACTAGCCTTTATGAAAATTTCCAAAATCAGCCTTAAAATTAAAAACGTCTTTAGCCTCCGTTTTTGTGGTCATCTGTAATGATGTGGCAGAGCATCGTTCCCCCTTTGTGAGAGGCGTGTTCTGTCATACCATTCTCTGTATTTTCGGCTCTTAATGCTTTCTTATTTGCTCTTGGCACTGCATGTTAGTCTGCAGTCTCATACTGAACTTTGATTATTCGTTTAGCTTCAATTCTGTATAACAAAAACTGTGATATTGCAGCAGCAAAGCCATTGGGCATTTGCATAAAGCTGCAGGTGCTGTCGTGCCCATATACTGTTGAGTAGTAAAGGGATGAAAGAAGATGAAATGCATTATTTTTGTCTCTTCTGACAAGTTTTTTCCCCTCTTTGAATCACCAGCATCAAACTGCTGGGATTATATTTTAAGCAAAAACTGTCACAAGAATTAGAACTTACAAAATGGAAGAAATTCCGTCAAAAAGTAGCTCACCTGCTAAAAATAATATATGCATTGATGTTCTGTGTATCTGGGAAGTACAGTATCTTTCTGTTGAATTTGGCCCGTTGTAATAACTATCTGGGGCTATCAAGTGCACTAAAAATCTCTGCCACCCTCACGTCTGAGAAGAAACATGTTGTTGAGTATCTTCCTTCTCATAGAGCAGTAAAGCATCTGCAGCTTGTATTTGACTTATTCATACTAAGTAGCTCTAAATACGGACTTCTTAGAATGCAGTGGAAGCTTTGAAAAAATTGTGTGGTTTGTAGAGAACTTGTTCACTCTGGGACATGTTGGTGGCTTGTCTCTAATAAGCTACTGGGCACCCTACGATGAGTTACTGTCTCTCACCCACCACAGCTGTTAGCAGTTGGTGCATCTTTTGAGTCCACAGGTGCTGCTGTTCTAAGGTAATAGATACAGTGGCTGAGACTGGGTCATCTTGGTGACAATATGCAAAGCATGCTTCTTAGGGCAATTTAACTGAAGGTTTATGGATTCTCCCACTTGGAGCTTGGGAAAGCAACTTGAAATTCCTAGGTACAGATAGTATACGTGGTCACATTCCCAGCTGTGTAGTTGAATGTCACAGGGCATGAACATGAAATACTGTTTGACTGATGGTGGCCAAGTAATTGTTAGTGAAGAGTAGACAAACTTCTCATGAGTTCTGCAAGAGTAATTTCTTATTTAGTGAAGGGATAGGAAATTCTAACAAAACATGCAGAGAGCACGCTGAGAATCTTCAGTATTGAGTAGCTATCTAGATCACTTGATATGGTTAATGAACTCTCATAGATCTAAGCATGTAAGTCATGCTTGCATGTTGAAGGGGTTGGATTTTAGAAAAACAGGATTCTAAAAATACAAGGAGGTCATGATAGAAAACGATCCTGGATTTTCAGAGTGATATGATAGCCAGGAGATATAATGTGGTGCATTATCAGGAGATGTAATGTGTGAACGGGAGGATAGCACTTTCCAGAAGGAGTTATGAATAAAATAGGAATTATGTAGAAAACTGGAAACTGGGCTGGACTGCTTGTCCGTTTCTGTACTTGCTTGAATAAGGATGGAGGAGGTTGGAAATAGGCCACATTCTCAACGTGCCACAACAATGAATGGTGAAAAAAGCAGCATCATTAAGATTTAAGGATAACAATTCATTTCTATTATCATAGGGAGGAGATGCTTGCAGCCTTAGTTCCTTTGAAGTAACAAAGTCGTAACAAGAACTGACGGATAGAATTCAAACTGGAAAAAAACCCCATGCATTGAACACATACAGCTTAACTGTAGATAAATTCTGTAACTGGTTATCACAGATGAGGATTTTAGGTTCAATTACAGGGAGTGATTGGGAAATGAAGGTGACAGATTTGTGTAGCTCAGCTGAAAACAATCATTCCTGAGTTGGTGGTGGTGGGGTTGTGGTTTTTTTATTTATTTATTTTTATTTTAAATCTTTGGAGCACTGTTCTAACCCCATTCCCATGGGTTGCACTTCATTGTTTTACTCTTTTAGTTGTTGATTCCTTGTACTTACGTATTTTCATATTATTCTGGAGAGTATTTATTATAGTTTGCAGACCACTCCAGCAGTTACTGGTGGTCTCTTCTGACCCCAAAAATGTGTTTCAGATATAAAAGAAAAAGCTGAATATCTGTTTGTTTCCCTTGTTGTTTTCTCATGGTACAATTAGTCTCCCCTTTGTAGAGGAGCAGGGAACTATTTGAGCAGTGTTTTCTTCATTGAAGAAGAGAACTTGCTGTCAAAGGTTAACTTTAAATGATGTGCCATCTATACAAATATGCTAATTGTTAAGCATAGTATGAGAAAAGCTCCAGTGTTTGTATGAACATTTAGAAATTCATAGACTTGAAGAGTTGGAACTTTCGCCAGTTTTTATGGTCCAATAGTCTGATTGTGTCTTATGCAAGGCTATATAATAGAAGTACCTGCTTATTTCTACCAACAGGAGTGGCCAACTCCATGTGTTTGGATGTGACTGCAGAGTAAAAATAGCTTGAGACAATGCAAAATTCTGAAGCAGTAATTTGCTGATTGATGAGACACAAAATAATGAAGAACAACAGTCTGTTTCTTCAGAAGATCTTGAAGCGTATATGAAACATTTAGTGGGAGACTGAGGGCAAGCTAAAGGCAGTCAGCAGTAGCTAGACACCACAAATAGTAATCGAACGTTTCGTTTCGGAATTTCCCTGCAAAAGCAAAATATTTCTTTTTTTTTTCTTTGTGAAACAAAACATTTTATGCTGAAACTCGAAAGTCAGGATATCTCCAAAAAATCACATAGCTTGAATTAGGCAGCTAGATCTAGCAGTGCATCATGATGCACAGAGTGATCGGAAGTTGGTACCACTTAAGTGGTTCTATAATGTTGCATCCTTTGCCACTTCATGTTGTGGTAGCAGTGCAAAATCTCATCAGGAATGGTTACATAAAGTGGGAGGATGCTTTTTTTTTTTGTGGATGTGTCTTTTTGTTATGTTAAGGTAAATTCCATTTGTTTTCCCTGTTCTCTCATGTTTTGTTTGTAGTATTCATAGCCCACTGAGTCCTCTGAAGCTGCATTTCAGGGCTTTCCAGTAGGGAATCCTTTCAGGTGAATTTGCATTGAACAAGCTTCTATATAGGAAAAACAAAGGGTGGTGGTTGTTGTTGTTTGTTTAACACTTCTAGCTAAGCTCAGAATATTTAAGTGTGTCTGAAGAGGCTGGCTATAATTGTTTGAATACACTTCGTTTCTCTAATTCTGCGTCCCTTGTAGTCAGCAAAGAAGCTCCTGCTTGGTAACAGTGGAAGCAGCATGACTCCCCATCGTACGGTATTGAATGTTCCAGTTATGTGTGTTTTTCCTACAGCTTCAGTGTAATTGGTTTTATTTGCTATTGCAGCCTTTTACTGCCATCATAACTATAAATGTAGTCTAAGGCACAAGTGCAGCCAGAATTGATTTCTAACTCTTACATACAATACCTCAATTACTGGTAGCAGTTAAGCAGTCTAAACTGTTGTAATATGCATTGGCTGCTAAAAGTTAGCATGAATGTGTGTATGTAGGCAGCTGGGCACCTTTGAGGACAAGGTGGTGTGTGAATGCCGTTAGCACGCTTGTCTTTTTGCTAACGTGAGCTCAAAACTACCTTCTCATCCTTGGTACTGTAAGGAGGGGAAAAAAAAAAAAACCAACAAATCTGTCAGCGCCTGATGCTGCAGTAGTTCAGGAACCAGCCTGTGTGGAGTGCTACAGCTGCAGCAACCATCTCAGGTGAGCTGCTGGTTTTTCATCCGATCCTTTCAAAGTTCAAAATTTCATTTCAATATGTTGGCTTTTAGTGACAATATGACAAGCAATGTAATCTTTGGGAAAAGTGTTTGCTGTGTGCGTTTTCCGCTTCAAATATTGTAGCATGTTAAGACCAGCAGTAAGACTGATGGAGAGGAGAAGGGACAACTCTTTTTTCTGTTGAAGTGGAATTGGCTACATGAACATTTTGTGGCAACCCCTAAGCGTTTCCTCAACAGTGCAGTAGAGAGCCTTTTGTGAGATCATGGTCAACTAAAAAAGGGGTGATCAATGAAAGAATATGAGTTTTATAAATTGCAAAATTAGAGCCTTATTCTTGAAAGGTTCAATAGGGTGGATAAATAACTCTCGAATGATATGTGCATCTTGAGCAGAATGATGAGATGAAGACATATACCACTGCAGCCAGTTTGAAGCTGAGTTTGGAAAGCTGAGCTTTTTGGGAGCTTCTATCTGTTGCAAACTTAGTAGGGAAGCCTTTGAACTGCGGCTGACCCTGCCCTAAAGATCTTGCAAGTGAAGAGCAGCGTATGTGCATCAAGGGATGCAACCAGGCAGTTTTAGGCACTGTATTCACTGCAGTTCTGAGATGTCTAACAGATCTGACCACAGAAAAAGGCAAAATCTGTAATGGTAGCGCTGAAATGCCTGTCAGCAAACCTGTCCCTTCTGGCTCTTGTATAGCTGTCGTGTTGAGGTTGATGTTCCCAGCAGTGCTGTCTGGAGGTTATAACTTGGTGTCTCCTTGCTCCTTGGCTGTCGCAGCCTGTCTTCTGTGCGTGGCTGGTCCCCGCTCGAAGTGCGGATTAGCTCATCTGTCAGGCAGGGTGGGGTTTGAAGAACAAGTGCTGCTAATAACGGAGCCTGCCTGCAGGAGCTCTGCTTGCAACATTTCAGCAGCTGCTAATCCATTTACAGTATAGCTAATCAGATTGTGCTGTTCAATACCGCAGAGGCTTCAAGCTCCACAACTGTAATTGAGCTGGCTGATGTGTATAAGCTAGCTTGCGGATGAAATCCAGCCGGCGGTTACAGTGGAGACAGAGTTTTGTCTGCTGAGGTTCACAGCTACTTTCTGTTTTGTAGCTCTTGATTACGTGTGTTAACCTAGGACACTTATCTCAAGACAGAGTTTTGAAGCTTGGAGTTTAGTCTCTAAATCAATCATTATTTTGAGCGGCTGACGTCCTTACTTTGGGTGGCTGATGGGGCTTAGCGAGTTAGGGTTTTTTTGTCTTTCTAAGTGTGGGGACAGTCTAGCTTGTTCTTCACCATTCGTGTATGTCACCAGTAGTTTGCATCCAGATTTGCTATCTTAAGAGCAAATTTCTGTCTTAAGAGCAAATGTCACTGTGTTTAGGTTAACACGTTAACAGCACTGCTTATGGAAAACTTAAAGAAAAACAGAAAGCATCAGTTTCATATACCTTTTTGCTTAGTTCTCATGCTGGTGTGAATTGTCATGTTGAAGTAGCTCCTTTGCAATACAAAACTAAGCAAATGACTTGTCTTTTAAAATACTGTAGTAAGTAATTGATCTGAAATTCTTGCTCCTGTCTCTTGTAGAGCTATAAATGGGGGGTAATTTTTACTGTGGGTTTGGTAACTGTATTCATTTGGATTGTCATGGCAATGGTGTCTCCAGATTCTTTAGAAAGGCTGACTTGTTGTTCATGAACAAATTACCAACCTTCCACCCCCACCNCCCCACCACCAAAATTCCCATGCAAACCACACAGTTTTGGAACTTCATTTTAGCTCTTGTAGCTTTAGTAAATAGACTAAAATAATCTCAAGCTCATTTTTTCTTTT
This sequence comes from Chauna torquata, assembly GCA_013399475.1. Classification (NCBI taxonomy): domain Eukaryota; kingdom Metazoa; phylum Chordata; class Aves; order Anseriformes; family Anhimidae; genus Chauna; species Chauna torquata. The sequence continues at coordinate 52,859 of VXAL01012495.1, forward strand.
TTTTCCTCCCTTCTCTCTGACACTAAGACCTTCAAATAATATTGGCATAAAGGAGATAGCTTAGTCTGCTTTAGTATCGTGACAGAAACTGATATCAGGAAGATGGTTTGTTCATAAACTTTAATCTGGGCAATACCATCTTTGTGTGTTGTAGTGCGAGTGATGGAGAAGTCCTAAATGCATTTAGCACTAATTAAAAATGTGATCTGAAAAATGAATATTTATAGAATCCAATAGCGACAGCTGGATTTTCTGTTTAAAAAAAAACATGCAGGGTTTTCCTTAAAAATGGAAAAGATTATAGCTTCTCAAAACCTGAGAATGCAGTGAATGTTGTCAGGTACTATGTTTTAAGAGTACTTGAATCTAGATCTAATTGTTCATACTACATGTGATACTACCAGTTTTACTGAAGCTGTTCTGTTTTCTTCTAGGTGAATCTGGACTGGGAAAATCAACATTAATCAACTCATTATTCTTAACAGAATTATATTCCCCAGAGTATCCAGGCCCTTCACACAGAATTAAAAAGACTGTACAGGTATGTCTGGGGGGAAGGCTGCAGCTTGAGTAAATTAACTTGCAGTTTAGTGGCACAGGGTGATACAGTTGTCACGTAAGTACATGAGTGCATGTGTTTTAAATGAGTGCAGCCATAGTGTGAACCATTATGAAATATTCATTATATCACTCAGCATACTGTAGCTACACAAAACTTTCAGGTTATGAAACTTGTACCCTGTTGAAGCGTGGGAGTCCTGAGGTACTTTGCATGCTGCTTGTGCTTTAGAAACATCATATGGGTGCAGTCCTGTTAGGAAGTGGAATGTTTTATTATCAATTAAAATATTAAGTATATATGTAGAAATACTTAGATGTGCACTAAAACTCTGACTGTTTAAGGCAGGGTTTTAGAAACTGTATTACTTGGTCTTTCCCCTTACTGCAAATGCTTTGTGTAAAAGTATCTGGCAGTATTCTGCAACCTGTGTCCTTTGTGGTACGTTTTCTACGTGTTGCAAGTTGTTATTCTGAAACATAGATGGGGCTAGGGTGAACCCAGCGGAAGAAGCGCTAGTCTTATGTAGGCAAAGAAGATGTTCCTACAAGCGCATGATACAACTGAAATATTTACAGTGAAAAACTGAACTTGATCTGTTTTTTTTCTGTAGTATTCTGCTACTAATCAGTATATTTTTCTCTCAAGAAATGTAGCATGCTGTTTGTACTATAAAAAAGATTATTCAAAAAGAAAACAACCTAATACTAAGAAATAGCTAAATGTCCTCTTAGTGTTTTGGGTAGTTTCGGAAATTCTTGCTCTTCAGCATGCTACTTTCTGCCTCCACAGTTGAGCAACTGAATAAAAACAGATGAACTCCACTCATCTCCCTTGATGCACGTCAGACACTTGTTTAAGGTTTTGGTGAAGACAGCTTGTAATAATCCAAGTTCATGCATGCCCCTGGTGAAGACCAGGTTACGGCTCACAATTGCTGCTGTTGTCCAGCATAGCTCCTCCAACTGCAAAGAGTGACAGAGCCTCAGACCGCCTCAGCTGTGTCTGAAGTGCTTGTGTGCTTACAGAGCTGTCATGAAGGGATTAGGAGGCCTGGCGTTGAGCTGGTAGATACTCGAGACGCTAAACAGAAGCTGTAAAATTGAATGCCTTATTTATTTTTTTATTTTTTGTTATTCAATGGAATTGGATAATACTGCTCCAGTGCTATGATCCACTGACTTTGTTTTGTGCGGGTTTTGGTTTGTTTTTGTTTGGAGTTTTGAGCGTGAGGTTAATTTTTTGTTGTTGTTTTTATCCAATCTCAGAACACTGGATAATTACTAGAGGGCCAGGAAAAAATTAGTTATGCTCATACTTGAGGAGGTTAAATAAAATTGTTTGTCAGTTAGCTCAACACCAGGCTTGAATACAAAATGCATTTGTTGCAGAATATTGATTTTTATTTTATTTATTTATTTTTGGAGGAAAGCTTTTGAACTTCCGCAGTTTGACAATATATTTGTATTTCTCTAAGCTTTGGCCATGTCTGTTAAGCTATTTTATCAGTTTAATATAAAGCCACAGTGACTGACAAAATGGACTTGTCAACTTGTTAATAGGGGCATTAGGGCATTATTTGAATTAGGCTAAGTTTATGTACCTGGTTCAAAGAAATGTTAAGTAGGATGGAAAAGGTGTACAAATAGTTTACCTCTAATACAATAACGCTTATCAATGAAAGACAATGAAACTCAGTAAATGCTGGAAAATTAAGTAGAAGGATGTCTTTTTTATTGGTAGAGAGAGTTGGTTTGATTTCATTATTGTTGATTACACGTTGGTAGCTGAAGCTAAACCAATTCAGATTATGTTCACTTATCTGGATTGTTCTAATTAATTTAAGGGTTGGTTAGATTCCTGTCATTAGAAGATTTTTTTTTAATTGGGAAAAATAGGAAGAATTTACATGTAGACTAAAAAAAAAAAAAAAAATTACGAGACAGCTTTCAAAGGTAACACAGCCCATCCCTGACTAATGATGGATCAGTGTAAGGAAAACTAAATGAAAACTGTGTGTGTGGAGTTTCTGGAATCTGAGTTAAGTATTTTCATCTGCTGAGTAGCAAAATTAGATGATTTAATAATCATCCTGACTTATTGCGTTCTTCAGAGATGGAACTGTCTTACTTCAGTTTCTAAGTGAGGATAAAATAGTTTACCACTACAGCCTTGGAAATTGTATGTGCTGGCAATTGTGGCTGATTTGTATGTGGTTCTGATCAAATATTCAATCAAAGAATTAGTAGCAGGAGATGCTACTTAGGTCCGTGGGATTTGTGCTCTTTGCCACTGTAAACCTTTCTAAGTTGAAAATTAGAATACTAAGGGTTTTCTAGGGTAGGGATAAGACAGATCACCAGAGCATCCTAAAATCTTGGTGGTAGTTATTCCCTCTTCTTATATGGTGGGAGTCATTTATTGATCAGGAAATGTGTAATAGTCTCACTTAGATAATTGCAAACTGTACTTTTGGAAATGCTTGAAAACAATAGTGGTTTAAAGTTGTTTCATGAGACTTCCTTTGTATTCCTTTCATGGAAAACATAGAAAAACAGTTGATAGTAAATGTTTTGATGTCAGATGGATGCCAAGTCTTGTTTAATCCAGTAAAAGTAGTCAAGGCGTAACATGCGCAGTATCACAGAATTCTGTATAGCACTGCAGAATAGACCAGTGTGACCCAGTTAACCAGAGTGCATGGGAAAATGGCCATGTGGAGAAGACGTTTAATAAAAAAGTTTTAAATTCCAAGGCTTGAACTAATGTTTTCCATGAATCCCTTGGGAATACTTGTAAAACCAGATGATAGGATACACTTGGATGCTTAACTATGAATGACACTCGTTTACAGTGATTTTCTGGATCTTTTCCAGATGTTGCTGCTTTCTGTGCCTTTGACCATGTATGGGCACAGCCATTCATGTTACAAAAGAAATAAAACTTTACAGAGGCTTTATGGCAGGTTCTTCACCTACTGTCTCACCAGCTGTTTCTGCCACTTAGAGTGTATGGTGGATGTGGTCTGACTGTCCACAATGCAGTCATGGCACGTTTAATTAGATCCACTAAGTTTCTTGTTCTGTAGGTATTTGAAAACTCTGCTCTGATAGCAAGATATCTACATGAATTGATGAAAAGGAGGAATTTAAATCCTCACCACCTAGTAGGATACTAGCGCTGTCTGCAGAGATTCAGTTACTGCAGGGTATTTGTCAGAAATACGACTTCAGAAATTTAGCCACACTTACAAGCATACAGATTCAGGGAAAATGTTTGGTGTAGCTTTTCTAAGCATCTCCTGACCTTCCTTTTTCTTTGTTATAAACACACCTTCAAGATTATACTTTATTAATTGCTTTTTCTGTAAAAGCATTCCACTATGAGAGCTTAATAATTTAATTATTCTTGCTGGGAATTTTTGTGCCAGAGAATAAAGTTGATACCTTGTAGCAACTGGCAATAGTACAGTTCTTAACCTTATCATCTGTAGTATTTTGAAAGTGTTACAGGTTTTTTATACTTGCAGAGAGCTTGGTTATATGAGGTCTCTGTGGTTACTGTATGCAAGATAGCAAAAAGAATTCAAGGAATCAGAAGTTAATCTCCTGCATGCTAAAGCTTGTGAGTAGTAAACTCTTGGCTGAGTTGACTGTGTGCCTGGGGATTACTGTCTTGAGTTCTGGCATCAGTTGTGTACAATAACATTTCTGTATAGAGCTCTTGAGGGGAAAAAAAAAGTCTATTCAACGCAATTAAAACTTAAGTTTTTACAACGTTGCATATGTGTTCCCAGACTCTCACTGCTTTGGACTGGACACTTTTGGAAGGATAGAAATTGTGCAGTTAGTGAAAGGGTAATTTGCTGGTGTCTAAGGCTGGCGGGTGTTGGGTTTTTTGGTTTTGTTGTTGCTGTTTTGTTTTTTTTAATTTTGTTTTAAACCTTCCTAACTTTGCAGTTAGGCATGCTCAAGTAAGAGATTGAATCGGGTGGCCTCAAAGTCCACTCCAATTTACCTTCTCCTGTGACTAATCATTGAAATTAGCCCAATGCTGGGGACTCTTGTTTTATGAAGATGTCTTACTGATTTTATTTATTTATTTATTTGGTTGGGCGGGTGAGGAACCAGCTCATGATGACTGCATGCTGCAGAGAGCCGCGGTATTGCTGCGTTCATTCGTGAGACCTAGCAGCAAAATGGATTGATCTGACTTGGATAGGATCCTTACTGAAAAGTAGGGGAAAAATAGCATTCTGCATATTCGGAGGTTAAATGCGGAGCTGCAACTCCTTTGGAGTTACTGTTTTCTGTGCTTCTGTACGTCCTCATCTTAACTATAATCAGTTTTTTACTTGTGCAAGAGGTGTTTAGTTTGACATTCTGTAGAGTGTTAATTTATCTTGCAGTTTTAAGTTGCGTCCTATAACTAGTGATTGCAAAGTGTTTGCAGCGATTTTCAGGTGTGGTTGTGAGCCAGTCCATTTCAGCTGTACAACTAGGTATGTGCAAGCACTTAAGCAGCATTGACAGGATCTCTCAAGTCTTGAGCTGGTCAAGACACCATCCAGATAGGACTTACTGTCCAAGTTTCTACTCTCTCTGGAAGTTCATTACTGAATGTTCTCCAAGTGTTCACCTAGTTACATTTAACTTAATTTTCTCTCCCCAGTAGGTGATCAGGACTCATAAGAAGAGTGTTAAGCAGTACTGTGGCATAAATGTCTGCAAACTTGTGTGCGGCCACTTGCTGTTAGGAATAAATGGCTGGCATACTTGATTTCTTGAATCCATATCTAGAAAATGGCATCACTAGTAATTAATAGAAATTGGCTTAATATCAGGAAAAGCATGATTAAATATGTGAGCAGTTAAAAGAGCCAAAATGCTAATGTGAGTTTGTCATTTCTTACTGTTGTGGATCAGACTGATATAACAGTGGTTATAGTTTTTTTTTTTTTCCCTCCCACTGAATGCTGCTTTATCAGGCAGATACACCTGATATTGGCATTGTCAATAATTACTGATACAATAATAACCCATTTGGGGGTAAGACAGGTTAGCAGTCCATTTGCTGTTTTAAGCGTGAGCTTTCTGTTTCATGCGCTGCTTCCTGCAAGCCTACAGAGCTGTGCTGCAGGTGGGTGGTCACAACTCCGGCATGCATTCCCACACCCAAATCTAGCATCATATCTTGTGCTGCGGCAGTTTCCTCGTTGAGTCAGTCTTCCATCAGTGACCTGAGCTAACAGAAAACCAATCCATCATGGTCATGTGAGTTCTGGTACAGCAGACTGCAGCTAGATTGTATTACCTTCCAATCTCTCTGCCTTTATAACAGGAAACCGTCACTTTCTAGGATTCGTTTCCCAGGCATTTCACTAACTGAAGCGAACTGAAGACAAACAGATATATTCTTAAAAAGTTATTAAGTTGGGTCGTTGGGGGAGGGGGGATTAGCTCTAAAAAGTGTCATTTTATTTAAAATGACCGAAGTTAGCTATTTAATCAGTTAGCTATTTCAGCATGATGCCTGGTTTATGAGAATGTCTGGATATCTCAACATACCTGTTTTTATACTGGCATCAGTATTGTTGCTTAGAGTTTCTTCTCTTTTGACAGGAGTTAAAATATTAGGATATTTTATATACTTAGATGAGTTCTTTTGTTATTGACTTTTAAAATTTAAATCAGGACCTTTTTTTTAAATGTACGAATCAATGGATATCAAAATAATTGGGATTTTATACGCAAAGCAAGTTGCTCTGGAGCAGAAAGGTCAGCAGTTCTTTGTCAGACATCTTATTCATTGAATGCTTTTCCCAATGTTTAAAATAGATGGCTAAATTGTGAGGCATTGAAACTCATTCATTTTACAGGTTGAGCAGTCAAAAGTTTTAATCAAAGAAGGTGGTGTTCAGTTACTACTTACAATAGTTGACACACCAGGATTTGGAGATGCTGTGGATAATAGTAATTGGTAAGACGTTCTTTGTGTGTTCTCCCACAATAATACTGAATTGTATCTTTTTTGTATGTGTGTGATGTAATAATACTTTGTGACTTTTTTTTTAAATGCACACTTTGATCTTCAGTTAAAATGGTCATGGCTTTAAACTTGTCTGTACTTTGGTATTAACTGAAAACTTTGCTGTAGTTTCAATTACCGTTATAACTTGATTGAAACTATCAGCTTTTCTCTAACTACCTTTAAAGTGAATAGAACATGTAGCTCTTTATCAACACTTCCAGTATGCTGAACCTACTTGTGTGCTGTCCCAAAACTTGACAAGCAAAGTGTATTCGTTTGGTTACTATTCTTAAGTATTTTATTTAATGTTATTATAAGAAGGTAATTGTGTTTGAAAGGGTTTTTCAGTGAACTAGTAGAATTGTATCTTTAGACCTGTGTAACTCAATTTTATGTTGAGGAGCTGGTTGCTTAAAAGCATTAAATTTTTTTTAACTTAAAAAAAAAAAAGTCATGGGGAAATGGCGTACATCTAATTCTTAGCAAAGTCAGATTTTTTTTTTTACATACATGATGTAACTTACACATTTTTAATCATGTAACCTCTGCAGTTGGCAGCCTGTTATCGACTACATTGACAGTAAATTTGAGGACTACCTGAATGCAGAATCTCGAGTGAACAGACGTCAGATGCCAGATAATAGAGTGCAGTGTTGTTTATACTTCATTGCTCCTTCAGGACATGGGTTAGTATTAGTGTATTTTGTTTCCTTTTTCTGTCTTTATCTCAGACAAACACCTACATTTGGCATTCCTATGTATGAAAAGTTCCGTTCAGTTGTTTCTTAATGACCTACAGACCATGCTTAATTTCAAAGAGCTTACTTTGGCTTGTCAGACATCAGCAAGCCTGGCAGGTAATGAGTTGGAACACCAGAAAACATGATTGCGTATTAATTACATAACAAGAAAAAGTAGGATTAGAACAATTAAAAATACACAAGTATTCAAAAGTGCCAGGACTACTTGTGATCTGTATGTCTTTCTTCAGACACTTATATTTAAATTTCAACTATAGAAATTAGCTGGTTCACATTTCAAGCATCAGGATTTTTGCTTTCCTCTCTTCCTCCCTGCTTCCCTCTGATGTTAATGATAAATCGAAGATGAAAAGCTTCTTGCATCCTTTTAAGCATGCTTTATTCACGTGGAGATTAAGTCTTTGTCTAGTAACAATTCCAACATCCACATTCTGGATTTTTGCCAATTATTGTGCAATCTTCCACCACTTCTTAGTTTTTAATTTGTTCAGACTTCTACCTAGTGGTAGAGAGAGAGAACTGCATTTCCAGAGTGTATTAGATGCAGGCTGGCTAGATCTGAAATTTGTTGCTTAGCATTTTATCATTGTATTACAACTGATTAAGTTTCTCAGAGACTCCTCAAGTTGTCCCTTCAAAACAAGGAGGAGGAGAGGATAAGTAGCCTATTCTGTTGTACAGATCAAAAGTAGGAAAATTTTGTGAAGGAAGTAATGAAGGAATTCTGAAAAATATTCCTCTGGCAGTGAAAGCCTGTTACTACATTTAGCTTCAGTAGTTAGCATCCAAATGATTGTAATAATATTTTTGAACTAGAAAAACTTTTACAATTTTGAAAGGAATCACTGAAGGGTGATGTGGAGAAGAGTTTTTCTTATGTAGACTCATCTTAACTAAGCTTTTTTTGGTCAACGTCCGTGTTTGTTATGTCAGTTTTACTCAACATGTGTCAGTTTTAAATGCAAACGTTTGAATGTTTGGCAGATACTGTCTCATTAGTTGTGCCAAATCAAAATTTCATGTAAATAAAGGGAAAATTAAACTTTCCTTGTGTTAGTCAATTTTTTGAGCAGAAATTTGAGATTCTTTAAAAAAAAAAAAGAAAAAGGAATCTCATAATCTTTTTCTCCCTCCTTTTATCTGTTAAAACTTTTTAAACCCATTGGAGGCACGTGTAAATTGCGTGTAAAGAAAAATAAAAGTAATGTTTAAGTTGAATTAAGTTTTGGCTCCTGTCAGTGAGTGTAAAGTTGAGTTAGGTTTGCATAGTGTCTTTCGGTTTCTGAAGTGATTGGAACTGTCATCTCATTAAGGAAATGAATGGAGCACAGAGAAAATCGGTGCTTCTGTTAGCATTCATTTCCTCTTTTAAGATATTTTCATCTCTGAAAGAATATTACTCACTTCCTACCAGTTTTCTTTGGCAATGCAGTCTTGCATCGTGTTTTGTGTACAGACAATGGCCTATGTAACTTACCAAGTACAATATTCGTCACTGTTAATGCATGGATCTATTTACAGTGAGTTAAAGCATTTGTAGATGAACTTGCTTTTGTTTGTCCTTATGACAATACCTTTGTAAAAGCAAACTTGTTACGATTTCTAAAGAATAAAAGTTGGAGGTTTGGTCCTTCCATCTAACGCATCCCACCATTTGTAGCTGGTACCCCCACAAACATCTGAACTAGTAAGTTAGTTTGTGTGGGGCAGGAGGAGAGAGTGAAAGGGCTCATAGGGGGGCCTTCTAGATGAGTGAATGGGGTGATAATGAATTGCAGCCTCCTCCTGCGATTCTAGATTCTTTATGTAAAGGCTTCCTGCTTCAGTCTCCACCTTAAGCTCGAGTGCTGTAGTTGGGAACTATTCTGCTTTGGCAGCTGCCTTTCAGCCTGGTGTTGAGTTAGGTAACTTTTTGAAATGTGGAAAGGGAAAGCATACTAGGGTCAATGGATAGCCACACCAGTGCTCTTAAACTAGACATGGATTAATGTTAAAGGAAACATGCTGAGAAATTCAGTGGCAAGTAGAAAATGTTAAAGTGAAGCTACATAAGTTTTCTTTGACATTTTCTTTATTCTGTTCTAGGTATGTATATGGCTTGGAGGAGAAGCTAAATTTGAGTACCGAATGAATCTGTTCCTAATCCTAATTTATTTAATATGAGAAATAATCTTATTAAATCCTTTAAGTGAATCCTTTAAGCCTGACTAAAGTTGCTATAATTCTAAAGCATTAATGCTTCAAAACCTGTGGCTTTATTTTAGCAAGCAGGAAATATTGACCATTTTGACCCATGCTGGTGTTTTTAGGTACCTGTGTGGTGGGTGTTTAGTTTTTAAGTCGTTTTCATTCACTTTTATGATAGTCTGTTGTTAAACATAGTACTTTAGAGATGAGCTACTTTGTGCACAGGCCACAGTTTTAACTATCTTCAGCAGTTTAATGTATTTGAAAAAAGAAAAATCTCACAGCTCACTTCTAGGAAAGAATACACAAACATAATTTTCAGAAAGTAAAACTCAGATGTGAACACAGTATGATTCACAACCTACCAGTTGTAACCAGTTGTAAACTCCTACCAGTTGGATTTTAAATAGGACTATCTTTCAGCTAATGACACGAGCTTTGCAACCTTAGTAGAAGAGTTCTTATCACTTGCTTAAATGAGTGTAATTTCAGCTAGCAGAAGTCTCTTGACTACTAGTAACATTAACTTAGACTTACTTCTCTAGCATTATACAACGCTAGGGGATTCCTATTGCAGTTGCAGGTAGTCTTTTGAATGTCATTCAAGCATTTATCGCTTATAAATCAGTGCCTTAAGAATAGTTGTCAGGACGAATCTTGAATCATTTGTATGTTCTTGTTCAAAGCCTTGCAATTTTGTGTTAATTAATGCTGTCTTTCAGACTTAAGCCATTGGATATAGAGTTTATGAAGCGCCTGCATGAAAAAGTGAACATAATTCCACTTATTGCCAAAGCAGACACACTTACACCTGAGGAATGCCAACAGTTTAAAAAGCAGGTGAGTTGAAAGATTAATATTTACAATGCGGGATAATTTAGTAAGTTGGCCCTTATGGAAATGGTGAGATTTAACTTCTTGTATGCAAAGTTTAAACCCTGAAGGCAGTGACTTGAGACAGCAAAGCTAGTTAGTTTATATCCCTAGATTTAATTATATTTCTTGGTGAAATCTTGTTTCTGTCCTCAGGGGAAGATGTTTTAAGTGTAGCATGATTCTTGGCAGGTGAAATATTTCACTGCTGAGATAAAAATCAGTAATGGCGGAAGGGAACTTTCAAGATTTAGGTGCCTACCTAACAGAAATCGTGTTTAAAAAAAAAGGGAGGGGGGGGGGGAAAACAACCACAAAAAAAAAAAAACANNNACACAAAAACAAAACAAAACAAAAACAAACAAGAATTCCCCCAAAATACACAAAACCCAGTATTTAACAGTATTACACTATTACTGACTGTATTAGCACACCAACATGGAAGTGAATGCTGTATGTTAATTAAAGATACCTCAGGTACTAGCCGAGAAGCAGTATGCTGTGTTCAGTCTTGGGCTGTTGCAATGCTTTTTACAGATGGTAAGATAATTGTAACATTGATACAAATGAAATTGTTTCTTCGTGTTTTTACAATAAATTTAGTAGTAGTGCTGCCAAGTGGTTTGTTTTATTTCAACTATGCGCTCAGAGTTGGAACACTTAGTCTTTCCTGTATTGTACGAGGAGGATAAGGAGGACACAGAACAGGATAAAACAAGACATGAGATTAGTTTTGTTGAACAGTGTGGAGTCTTAGTTTAAAAAAAACAAAACAAAAACAAAAAAAACGGGTTCTGAAAAAAGTTGGCATTAAGAAATGCTGTGTGCAAAGCTCTTGATTTAAGACTGAAAATGAAATGACATTTTCTGCCTTGGAGAAATTTAGGCAAGGTGCTGTAAACCTGAGGTTCATTTTTGGTTGTTTTTAATGGTTTTTT
>VXAL01012495.1:79928-92530 GCA_013399475.1 Chauna torquata
CAAAAAGGTTTTTACTGTTTAATGTTTCAAATTTAAAACAGTTTTCTGTTATCCAGCTCTTGGCATTGTTTTTTTCCGTAGCTGTTTTTTTTTTTTGTTACAAAGCTGTGCTAATATAAATTTTAAGAAGTTATAAATATTTTCAGTGACAAATATCTCTGTAAAAACCCTTCCTCTTTATAAACTTTTTGGCTAAGCCTCAAGATAAATATGATCAAATTTCAGCAATGAGTAGAAGAGCGTTTCAGTGCATAAATTATGAAATTCTCCCAGTTTCTTTCTCAAGCTCCATCATGTTTACACAGATGCTCATAAAGAATTAGTGGAATTTTCATACTTACCTGTAAATTTGCAAGTCTTCATTGGATTGGGAAATTAGTTACTTTAATCTTCTCTGACCGTGGTTTTATCTTATTACTGGCTTGCAGAGGTTCCACTTTGCACATACGCAGAATAACTTTTAACTTTTGCAGATCTTAGAGGACTGCTTTAACATACATCCTGTTAAATCAGTTAAATGTTTTACATATTTGTTCAGTGTTTTTTCTTTAAATCTCTTTTGTTCAAGCCCCTTGTGTTATTTTATCCTGAAATACAGGATAATGTGCATTTACCCATGTCACATACTTAAGACCTAACAAAACCAGTTGTGATCTCTGTTGTAAAGATCTCAGCTGTAAATGTTCACTTGTTAGTTTATCAAATTTTTCTATGCAGACTGATTTTTGCCACTTTCTCAAATACATCCCTATTAGACTATTAGGCTGTCAATAGAAGGACAGTACTGCTCCCTTTTCAAGTCTGTAGAAACTACAGCAATGATTCATTAGTAGTCAGATCTGTGTCCTATGTTAATTTTGGAAGAGCAGACGCATTTGAGAACTTTACACTTCTGAAAGGTAACAACAATAAAATAGTTTTATTTTGACAGCTGGTTAGCTTACACAAACACTGCTACTCATCTCCTCTTTCATTCTCTTCTTATGTGAAATATTTTTTTTGTGTATTATTATATGTGACCCATGCTTAACCAAAATTTTTTTCCTTGACAAAAGTTCCTAGCAGTTGGCCTTTTGAATGGCTAAAGTAAGCATTAGACTGAGGATCAGTTTTGGTTCCATATGTAATACAGCATTTTATTCACCAGTCCAAACTTTGCAACTATTAGTTCAGATTCAATTACATATTTTTTATGGAACTACCATTTTCTTCCTCTTTCTGCCCCCCGTTGTCACCTTCAAAGCCCATTTAAAAATGCTGGTATTTGAAAAACCGTTCATATGGCCTTAACTTCATATGACGCTGTTTACTTCCACTGTATGGCTGGGTGTTAAACATGAGCAAGCAATGTGGATAAACTGAGCCATTAATAGTCAAAGCAGACCTTAACTATGTATGATATATAAGCTCATTTTTTTAAGAATGAGTGGTAAATTCTGAATCAAAATGGATGTTGCTAATTTTATTTCAGCCATCACTGGAAGTTCCTTAATTAGTTCTCTTAGCATGTTTTTTCTGCATGAATCGAATCAGAACAGTTTTTTTTGTTTGTTTTCTTTTAAGCACTGAAAATGAAAATAATATTTTTGGTAGGGCTTGGACTTGCCACTTCTAATTTATAATTTGCTGGTCTGAGCGAATTTTGCATATGTTACAGCAGATATCCTCTGCTTGTTGATTGTAACGGTTCGGTATACATTCAGTTTTTCTCCATTTTTACCAATAAGACAGTTAAAACTGACTTTCTCCAAAGCCATGCATACTCGAAACTGAAACAAGAGGCCAGTGATTTGTTTTGATTGCTCTTTGTTGAACAGCAGAAAAGTCTTGTAAGACTGTATGTAGCAGTCATAACTGGATGAAAATCATCCTGTTTTATTGGGTATTTAATGTGAAACTTGCTGTTTACAACTTGCATCGCCTTAGCGTGGGTCACAAGCTTATGCAACTTCCAGAATTCACTAGAATTCAAAAAAGGAGTAACCTTCAAATATATAGGGGAAAAAACCTAGAAATTATCTACATTACTTTTATACATTAAATTTATTAATTTTCTAAAGGAAAGTCTTCCAACTAACACTTTCATAAACAACTGATGTTCAGTTGACCAAAACTTTTTTTGCTGTATTACGTCTTCAGAAGTATGACAACCTTGTTCAACATAGTTGTAATGCTAACTTTATGCTTATGATCACTTTGAACAGTGATAATTTAGAGAGAAAATGGGACTTTTGTCTGCAACGCTGTTAAAATTTTTATTAATCCGTTCTACATAAAAAATTAATGGACAGAACATATATATTTGAAGTGGAAAGTACAAGATGCCTGAAGATCACTTGGAAGATACTGATTTTTTTTTTATTACTTATAACTTTGATTTCTTCCCTACCCATGACCAGGTTCTACCAAAGATAAAAAGTCAAGAGCTTCTTTAACCTTAATGTAAGATAAATCAAAAGGGGGCGGGGAGGGAACACCGTATGAAATTTCTTTTTGTAGGAAGCATAACTTAACAGTTAATAAAATAATGCAAAACGAATTTAAGCTAGAAGTACATACANACGCATTTGAGAACTTTACACTTCTGAAAGGTAACAACAATAAAATAGTTTTATTTTGACAGCTGGTTAGCTTACACAAACACTGCTACTCATCTCCTCTTTCATTCTCTTCTTATGTGAAATATTTTTTTTGTGTATTATTATATGTGACCCATGCTTAACCAAAATTTTTTTCCTTGACAAAAGTTCCTAGCAGTTGGCCTTTTGAATGGCTAAAGTAAGCATTAGACTGAGGATCAGTTTTGGTTCCATATGTAATACAGCATTTTATTCACCAGTCCAAACTTTGCAACTATTAGTTCAGATTCAATTACATATTTTTTATGGAACTACCATTTTCTTCCTCTTTCTGCCCCCCGTTGTCACCTTCAAAGCACATTTAAAAATGCTGGTATTTGAAAAACCGTTCATATGGCCTTAACTTCATATGACGCTGTTTACTTCCACTGTATGGCTGGGTGTTAAACATGAGCAAGCAATGTGGATAAACTGAGCCATTAATAGTCAAAGCAGACCTTAACTATGTATGATATATAAGCTCATTTTTTTAAGAATGAGTGGTAAATTCTGAATCAAAATGGATGTTGCTAATTTTATTTCAGCCATCACTGGAAGTTCCTTAATTAGTTCTCTTAGCATGTTTTTTCTGCATGAATCGAATCAGAACAGTTTTTTTTGTTTGTTTTCTTTTAAGCACTGAAAATGAAAATAATATTTTTGGTAGGGCTTGGACTTGCCACTTCTAATTTATAATTTGCTGGTCTGAGCGAATTTTGCATATGTTACAGCAGATATCCTCTGCTTGTTGATTGTAACGGTTCGGTATACATTCAGTTTTTCTCCATTTTTACCAATAAGACAGTTAAAACTGACTTTCTCCAAAGCCATGCATACTCGAAACTGAAACAAGAGGCCAGTGATTTGTTTTGATTGCTCTTTGTTGAACAGCAGAAAAGTCTTGTAAGACTGTATGTAGCAGTCATAACTGGATGAAAATCATCCTGTTTTATTGGGTATTTAATGTGAAACTTGCTGTTTACAACTTGCATCGCCTTAGCGTGGGTCACAAGCTTATGCAACTTCCAGAATTCACTAGAATTCAAAAAAGGAGTAACCTTCAAATATATAGGGGAAAAAACCTAGAAATTATCTACATTACTTTTATACATTAAATTTATTAATTTTCTAAAGGAAAGTCTTCCAACTAACACTTTCATAAACAACTGATGTTCAGTTGACCAAAACTTTTTTTGCTGTATTACGTCTTCAGAAGTATGACAACCTTGTTCAACATAGTTGTAATGCTAACTTTATGCTTATGATCACTTTGAACAGTGATAATTTAGAGAGAAAATGGGACTTTTGTCTGCAACGCTGTTAAAATTTTTATTAATCTGTTCTACATAAAAAATTAATGGACAGAACATATATATTTGAAGTGGAAAGTACAAGATGCCTGAAGATCACTTGGAAGATACTGATTTTTTTTTTATTACTTATAACTTTGATTTCTTCCCTACCCATGACCAGGTTCTACCAAAGATAAAAAGTCAAGAGCTTCTTTAACCTTAATGTAAGATAAATCAAAAGGGGGCGGGGAGGGAACACCGTATGAAATTTCTTTTTGTAGGAAGCATAACTTAACAGTTAATAAAATAATGCAAAACGAATTTAAGCTAGAAGTACATACAACTATGTTTATATTAATGCTTCAGCTTTTTTATCTTTTTTTTTTTACAGATGCCCTAATATAACAGAAAGAAAAAAAAGTTCTTATTAGCTAACTTCTTCTTCTGGATTTATGGCAGGAGCCCGTTGGCACAGATGGAGGAGGAAAGGAGAGAGCATGTAGCCAAAATGAAAAAAATGGAAATGGAAATGGAACAGGTGTTTGAGATGAAAGTCAAAGAAAAAGTTCAGAAACTGAAGGACTCTGAAGCCGAGGTAATGAAGCTGAACAAATACAGAGATGGCTCTTTTCTCCAAGATTTTCTGAGTTTTCTTCAAACATAAAATGTTGTTCTTTCCCAGCTTGTTGTCTTTGCTGAAATGGCATAAGCACAAACCTCAAATGTAACTTACTGTTCACATACATTCTTTTTATTTTCACAATCACAGTATGTTAAAATACTTCTTAATTTTCTTACCCTCTTCTTCCCATCTTCTTTGGAATATTTTATACCTGTTTTCTTACAAGTTCCTAAAGACAGCTAGACAGCTTGGCTCCAAATTGAAGGGAAAGCGAGGAAACTTGGCAGGGTAGTTGAAGTGCATGGCAGTCAATGTAAGCCAGGCATTGTAAGGAGCTAAGGTATACTGGATCAGAGGAAGAAAAAAAAAAAAAATCAACCTAGTTTTTTTATTCAGAGAAGTCAATAGATAATAAAGGATATAAATACTAGGGTACACCAGTCAGAAACTTGAGGATTTTAAAGCTGTGTGTTTTATCAGAATTTCAGTGTTTAATTTAGGTACTGATGGACTTTCCCTTCCTTGGTTTCTGTCTGAAGTCTTTTTGAACCTATTTATACTTCTGGCCTCCGCGATATGCTGTGGCAGTAAGTCTGTAGTTAAATTGTTAGATGAAAAACAAGGCAAAAAAAAAAAAAAAGGTTCTTTTTGTTTTTCTTGTACTATCTCTTGACTTTTTCACTGATTACATCCTGCTATATCAGTTTTTAATTGCTGATGCAATTCATTCTTTTTTCCCCCTTCTCTATTCATGACTTTGTAAACTTCCATTGTATTTCTCTATGTAGAAAAGTAGGCAGTAGACAGTGCTGAGTTTAAAGTGTGTAAAGAAAAAAAAAAACACCTGTTTTGAAGGGTTTATGTAAGACAAGGACTCACAAGAGAGGAGAAGAGGGAGTTTTATTTAACTCATTTAAAAAAAACTTGTTACACCACATGAATGGAATTAGTTTTCGTCAGTGTCTCCATTCTTGCATCCAGGGCATTTGATTAGTGGTCCCATCAACAGAAGCTTACAGGAGAGACTTTTTATGCTATACTGGCAGTGTAGACAATTCACTTCAATAATACTAATAATAATTCATTTAATCAGTGAATAAAAATTTATCCATTTAATAATGTTTCTCCAAACAGGTCTGTAATATAGTTAACACTATAGGATGAAATCAATGTGGATTTTTTTCTCCACACACAGTCAAAGATGCTGCTAATTTATGCATTAGTGATATTCAAATGTTTTGTAATTTGCTTAGCATTTGCATCAAATATCAAAATTTTCTTGAATTGTTTGCCACATGTAAACACAACTCCTATTTGTTATTCAGGCAGCATTTGGGGTGTATTCTGTAAGCTCTAAAATGTATTTATGGCATTTAATACACTTTTTGTATGTATAATACCTATAACCTTAGAACTTTTGGTCTAAGAGAGACTCTCTCTGAAAAGAAGCTATAATACTATCTCACTTCAGTGTAGTTGCTGTATTTTGTGTGCTTGCTGAGTCTGTTTATAACTTTTTCTATAGCTGCAGCGACGCCACGAGCAAATGAAAAAGAATTTGGAGGCACAACACAAAGAATTAGAGGAAAAGCGTCGCCAGTTTGAGGATGAGAAAGCAAACTGGGAAGCTCAACAACGTATTTTGGAACAACAGAATTCCTCCAGGTAAATTGATTCTTGCTCTACAGTTCATAGTAAATGTTCTGTAGTTTTCTATTAAAAGAAAATTTCAGTAGTAAATAACGGTCAATGGTGTTTGACTGCTATGGAAATGTCACTTTAAAATCCGAGAAAAATCTTAAACTGCGTTTAGTTACAGACAAACACCTATCAGAAATACTGGGAATATTATTAGCTTCTAATGCAGATTTTAATCTGGAAAAACACTGTGTTCATACATAGCTAGATCTATCTAAAAAAACTTTGTATTTGAAAGTTAGATTGTATCAGACTTCTGAAGGACAGAGAATTAAAGCTTCAAGAATTAAACCTTTTAAGTCTCCTAGTCCATAGATGGGGTAATATTGTGACAAATTCGTTGCTTGACTTCATGTACAAGTACAGTGAATATAATCCATTTTCATACAGTGTATTGCAACGTGTAAGGCTTTATAAAATGCAGATTTTAAAAAGTACATAGAAAAAGTGATTTTAAAAAAAGTCAGAATATGTATTCCCTATATGACAATATATATATATTTTTAATATCATTGCAGAACCTTGGAAAAGAATAAGAAGAAAGGGAAGATATTTTAAATCCATCCTTTTGACCACCAGTTATGTATTAGTTGCCAATATGCCAGCCTGGACATCAGTGTTTGTTGGATCCGTTTGACCAATTTTGCACCAGTTGTATCCATAGTAATGGATTTAACAGCATGACAAATTTTTGTTAATTTTGATGGAGAATGAGATGCCTTGAATTGTCTAGGGTGTTGTGTACTTGGAAAAATAACAGCTCTAAGTACCTTTTTCCTTTTTTTTTTTTAAAAAAACAGATGTCATTTTAATGCAGAAGAAAACATTTTACTGTTGTACAATCATGTTCTGGTGGTTTGACGGTTTACAGGATGTTCAAAAACGCAAGGACTCTAGACGGTTTTTAGTGAGGACAAATTGCCATAATATGATGCAAACGATGCTTCTCTATTATTATAATACAAGAATTCCATTCAGTGCAGCATATACAATAATGTAATTTAGTCTAACACAGTTGACCCTATTTTTTGACACTTCCATTGTTTAAAAGTACACATGGAAAAACAAAAGTTGTAGGCTTACAGTGCACCTAAGCTTTTTATAACAACCCTTTTATGTTTTGGATTCTTTAAATATATGCTATCCTCATTTAGTAACTTCTTTAGCCAGAAGGATCTCATTACTGCTTCATTTTTGTAATAACATTTAATTTAGATATT
Source organism: Chauna torquata (assembly GCA_013399475.1). NCBI lineage: Eukaryota > Metazoa > Chordata > Aves > Anseriformes > Anhimidae > Chauna > Chauna torquata. The sequence goes on from VXAL01012495.1 coordinate 87,379, forward strand.
TTTCCATATATTGGCCCTCCTAAATAGAATATAGCTTCTTTCATATGGTAGGAACCAGTGAGTAAAACTTTCCTTTAACTCCCTTTTTACATTTTATGGTAAGTAGCAGGAAAACACATTTATAGGTCATTTCTAGGCAAAATTGTGGAGTTAACTACCAACCTGTTTCTACCTGTGTGCAGTCTTTCTTTATTTTACTAGAAATGGGAATATGGCCTCAAGAAAAAAAAATCACCATTTCGCATTTAGCTGTATTCATATACTGCATTTCTGTATTTTTGTTTGTATTGTAAAAAGTCACATAATAAACAATGTTGTGATGTAACATGGTGCTGTGTCAGAAATTTTAAAGGAGTTGTGTAGCCAAGTACTTACTTGGAAAGTACTTCAACTTTCTCTTTTCCATCTGGACATGATTGACCTGTGTCTTTGATTTGTCTGGGGAATTAGCTTAAGGTACAGAAAATGCCTATGTGTTGTTGAATTGTTAGTACATCTTGTTTAAGTGGGTAGCTGGGGGCCAGCTGTGCTCTGTATTGGCGAAACAGTCCCTCTTGCCCAGAAGAGGGCACCAGCTGTCCACACGCTCGTACTGTGTCAGACCTGCTCCAGGTCCCGGAGTCTTGCCATTCACAGTGTGTCTTTTATGCCTTCTGGAATCTTTTATGTGCATCTGGCAAGGCTGCCGTGTAACACATTTGCAGCCTCTTCAGGAACGTCTGTTAAGCTCATTGGCAAGCATTTGTTTTCTTTCCTTTTGTTTTGTTTTTAAAGTGAATCGAGTCAGTTTTAATAAAAGTAGTAGCCACGAACTTGGTATTTAAAGAACAGCTGTAACTTCTTAAACTGTTGGGGACTTATTACATCTTTTGTTTGCCTGCGAAACAATGAGGAACAGCTCGGGTTTTTTGCAGATGCCATTTGTATTACTCCTGCTACCACGCTTCCTTTTACATGAGTTATGCTTTTCAGAACTGTCATTATTCAGATAGCTTCCCAATGAAGACCTTTTCGGTAGTCTGTGTGAAGGACTCCTTGTAACTTGCTTTAACTATACTGCCTATTTTCAGAGAAGACACTGACTATCAATAAGTGGACATAGTTTTCCCTTTCAAATAAACAATTACAAAATCTGGCATCTTTTAATATTACAGCTCATGCATCTGTCCCACCTGCCCCCTCAGGTTTCAGTGGAATTCATGAAATTGGATAATGTAAAGAACAGGCAACAGTTACTGCACGGAAAAGAAATTGCAGTTCTGAATTGCTTTTAGGACTGGTCAGAGCTCTTGGATATGCTTTCTGTGGAAATGCTTGTGCTTTAGCATTCCCAATTGTTCTGAAATAGGGATTTAATACATTGGAAAACTGTTTTAATCACACTTGTTCTTTTTGTCCCCATGTTATTCCCCCCCCCCCCNNCACACACACACACACATTTGGGGTAATCAGAAATGAGGTTATGCTCTTTTGTGTGAGGGCATATAAATATTCTATAACATAGCTTTTGTATTTGAATGAAAATGTAGAGCAAAGAGAAACCAAGAGTTCAAAGTCCTTGTTGGAAATGGAACATTGTCCCTTTGGGGAAGACTTGTGTCCCTTCTGAACTTTTCTTAAATGCTTGGATTTTTATAAGTTTGGGCTGCACCAAAAGAGTACGAGTTTGCCAAAAATTAGAATTGTTTTTCAGAGTTTCTGCACTCTTAATTGTAATAAATAAAAATAAATAAAATCAGCTTGAAATAGCAGCTGTGTAGCCAATAAAAGTGTATAAGCTGAAGAGGTACTATGATAGAGCCCATTTTTTTTCTTCCTTATTATTTCTTCTGTGTATATCTTCCGATACATTATGAATATATCATAATTTAAATGTTTTATTTCTGTAAGCTAAAAACTCATTTTACTTGTTAATAGCAACTAAAGTTTTACACATATTTGTGTCGCAACTCAAAGTACCTGCAGCGGAGGTGGTTCGATATATGGCGTTTGGTCAGAAACCTCTTGCATCCAGGTGAATTTGGCTAGTGCTAGACTTGTCTCTTGCTTCCCTTACAGTGTGCTGTTAAACATTGCCCACTGAACTGAGGCATGAAATAAGAGGTATTGAAGAGCAGTTCTGTATGTCAGCTAGATGTTTCTACAGCAGAAGTTGCTATAGAGTAATACAGTCTTCCGGCAGTCACAAGGCTAGAAATTTTGCTACTCTTTTAGAAGACCTCAATGCAGCGTTGAATGTGTTCTGTAAAACAGATGGTGAGGAAGGGAAAATAATCGCAGGTCCTGTCATGCATGGCACTGCAAACAGGCTTTTCGAATGTGCTGCTACACTAGCCAATACATTTATATGGGGGGCTATATATTTACTTTCATATAGAGATAGATATGAAGATGTATATATATATGTGTGAACATTATGTATATATTATGAAAAAGCAAATAAAAACCATGAACCTGGGGCTTTCTTCTGATGTGAAATAAATTCCTATATTGGGTTGCTTATCTGGCTGCCCAGGATTCTGGTCAGCATCCTGAGTATCTGGTTGCTAATATTCCTGCTTCCAGCATGAAATAGTGGTGTCAGGTTTAGATGGAATGTCCTGGTTTCAGCTGGAATAGAGTTAATTTTCTTCCTAGTAGCTGGCATGGTGCTGTGTTCTGGATTTAGGATGACAATAATGCTGATAACACACCAATGTTTCAGTTGCTGCAGAGCAGCGTTTACACAGAGCCAAGGACTTCTCAGCTCCTCGTGCTGCCCTGCCAGCGAGGAGGCTGGGGGTTCAAAAGGAGCTAGGAGGGGACACAGCCAGGACAGGTGACCCAGACTGGTCAGAGGGATGTCCTGTACCATGTGGCGTCATGTGGGTGGTTAGCAATTGCATTGTGCATCACCTGCTTTGTATATTTTTATCATTATTATTTATTTTCTCTTCCTTTTCTGTCCTATTAAACTGTCTTTATCTCAACCTGTGAGTTTTTACTTTTTTTTTTTCCCCAGATTCTCTTCCCCATCCCACTATGGGGGGCGGAGGGGGAAGTGAGTGAATGGCTGTGTGGTGCTGAGCTGCCTGCCGGGTTAAACCACACCATGGAGAGGTCTTGCAGGTTTGTTTTCACAGCAGTTTTCCCATTCGGTAGTCACTGACTAGTTGGTGCCCTTTCTGATTCCTCAATGTACCTGTTGTACATCTGGAGTTCAGGTGACCTTGTATCACCTGAGTACTTCTGGTCATGCTGCTCAAGCAATACCAAAAACATTCCTCAATTTGACGTCCCGGGGAGAGAGGCAATCTTTATAATATCCAGAATAAGCATAAAGAAGAGGTCCTTAGTTATTTGAGAAGAGGGTTAGTTTTGTTTTTATTGATTCAAGAAGTGCTTCAATTTGGCTTAAATACAAACAGCTTAAAATGTTTATGTTTTTAAAGGTTTCAATACAAATAAATCAATATGGAAATCAAGAATTGGGTGGGAGATCGCTTATTTCCAAAACACGACCTGGTAGAAGGCGTAGCTCAACCTGTGGAGCCAACCAGTATATTAAGGGTTCTTCTTCCTAGTTCACACCGTTTGTCCCTGTGAGGGCAGGCTGTGTTATGTGCCCAAGGTAAGGACATGCTTCTCCTCGAGGGCTAGCTTTTGCATGCAATTCTTAAGCTTCTTGCCAACTTAATGTGTTCAGGCCTCTCTTAATACAGTTTACATTTCTCCGTTGCCAGCATCTCTGTTTCCTGACCTTATGCTGTTCAAGGTTCAGCAAAGGCAATTACTCCCTTCTTCACAATCCAATCATGCTTCATCCCATATTTTGTCGAGTAGCTTGTTCTGCCAGGTGGCTGGTAGCTTTGGTGGCCAGCCATCGTAACAGCCTGCTACTGACACCAGGATCTGCTGTATTACTCCTCCTGGAATGAGGTGCTCATGTATCACCGGGAATAGAGCACTTATGAAATTTTGCACGGTGGTGTAGTTTTTCCCACCCATGCCTTCCTATTGCCGCATGGTTATTTCTCCAAGGACATACTCAGCTAGTGCTCTTGGCAGCTTCCATGGCTTCTAACTAGTCCCAAACGTTCCTCTTCAGAAAAGTGCACTATATCCTGGTAAAAACAGCAGAGGTAATCTTCAGAGGGTGCGAATGGGATTCCTAGCCCACCCAGATCTAACCACCTGCTGATTCTGAAGCAGCATGTTGTTCCCATTGTTGTATTTTGTTGACCCAGTTTCTCTTCGTCCTTCGGCTATGGACAGCAGTGAGGAAGCACAGCAAACAGAAGGTCTTTCCCTTCCTGTGGTCTCCAGGATATCCAGCTGTGAGATTCGGGAGCCTGATCAATTTGTCAGGAATCCCTGGCTGCCTCAGGGACCCCTACATGAGCAGGAGGGGATCAGTGGCTACAGGTCAGGGCTGGCACTGACCTGCAGGCAGGCTGGGCGGCCAGCCAGCGCTGCTGCGGAGGCTCCAGCAGCTCAGCCCCGGTGAGCAGCTTTGCTTAATGCAGGTGCTAATAACCTTCTCTGTGCTGTACTCTCTTCTAATGAGCTTTTAAAAGCTGATAACTGAGGGAACTGGGTTTTCAAGTGATAGAATGAGAAGAAACTGCTGACAGACATGACAGACATCTATTTGCCATGTGATTGGGAGTGCAACTTGAGTTCTCTTATCTTTCTATAATGTATCACCTTGGTGCTGTCATCCAGAGAGGTCTCTGAGGCAGCCACAATACTTGTTTTGTGCAGCTGGAGCAGTTTTCTGATGAAGGCGATCATCTTTCGGCTTGCCCTGAGATAGCTAGACTACATAATCAAGATAAAACTTGTGGTTTTGTTTTATTAAAATAATATTATTCCTCTGGCTGCTTTGATTCCCTCCTCAGTCTGCTAACAAGCAATAATCTTGGAAGCCAGTGGAATGGAAAAAGCTGTGTAGCAATGTCAGAGGCAAATTTTATAGTTTTTATAGATTACTGATGAGCAAGAGGAATCTGTTTTCTACTATCAAGAGCTTCCCATAGAGATATTAAAATATTTTGTTCCTTTCCTTTGGAAGCTGCTGAATCACTTCTTCCCAAACAGAAGCATCTGTATGCTTCTCACAAGGCAAGTACATGTAAGCAATGGAAGTTCACCTTGGACTTCCAGAGGGCAG
>VXAL01012496.1:0-213041 GCA_013399475.1 Chauna torquata
GTGTTAATGGGGGGGGTCTGTGCAGCACCACTCATCCCCATGCTCCCCATGGAGCATCCTGCACGCAGGAGTGGGACTGGCTATGGGGCAGGTGTGGGGCTGCCATTTGGAGGAGATGGGGGGGGTGCAGCCCCTCCCCAGCACAGCCCCCCCTACCCTGGGGTTCTGTTCACCCCCTGCCCCCATCTCTCCCCAGATCGACCAGGATGGGCTGACGCTGCCCGAGCGGACCCTCTACCTGGGGCAGGATGAGGAGAGCGAGAAGGTGAGGAGTTGGGGGGGCCGGGGGGCCGGGGAGTGGCGCAGGTGGCACTCACTGTCCCTTCCCTCGGCACAGATCCTGGCTGCATACCGGGTCTTCATGGAGCGGCTGCTCACCCTCCTGGGGGCCGAGCACGTGGAGCAAAAAGCGCAGGAGATCCTCCAGCTGGAGCAGCACCTTGCCAATGTGAGGAGGCGCCTGTCCTGGGCTTTGGGGTGCCCCTGCCCATCCCTGGGGGACCCCATCCCCTTGGGAATCTCCACTCCCATCCCTTGGGGACCTTCATGATCCCCTTGAGGACCCCATGGTGGGTCCCCAGAGACCTCAGCCCCGTCATCTTGGGAACACCCAGTGCCACCCCATGGGACAACCACCTGGAGACCCCCATTCCCCATCCTTGGGAACCCACTCCAGGCCCTTGAGGACACCATGCTCATATCTTGGAGAACCCCAATCCCAGCCTTGGGGGACCTCCATGTCCAGCCCTTGGGTACTCCAGCTCCTTGGGGACCTCATGTTCAGCCCTTGGGGCCCCCGTGGCAGCAGTGGTGCTCCTGGGGCAGCGAGCCATGGGGGATGTGGGCCAACAGCCCTTCTTGCCCCAGTGCTGTTCCCATCCCCATGCCACCACCCGTGTGGGCAGCGGGGAGGTGACAGCTGTGCCCACCCCATGCAGATCACGGTGTCCGAGTACGATGACGTGCGGAGGGATGTCAGCACCATGTACCACAAAGTGACCCTGGGCGAGCTGCAGCGCATCACCCCCACGGTGCGTTCCCCTTCCCACCACCCTGCCACCCACATCTCCCATCTGCCCTGCACCCCATGCTTGTCCCTATCCCCCTGCTCCCATGTCCCCAGAGCTGGCCTGCACCCCATGTAAGAAGCACAACTCTGTGGTGCAATGCCTCAGTGTCCCTAGAAACGTCCCCCACTGACCCCCCCAAATAAATGTACTCTGGATGGTGATGACTCCATCCTGCACTTTCCTGGGTGTTGGGGGCAGCATTGGGACCAGGCTTGATCCTACGGGAAGGGGTGGTGGGAGGCTGAAAGCCTGGTGGCATGGGTGCGGGTCCCTACCCTGACGTGCCCACCCTGCCAGCTCAAGTGGAAGCGCTTGCTGGACCGCATCTTCCACGATAACTTCTCGGAGGACGAGGAGGTGGTGCTGCTGGCCACTGACTACATGCACAAGGTGTCCAACCTCATCCGTGTGACACCCAGCAGGTGAGGGGGCTGGCACCACCATGCCCAGTCTAGGAAGGGGATGGCGATAGGGTGGGTATGGGGGGAGCTGTGGATGGACCCCCAAAACACCTGGGAGGCCAGGCTGGACATGAAGAGCCCTGGGAAAGCTCCTTGTGAAGGGCACCACCATGGGTTCCCAAGGCTCACCATGGGTTCACCAAGACCTCCCGATGCTGGAGATCACCAGACCCACCACACAGCCTGACCTGCATCACACCTTGCCTGCTGTGGGGACATACACGGTGCCACCCCATCCCTGGGCTCCATGGGACACGGCTACCCCAAGTTGGGATGTCCCCAGCCTGGCACACGCCAGGAGGTGCCCAGGAGGGGCCCGATCCTGCCCTGTGTCACCAGGATCCTTCACAACTACATGCTGTGGCGCATCGTGGTGGTGCTGAGTGAGCACCTCTCCACGCCATTCCGTGATGCCATCCACGAGCTCTCCAAGGAGATGGAGGGCAATGAGAAGCAGCTGGAGCTGGGCAAGGTCTGCCTGAGTCAGGCCAACAAGCACTTCGGCATGGCCCTGGGCGCCCTCTTCGTCGAGGAGTACTTCTCCTCCGCCAGCAAGGCCAAGGTAGGTGCCCTCCTGTCCCTTTGCTAAGGTGCCACCTGCACCTGTGAAGGCTGGTGGGTGGCCAGGATGCTGTGCCAGCACAGTGATGACCTGCCGTAGGTGCAGCAGCTGGTGGAGGACATCAAATACATCCTGGACCAGCGCCTGGATGAGCTGGATTGGATGGACGAGGAGACACGGAGGGCGGCCAGGGCCAAGGTGGTGGCCTCCAGGGTGTACCCCTGCCCTTATCTCCATGGGGGGACGTGGGACAGGGGCCCTGACCCCGCCGCCCGCTCTGCCCACAGCTCCAGTACATGATGGTGATGATTGGGTATCCCGACTTCCTGCTGAAGCCAGAGGCCATCGACAAGGAATATGAGGCAAGGGGTGGCCCGGGGCCATGCAGGGGCACATGGTGAGGGGGCGATTGGCCCTACATCTCACTGGGGGTCCAGGTAGACCAGGAAGGGGAGATACCACCCTGAGCGAAGACACCTTCTAGTAGGTCACAAGCCCACCACTTGCATGGCCACAGCCACTTGGGCAGATCCAAGCTGTCCCCCTGCCCCACGTTGCACTCCACCCTCAGCAAGGGCTGCGGGTGCCCCTACACCTGATGGCCCAGGGACCCCAGGGAGGTGACGGGGACACAGCAGCCCCTCTGGGCACACAGCATGCCTGACCCCTCACCCCAGGGGCTTGAGGAGGCACTTGTGCCACATGCAGGTCCTGGCCACCACCCCACATCCTCTGCCCCCAAGGCTCGTGGGGGTGGGAGGATGCCCCAGCCCTGCTCCCCACACTCAGGGGGCTGGAGTTTGGGGCTGGGGTCCCCCCTGATGTGGCCGTGCCCCCCCCTCCCCAGTTCGAGGTGGACGAAAAGACCTACTTCAAGAACATCCTCAACAGCATTGCCTTCAGCATCAGGCTTTCGGTGAAGAAGATCCGGCAGGAGGTGGACAAGTCCGCGTGGGTATTGATTTACCTGGGGTGGGGGGCACATGGGGGTGCCCCTGGCTGTGTGAGGGGGGGGCATTTCCCTGTCCCCCCATGTCCCCGGCACCTCCATCTCTCCTTGCAGGTGGCTGCTGCCCCCCCAGGCGCTCAACGCCTACTACTTGCCCAACAAGAACCAGATGGGTGAGGCATTGCCCAGGGTGGGGGCGTGAGACTTGGGGGGCACGACGTGGGGTCCCCTGGTGCCAGGGGATGCTGAGGGGGCGGGCAGGGTTGTCCCCTCCCTGCAATGCTGTCCTGTGTCCCCAGTGTTCCCCGCCGGCATCCTGCAGCCGACCCTCTACGATCCCGAGTTCCCGCAGTGAGTGTGGGGCTGGGGGTGCAGCCGGGGCAGGACTTGGAGAGGGGGCAGGTCCTGGTGTGACCGCCACCCCTGCCAGCACCGTGCCCCCCACGACCTCTGCTCCCCCCGACAGGTCGCTGAACTACGGCGGGATCGGCACCATCATCGGGCACGAGCTGACCCACGGCTACGACGACTGGGGTGAGTGACCCCCACCCTGCTGGGGTGGGAGGGGGTGCTCCTGGGGACACGCAGGTCCCTTGGCACAACCAGTGGTGGTGCTTGCAGGGGGGCAATATGACCGGCACGGGAACCTGGTGCACTGGTGGACGGAGACGTCCTACAGCAAGTTCCTGAAGAAGGCGCAGTGTATCGTCAACCTCTACGACAACTTCACCGTCTACAACCAGCGGGTGAGACCCCCACACAATAACCAGGCAATGCCCTGAGACCCAGCAACTCATCACACCTCAGCTGGGAACACCCTCAGGGCCCTGGATAGGGGAAACCGAGGCACAGCCTTGGTGCCACCATGGGGACAGGGGACATCTCTGCTTACCCCATGTTGCTCCTCTCTCGGCAGGTGAACGGCAAACACACGCTGGGGGAGAACATCGCTGACATGGGGGGGCTCAAGCTTGCCTACTACGTGAGTGTTCCCCACCTGGGGTGTCACGGCCCCGGTAGGGCCATGGGGCTGCTGTGGCTGCCACCCCCGCTAAGGGTGGTCCTGCCTGCAGGGGGGCATGGGGCAGGTTTTGGACACCCCCAGGCTGTGCTGAGGGCCCTCCTTGCTCTCCAGGCTTACCAGAAGTGGGTGCGGGAGCACGGCCCCGAGCACCCCCTGCACCACCTGAAGTACACCCACGACCAGCTCTTCTTCATCGCCTTCGCCCAGGTGAGCCGGTGGCCACGGCCACGAGCAGGTCCCAGCCCGTCACAGACAGGTCTTGAGCTCCTTGGACCCCCCCCGGTGCAGGGTGCAGGGCTCAGCCCTGCAGGACAGCCCTGCGCAGTCCCTGTGCTCCTGGGAACCCTACAATAACAACCACGTGCCCCCCCGTTTCCTCCAGAGACCTCCCCCAATAACAAATGTACGTGACCCTGGGGGGCTCCACAATCAGGCAGCCCACAGCCCCAGGAGACCCTACAATAACAAACGTGCCCCTACAGTGACAGACATGCCTCTACGCTCTCCCAGCCCATCCGTACCTCATATGTAGGCTCCTGGGAGACCCTGCAATAAACAAACACAACCAGGGCACCATTGCCCTCGTTCCCCAGCAGCCAGAAGGGCCACCCCGGTGCGTGCCGGGGGTCCTGATGGGTGCCAGGACCCGGGGTCCCCGCACCAGTCTCACCCGCGGCACCTTCCTCCCCCCAGAACTGGTGCATCAAGCGGCGATCCCAGTCCATCTACCTGCAGGTGCTAACGGACAAGCACGCCCCGGAGCACTACAGGTACCGGCCCCAAAACGGGGGCACGGCGGGCGCCAGCCCTCCTCGTGGCTGGGGGTGCCTGCTGGGGTGGGCAGGGCTGGGGGTGCTGGGGTGAAGGGCAGGGTCCTCGGCAGGCAGCGGGCGGGCGTCCCCATGGCGGGGGTGCCCAGCTCTGAGCTGCCCCCCGGCCCCGGCAGGGTCCTGGGCAGCGTGTCGCAGTTCGAGGAGTTCGGCCGGGTTTTCCACTGCCCCAAGAACTCGCCCATGAACCCGGCGCACAAGTGCTCGGTGTGGTGAGGCCGCTGTCCCCACGGGCTGGCAGCCCTGGTCCCTGTCCCTGCCCCCTCTGAGTGCCACCCTCTGCCTGCTCCCCCTCCTGCCCTCCAGGCAAAGGTGGCACCCCCGGGTGATGCAGGGGTTGCCCCCCCAAAATAAGCACCCACTGCGGGGGAGGTGTCGAGGCAGAGGAGATGCCTGGTGGGGGCACAAGCTCCCACCCCTGCGACCCTCTTGTCCACCGCCCCAAACCCTTCCCCACATCCAGCTGCTCAGGGCAGGGAGGGTGACCCAGAGGCGCCGTGGGGCTGCCCCGTGCCAAAAGCCCCCCGCCCGGCACTCGCCCCTGTGCCAGTCCCATCCCGTCCCCATCAGCCCGGCCACCGGGGTGGGCTGGGACCAGGGTGACGCCAGCCTGCCCAGGAGCACGGGGAGCCGCCGTGCCGTGACACGGACGCGCTGTATTTTTCGCTGCTGTTTCTGGTCAATAAAGCACTGGATATGCTGGGCGGTGCACGGGGCCGTGGCTGGGGACGGGTGGCGGTGGGCAATGACCACGCAGCGTCGTGGGGAGACGCAGGGGGCAGCAGCATCCTTCCCATCCTTGCGGCACCCGCACGGCGCAGGCACCCGCACGGCGCAGGCACCCGCACGCTCGCTACCACGTCTCCCACCAGCATCGCGCCCACGTTTATTAAACATCGAGCATCAGCGTTCGGTGCCCTGTGGCCACCGCATCCGGACCCGGGATGCTCCAAAGAGCGTCCATCCACGGGCGGGCACCGCGGCACGGGGATGGGAGGGTGTGAGTCCGGCAGAGCCTGCGGGCACCCCGCGGCCGTGGGGTCAGTAGAAGAGGGGCAGGAGCAAAGCAGGCAGGAGCAGGCCCAGGGGGGCGGCGTGGGCCGGGGGGGCAGCACTGCGCTGGCGGCAGCTGGTGTAGGGCTCGAGGCAGGCGGCGTAGGCCATGATGTGGGCCACGCAGGTCTGCTCCTGCACCCCGTGGAAGAGGTGGGCCATGGGGCCCTTGGCCAGGATGGCCACGTCCTCCCCGCCATGGGTCTCCGAGTCGAGGGGCACGGCCGACTGCTGCAAGTAGTTGAAATCCTCTGGGGGTATGGAAGAAGAGGATGAGGGGGGCAGTGCCCCCCAGCCCCAGCCTGCCACCCCACCGCGGCCCCGTGCCCTCACCGGCAGTGTTACTGTCCACATCAGTCCGGTTGGGGCCCGGGTAGCCCGGCCCGTTCCCGTAGAGGATGGACGTGTAGCTCTTCAGGTCGTTGGCTTTTACAGGGGCCAGGCNAGAGCAGGCAGCACCCAGCATGTGGCTGTCCCCTGCTCTCAGCGCCCGTGCCCAGCCCTACCGAAGATGGAGGAGCCGCGCAGGGTGTAGCCACCGAAGGAGAAGACGTGCGAGTGGTCGGCGGTGACCACGGTGAGGGTCTCTGCCTCGTTCGTCAGGGTGCCCGCCCGATCAATGGCCCTGTCAAACTCCACCGCATCTGTCAGAGCCTTCTGGGCCATGCTTTCGTGGTGGCCGTGGTCAATCCTGCCGCCTGCAGACGGGCACCTGCGGTGGCCTGGAACCGCCGCAGCCCCAGCCCACACCCCTGCCCCACAGCACCCCACGATGCAGGACCCACCGCCCCCTCTTGCCTGCCCCAGGGACCCCGGCCCTGACTTTTACCTTCCACGAAGAGGTAGAAGCCCTTGGGGTTCCTGCTCAGGATGGTGACCGCCGCCTCCATCATCTCGGTGAGCGATGGGTCCAAGGTGGTGTTGCGCTCCAGGTCGTACTTCATGTCCCCAGGTTCAAAGAGACCTGGCAGGGGGACATGGAGGGGACAGCCTCAGCACCCAAAAGTGTCCCAGTGGCTGCCACATCCTGGTGCGTGGGATATTTGTTACCCATCAAATAATTCACGCTGGGGTCCGCGGTGGCAGCCAGCATCTCTGTTCTGTTCCAGACGTAGTGGGCACCCTGCGGGTAAATCCTTGAGGGGTCAGTGGTGCCTGGCCCCACGCCTGGAGGGTGGTGGGCAGGGGACTGTCCCCCTCCACCTCACCCACCGGCCGTGCTTTCAGCCACACGTCGATGAGGTCCTGCCCATCTAGGCGCACCCCGTTCTCAGTGGTGTAGTTGGGATACTCAGGGTCCGGTGTCCCTGCGGGGGTCATGTATTTCCGACCGCCCCCCAGGATCACCTGGGGGGAGATGAGATAGACACAGTGTTCATGCAGAAGTCTTGGGCAGGGTCCTGCCCCTGCTTCCCCCCCATGGATGGGCACTCACGTTGATGTCCACATTGTAGACCAGCTGCCAGGAGATGTCCTTGCAGCCCTGGCTGATGGCATCCGTGGGCATGTTGGCATCCGCGTACCAGTTGCGGTTCACCACGTGCGCGTAGGTCCCCGAGGGCGATGCGTGCTGCACCCGCGTGGTTGTCACGATGCCCACTGCCTTCCCTGCCCCATCAGACCCCACCATGGAGCCCCACACCATGGGGATGCTCATGGCAGGCAGCCCCCAGCACGATGCCCCTTCTCCCCACCGCCCCGTGCCCCACAGTACCGGCTTTGTGGGCTCGCTCCAGCACCGAGATCACCTCGTTGCCCACTGTGGTGTTGCACTGGGAGTAGCGGGCACCCGCGCTCAGCCCCACTGTGTTGTAGTTGCCCTTCACCCCACACAGGTAGGCTGTGGCCGTGCCCGCACTGTCAGGGACCTGCCGGTCCACGTTGTACGTCTGCCAAGGACACGTGCAGGGCTCACTGGCACCCCTTGCTGTGCTCGCTCGTGCGCCCAAGCTGTGCTTCTGCACCCCCGGGGTGCTTCTGCACCAGGAGCCCCATGGGCATCACCGTGGCCCCGTGCCCAGAACCGGGGAGATTTACCTTGGAGAGAGCCACGTAGGGGAAAGCATCCAGGGCAAGGGGGGTCTCAGGGCCCAGCTTCCCCTGCAACTGCCCCTTTAAGATCCGGGTGGCTGTGATGGTTGGGATCCCAAATCCTGGGTGAGGAGCAAGGGTTCTGGTCGACCTCCGGACTGGGCACCATCCCTGTACCCTGCTCCGTGGTGCGCCAGCCGTGCCAGCCTGCCCGCTGGAGGTGCCAGCGGGACTCACCGTCCCCGAGGAAGAGGATGAGGTTTTTGGCTTCGCTTGTCCTGGGCTGGATGTTGAAGCTGGCCTCGATGGCCGCAGCCGCCTGATTGTTCCAGAAGGTTGGGTTCTCCTCCTCAGCTGGGAAGGGGCAGCACCAGTCAGTCCCAGCTCACCAGCGCCCACATCCCCAGGGCACCCAGTCCTGGGCACCCCCATGCTGGGACCTCCGCTGGGCTCCTGCTGGTGGAAAAACCTCGCCGAGGAGAAGACGCATGAACCCCGGGTCAGGGTGCTGGTAAAGGTGGAGGGAGGCCACGCAGGCTTGCACCCACCCAGGAAGGGGGTGGGCAGCACAGAGGGATGCAGTGGGAGGAACCGGCTGCCAAGCTGGATGGGCACAAATGCGTGGGGGTGAAGGGGCTACAGGCACCTCGCACAGCCCCCCTGGCCCAAATGCAGGCAGAACCCTCACCCCACAGGGGAAAACCAGCTCAAGGTCACCAGAAAAGCAGAGACAATCCCCATTAACCTTCCCAGCACTGGGCGGCCGCTGCTCCCCTCCGTAATTGCTGCCCTATGGCCGGCCCTGGGGCAGCCAGGCTGGCACCACGCTTCCCCGGACACCGCTGCAGCCGGCCAGCTGCCCATCCCCGTCCCTGTCCCTGTCCCTGCCTGGGATGACCCTACCTGGGATGACGGCAGCACTGAGCCCTGCCCAGAGGCCCAGGCAGAGGACGAGGGGTGCCCGGAGCCGCATGGTGGGATCTGGGCACCTGCCACTGCCACCGGTGGAGCCTGCCTCTCTTGCAGACCTCAGGGGGACTTTGGACCAGGATCAACCTCTGTGGGGTTCGGTGTCTCTCAGATAGCCTGGTGTCCTGCCAGGCAGCCAGTGCAAAGGCCGTGGGGCTGGGCTGCTGGCATCTCACTGTAACTCCACTTACTGTGGGGGGCGGGGGGGCACAGAATGCAGACGGAGAGACTTGGGGTGCTCCCGGCAGCTCTGCTATCTGCCCAGCTCTTCCCAGAGCAATAAATGCACTGATAGAGACTAAAACGCTCCACTCAGCCCTTGCCAGGATGGGACCTTGAGCCAGGCTGTGCCACAGCAGCTCGAAGCTGTGCAAACTCCCCACTCATCCTGCGGCGGGGGGCTCCCAGCACCCCAGGGATGAAGCTGGGGGGACGTGGCCACCCCTCACCCTTGTTTCTTCTTCTCCTTCACCCCGGTGCTGGTCCTGGGGGGAGTAAGGAGCCACAACCCGGGCAGCTCCTTAGGAGGTGACTGTAGCTGCAAACCCTCGCATGGCAGGTGAAGACAAACATCTGGTGTTTTATTGCATGCTGTGATCCCGGCCACAGCAGGGGCCGGGCAGCCCGGGTTGAAGCAGGGCTCAGTGGGGTCTCTCAGCTCCCCGCCACGCGGGCGGCCGTGCAGAAGGCCAGGAGGGCGAGCAGGGGCTGGGGGGAGCGCTGGGTGCCGCGGGAGGCCCTGCGGGGTGCCCCGCACCAGGGCTCGGAAGTGTAGGGCTCGAGGCAGGCGGCGTAAGCCAGGGCGTGGGCAATGTAGTGCTGCTCCTGCACCCCGTGGAAGAGGTGGGCCATGGGGCCCTGGGCCAGCACCACCACGTCCTCCCCGCTGTGGGTCTCCAAGTCAAGGGGCACGGCCGACTGCTGCCTGTAGTCCTTGTCCTCTGTTGGGGGGGAGCAGGAGAAATGGGGCTGGGGGCAGCTGCCATCACCCTGGCATAGGGGCAATTCTTGCCCAAGTGACACCCGAACCACACACTGGCATGGGCACCCCGTGCAGCCCCCGTGGCCGTGTCCACAGGACGTTGCCCCTCTCCCCACCTCATCCCTTCTCCCCCAGCGGGTTCCTACCTGCAGTGGGGAGGCTGGCAGCCGGGCGGCCCCCATCACGGATGCTGTAGCCTGGCCCATTGCCGTAGAGGATGCTGGTGTAGGCTCGTTTGTCCTTGGCTTTCTTGGGGGCCAGCCCTGGCACGGGGAGCAGGGAAGGGCTCTGTCACCCCACCGTGCCAGCCAGCTGCCTCCCCCAGCTCCCCTGGCCAGCTCAGCCTCCGCTGGGTGGGGGGCAGGAGCTGGGAGCGGAGGTGCTCGGTGCTCCTCCCCGGGTCCCACCGAAGATGGAGGAGCCGCGCAGCGTGTTGCCCCCGAAGCTGAAGACGTGGGAGTGATCAGCCGTCACCACAGTCAGGGTGTCGGAGCGCGCCGTGAGCTCTCCCGCCCGCGCCACTGCCCGGTCCAGCATGACAGCCTCCATCAGCGCCTGCTTGGCCCGGCCGCTGTGGTGGCCGTGGTCGATCCTGCCACCTGCATGGGGAACGGGGCCGTCACCGCCTCACCCCCCCCCGACTCTGGTCCCCTGGAATACTCACCCGCTACCAGGACCCACGTCCCACCCCCACCCAGGGTGCCCGGACTCATCTTCCACGAAGAGGAAGAAACCGCTGGGGTTCCTGCGCAGGATGCGAATGGCCTTTTCCATCATCTCCACGACAGAGGGGTCCGTGGAGGCGTTGCGGTTCAGCTCGTACTTCATGTCCTTGGGCTCGAAGAGGCCTGGGGGAGCAGGGCTGGGGGCTGCTTCGTGCCCACGCCAGCACCCCGGAGCAGGGTGGCTTTGCCGGCAGCGAAGGCAGCGATGCTCTTACCCATGAGGTGGCTCACGGAGTCGTCATCGACTGCATCCAGGCCCTTCTTGTCCCAGACGTAGCGGGCGCCCTGCCAGCGAGAACAGAGCCGATGGCGATGGCACCCTGTGCCCAGCACCGCGTCCCCTCCACGGTACCTGCTTAGTGCTGAGCCACTCGGCCACCAAATCGCGGCCGTCCCTCCTGGTGCCGTTCTGAGCAGGGTCCTCCGGGTACTCAGGGTCCGGGGTCCACCTGGGCGTCATGTACGCCCGCCCGCCGCCCAGGATCACCTGCCAGGGAGCGGGGAGCTGCTGCCGGCACTGCGGCGGCACGGGGGGCGTAGAGCCGAGGGGTGCAGCCCCCTCCCAATGTCCCCGGGTGCCCCGGCTCACGTTGATGTCCGTGTTGTGCACCAGCTGGTAGGCGATGTCCTTGCAGCCGTCCCGCAACGCCTCCTTGGGCATGTTGGCGTCGGCGTACCAGCTCCGGCTGACCGAGTGGGCATAGGCTGCCCCGGGGGACGCGTGCTGCACCCGCGTGGTCGTCACAATACCTACAGACTTGCCTGCAGCGTGGGACAGGGTTTATAGGGAGCCTGTCTGTGCCGTGCCGGGCTCGGCGATGGTGTGCCCCGCCACCCCATACCCGCCAGCCTGGCCCGGTGCAGGATGGAGTCCACCTCGTTGCCGAAGGTGGTGTGGCATTTGCCGTAGATGGCCGCCCCGCTCAGCCCCAGTGTCTTAGCGTTGGTCTTCACCCCGCAGAGGTAGGCAGTGCCCGTGCCGGCGCTGTCGGGCACCTGCCGGTCGATGGTGTAGGTCTGCAGGCGAGCAGCAGTCAGGGGGGTCTGGGACAGCACAGCTGCCCCCCCCGCCCAGCGCTGCCCCTCTCACCTTGGCCAGGGCCACGTGGGGAAAGGTCTCCATGGCCAAGACGCTCTCCTCGCCCGAGCCACCGGCCAGCTGCCCCTTGTAGATCCGCGCTGCTGACACGGTGGGCAGCCCCATGCCTGCAGGTGTGGGTGACAAAGGGCTGGGTTTAGGGACAGTCCTGCCCTCCCCAGAAAATGCCCAGGGCTGGCCACGGCCACTCCATCAGGGGAGGAGGGGACCTGCCAGCCCTGTCCTCCCACCAGCAGCCTGAGGACAGCTTTGTCCCTTGGGTGCTGCCGAGCCCGTGAAACCAAGGGGCCTGGCTGGGACCTGGTCCCTGCCCCACAGGGGACACAGCACCCAGTGTCCTGGTGTCACCGTCCCCACGGCTCTGAGCTACTGGTCTCTGGGAGAGGCTGTGGTGGCTCTGGGCAGCCGAGGGGAAGGGTAAGGTGACAGACAGGACACTGCTGCACCCACAGGGCACAAGTCCCGTGGGTCCCCAGCCCAGAGCACTCACCGTCACCCATGAAGAGGATGATGTTTTTGGCTCGCTGCACCACTGGCTGCAAAGCCAGGGCTGCCTCCAGCCTCCTCCTGGCCCCTTCATTCCAGTAGCCCGGGGTCTTCTCGGCGTCTGGAGGCGAGAGCAGAGCTGGGGGCATGCGGGGCCCCCAGGGTCCCCAGAGACCCCCACCCTTCCCCATCCCTCACAGCTCCCTTTGAGCTCTCACCTGAGGCCGCTGCAGCGAGCGGGGCGAGGAGGCAGAGGAGGAGGCAGGTCCCAGGGGAGAGCGGCCGTCCCATGCTGCCCACCCTGGGTCCCTCCCCGAAGGCCGCCTGTGTCCAGGGCAGGGGGACAGCCCTTTATGGCCCTGCCCTGTCCCGCCAGAGGGCTGAGTCCCTGCTGTGGGTGAGACGACAGGCTGATAACATTCAGGGACATCTCCCGGCCCTGCCCTCGCTGGGGCCACCCTTTCCCCCCCTGGCGAGGCAGGACCTCCAACCTGCCCCTGGGGAGCAGCGTGGCCCTGGGGCAGGCAGAGTCCCCAAGGCTGTGCAGGTACCTGGGGCTCCCCAGCTCCGCGCAGGCAGTGGGGACCCTGGGTGATAGGCAGGGAGGGTGCAGGGCAAAGGGCTGCTTTTGCAGACTTGCTGGGCTGGGCTGGATTGGTCTCGTTTCCCCAGTGAAACAACCCGAGGAGGGGATGCTGGGCTGAAGGGTAGGGTAGGACACCTGGCCGTTGGTGTCAGTGACCTCAGGTCCCCTCTCCCAGGGGACACAGTCACACAGTGCCTGCTGTGGGGCAGTGGCACGGCTCGGCGTAGTAGGAGAGAGCAGGAAACCCATGGAGGAACAGGCTCCTGTGACCCCTCCCGTGTCTGCAGTTTGGGAGAGGTGACACGGGGGTGCTGGTGCCACAGCACTGATGCACCTATAAGGATTCCACCAGCTCAGCCCCAGGGGACTGCATGGGACTGTGACAACTCGCCAGCTCTTGGGGTGCGTGCTGTACCCAGCCCTGACCCATCCCAGGGCCCAAATCCCTCATCCTGAGCCAGGCAGCCTGGGCTCGGCCAGGTCCCCACTGCTGCGAGAGGCAGTTGTGTCTGTGCCAGGGCCACATCTGCCACCACCAATGACGCAGCGCAAAGCACAGCACCCGTGCTCCCTCCCTGCCTGGCACGATGGAGCTGCTCTGTCTCGCCAGAAGTCGATCCCTCCACCGGTCGCTGCTCACGGCTGCCTGGCCCCATCGGGGTGATGAAGCAGAGGCTGCCAGAGCAGCGAGCACCATGGGGACAGCGTAGCGGATGGATGAAGCAGCCCATGAAGGGCCATCCTCACCAGATGCAACCATAGCTCCCTGGGCTGCCTCAAGTGCCCAAGTGGGGCTGGATCCTCTCCTCCCTGCAGGAGGGGGGGCCGAGCCTGTTCCCCCACCCCACCTGCAGGCTGCCTTGACCAAGGGGCAGGGAGCTGTGCCGGGATGTCCCCAAGCAGGGAGGAAGGCAGCTGAAGGGCTGTTTGTGTGTGCAATGACACAGCCTGCTTTTGCCCCTGAGCCCGTCCTGCAGCCCGGTGCCAGCCCACGGCCACAGGGAGCATCAGCTCTGGGGGCTGACGTGGACCGGGTGGGCAGGGGACACGGACCACGAGATGTGGGCGCTGGTCTGCGAGGGCTGGGTGCTTCTCTTCCACACGGAAGGGAAAAGTGAGGACACGGTGTGTGTTCATCAGTGTCCCAGGATGATTCAGGTGTGAGTGCCAAAACGGGCTGTCCCAGTGGCAGGCAAAGCCCAGCCTCGGGCAGGCGCAGAGCCCAGGACAGCCCCGTCTCCAGCCGAAGGGTCCCCACGCGGGATTAGGCTGGAGGCCAGGGTGCAAGCGGCTGGAGCAGACACCCAGCGACTGCCAGTGACGGCTCAGACTGAGGGATTAGCCGCTGCAGCGCGGGCTGGGAGCACGCACCGGCTCTCTGATCCCCACCTCCGGCTGAGCAAACACCAGGGTTTGGATTTCACAAGGCCCTGGGATGCAGCAGGGGCACGGGGGTGCCTGGGAGATGAGTTATGGCAGGATTCCTGGCCAGGGAACGAGGCAAAATAAAACCTGCACGCAGTCCCCACCGTGGCTGCTGACCTGGCTTTATTTCACGATACATGGCCCACCCAGGAGCCCTCCTGCACAGCCCTTCGGCCCCCTCCCCATCAGCCTGCCTGGGGATGAGAGCCCAGTCTAAAGCAGCCCTTCCACTCCTGGGGACACCGGTCCCCGTGGGCACTCACCATAGGCACCCGCGGTGGCAAGGGATGGGCACCCGCTGCCTTAAAACAGAAANAAAAGAAAGCATAAAGCTAAAAATATCTTTGAGTAGAAATGCTCCGTCTGGGCCAAGCCCTGAACCCTGCTCCCTGCCCGACAGGCTGGGTTAAAAAGCCAAACCAGAAATAAAACGACAATGGTTTTAAAAATCAAAGCCCCAAACTCCTTGCGGGTCCCCTCTGTCCCCCACGGGTGCCGGTGCGGTGTTGGTGATGCTGTCGCGGCAGGAGCAGCGAGGCTGGGCACGCTCACTGCTCCGAGCTGGGTCTCTTGAGCAGGGCACTGTATCTGAGGGGGACGCCATCTGACTTCAGCACGACCTCCACCAGCGTGAAAATGGTGATCACCTTCAGCAAGGGCAGACAGAGAGAGAGAGAGGAGAGGGTTTTTCAGCGGGTTGGCATCAGACCAGGGTTTGGTTTGAGTCGCGCCGCCTTTTGCCGCCTGTGCTGCGGCATCCATGCGGAATTGGGAAGGGGGCCGGACGCAGCGTCTTCAAGGGCACCATTGTGGTGTTGCAGAGCTGGCCAGGGAACCCAAACCAACTGAAACGAGCCTCCCAAAACACATCTTCGCTTATCCCAGCCTGGTCAGGCCCTGACTTTGTTCTCTGCATGGTCAGGGAAGGAGTGCAGGTGACCGCACCCTTGGCTTTAGGTCCCCATCTCCCCTAACGCCTGCCCATGGCTCGCTTCTCCGACCGCAGAGCGCGTGGCATCACTGAATAAAGTAGCCTGGCCAAGCGCCAAAGGCGAGCTGCGGCGAGAAGAGTTTTCCAAACGACACCAAGCATTTTCTCATCATCCCATAATGAGGGAATGACCGCCCACGCCTGTACAGCGAGAGAAGACCCGGGAAGGGAGCATAGTGGGTGAGAGATGCGAGGGAATAAAGACTCAGAAAATCAATTCCTCCTGCTCAGGAATGCACCGCTGCCTGCCGCCGCTTCCCCGGCCCCCCAGATCAATCTCTTCATGCAATTGTGCAGATTAGAAACATAAATCATCGATCAGCTCTGTTCCCAGTGCATGGATAACAGGCTGGCCGGGACAGCGGGCAGGGGACGCGTGTGACCGCCACGGGGCCATGCCCTGGCGCGTGCAGCTCAGCCCCTGCTCGCTGTCTGCCGGGCGGGAGCACGTCCAGCAGGGCCATCGCTCCGGGCTTTTAGGGAGGAGGAGCAGGCACAGAGCCACCCGGGATAACCTTGTCCAACCCGCCCTGCTCATCCAGCGCCTGCTGCTCTAGATTCATCATTCCGAGCAGGAAAATCTCATTGAGACTTCAATGTATCCAAGCGGTCAGTGAGGAGCAAACCACGGGGAAATCCTTCCGCAGCCAGCTGCCCACGTAGCTGCGGGGCTGGCTCTGATGACTCCGCTGCTGGCAGGAGCGCATGGGGCTGTGGCCACAGGGCAGCCCCCCATGGCTGGGGGGGGTCACATGGGGAATATCAGGGCTCTCCCTCGGCAGTCCTGCCTCTTTGTTTTGCTCAACTGCCAAGGAACAGCACGGTTTCACATCGAACACCGCAGTCTTAGGTCTACTTCATACTCAAGTGCTGGTGATCTCCTGGAGCTTGGAGGCAGATGGGGGTAATGTGTGGGGCAGGGGCCCACACCTCCCCTCCGCAGCAGGGCTGGCCAGCCCAGCCCCCTGCCCGGCTTCCTGCAAGCAGCCTTCCCGCGCCTGGCCGGGGAGCCAAACCAGGAAGAAGAGGCCCGGGGCCAGGGCCAGGCAGGAGCAGGGGGTGCTCGGTGCTGCGGTGCCAGGGTGACTTTTCTCGCCATTCAGCGCAGCTCCTGGATGGTCCAGCTCATCACAGGGCTGCAGATTTATTGACTCGGGGATCTGCTGGCTTGGAGGAGAGCTCAGAGCATATTCCCAGGGGAGGGCTCTGGTGTTTTCTTAGGAGGCGTGGAGGATTCATGGAGGAGTTTCCTCTACTGCCAAGTGTTTGCTTAACCAAAACGGGCCCTGCTCATGCTGGGGCATCATTTTTCATGCGGGTGCCTGCTAGGGTGTAAGTGATACCCACTCCTGTAGGAAAGGAGGAACTGAGGCCACTTCAGGACGCATCCAGGGGCTTCTCTGAGCCAAGCTGAGAAATGCAAGCGCAGCTCAAGAGGAGGCCAGTCTTGCAGAAAGCCTGCAGCAGCTGGAGAGCTCTGCTGACTCTGACCCTCCTGAGCTGGCAACATCTCCCCTGGGAAGGAAGGGATTTGCCAGGATGTGCATCATGCCGGGGGTCAGCCCAGCCCTGTATCAGGAGTCCTTTTCATCCAGCCCAGAGCCCCTGGTGCAGGGACAGGATTGGATTCAGTCCTCCCATCCCCGCCCAGGCACAGATCACAGCAATCAACAGAGCTGTGATTTTACAGCTACGCCAGACAAAAGTTGGCAGAGAGGCACCACTTAATCAAGCCAGACAAATGTGATTGCTCCCTTTGATTGAGTCACTGAGTTAATAGATGACAGGGACACAAGAGAAAGATTTCTAGATGCTGTTAAACCATTTGACACTGCATCTCAGGAAGTCTGACTTAAAAAAATTTCTCCTAATTGGGTCTCAGCCCTGTCACACGGACAGAAACCGATGGCAGGGCCGTGCCAGCAATGGGGGCAGGGTCTAGACAGGAGCTGCCTTAGGCCTGATCTTACTTAACATCTTAATCGATGATCTGGGAGAAGGAAGTAAACAGCATGTTAATTAAATTAATGGAGGAAACTAGATTGGGAGGCAACACACATAGCAGGCAGGGCAGAGTCTGAAGGCAGTGGTGGGGTCAGACACAGGGGCAGCGATGGGATGGAGCAGGGCTGGATGCAAGTGCTGCTGGGAGAGGAGATGGAGGCTGAGGTTGGGCTTGCTAGGGAGGGGACATAGAGGGACACCAGGACCTGACTGCACGCAGGGCAGTCGTGCCTCCCAGACCCATCCCTGTGTAGATCATGGGATCTGTGAGTTGCACCCAGCCTCCACGTCTGCCCCATGGCCTCATGAGTCTGTCCCGTGCTGCGGGATCTTACCTGGGACACAGATTCCTGCTCCGGCCTCTCTGGCTCCCACATCAGCGTCAGCTCTGGCTTCCTCCCCACCTTCTGGAAGTGGAAGCCCAGCAAGGGCAGTGCCTGCAGGCAGAGAACACGTTGGGAGCAGCCTGTGGCCCCCAGCAACCCCAGGCCTGTTCCCCACATCGACTGCAGCTGTGGATGGGGACAACACCGCTTTTGTGCCCGGCATGCTGCATGAAGTCCTCTGCAGCTCTGTAACAGCCGGGACGCAGCAGCCCATGAGTCTGAGCTGAGCACGTAAATCAGGAGCTGCTGCGATACACAAACAGGCCATAGATCATGCTATATGTCCTGTTTAAAGATGTCATTGCCAGCCGTATAACCAGGTTATTAAGAGAAGCTGCTGTCACTAACCGCAGGTGCTGGCCTACAGCGGTGCTGTCACAGCCCCAGATATACCGTGTGATTAAATGAAATGAAAACCAGCCTCTCTCTCTTTCCTCGCTTCAGCCCCATGTTGATCTCTGTCCCCACAAATCTGCCCTTATTCCCTTTTAACAAGACTAGATCACCCACAGCACGCAGCGGGGAGAGCTGGTCCTCAGAGGCCGGGCTGCTCCAGACCCCCGAGCCCCTCACGCCTGCCTGGAGCCGAGGGACGGAGGGGAAACCCCCGGCAGAGTAAGCACAAGCGTTTCACCCGGCCAGGTGCCCGCAGCCACGCTGACTGGCCGGAAGCCGTGTCAGGTCTGTGGCCGAGCTGATCCCCCTGCCCCAGGGCTGGACCCCCATGATGACCCAGGCTGTTTTCAGCCTCGTTGCAGCCGTCCCCGGTGAAGCAGCGATGGCACCGTCAGTGTCGGGCAGGCAGTTATGGCAAGGCACTTACGTTGCAGTAGATGCGCTTCTGGACTCCAAACTTCAGCACCAGGACATCAAAGGCCTCGTTCAGTACCCCCATCACCATGGCCTCAGACTCTAGAGGACCGCACTCCTGCCAGGAGACAGCGCTGTCACTACGCCAGCGTCCCCCACCCAGCCGTCCCCAAGAGGAGCCCCATCTCACTGTGCTGGTGTCTGTAGGGCCCAGAGCTCCATGGTGGTCACTCAGTGCGTCCCCTCTGTGTTTGTCTCCCCCCTGCCCAGCTGGGCAGCCAGGCAGCCCTCTGCCCTGTGGTGGTCTAGGCTGAGCATTCATGGGGAGATCCAACAGACACCTCAGGGAGGACATTCCCGGCTCCTACCCTGACAAAGATGGCGAAGAAGAGGTCAGCGCTGAGCTCCTGCACCCTCTTGGAAGCCATCTTCCGGTCGTTGCAGTGGTCTGCTTGTCTCTGGATGGCCTCTTTCTCCATCTTGATGGGGGAGCTGGCACCTGGGAAGGAGACAAGTGACAATGACAGGCCCATGCTCCCTCCTGCTCCAGAGATGTCCCACAGCAGCCTGGACCCAGACAGCCAGCTCCCCTGCGTCCCTGCTCGTCGAGAACACCCGTGTGCCAGGGAGCTGCCCGGTGGGATGCCGACTCCAAGCACCCTGCACCCGTGGCAGGCAAGGCAGGAACCCAGGGGCCCTGCGTGTGCGGGCGCAGCCACCTCCTCCCCTCGCAGCACCTGGAGCTGCTCGGCCCAGGCGGGCGTCAGGCACACGGCGCGGGCAGGCGGCACCCACCGAGCGAGGCGGAGAGGAGACGGTGCACGATGACATCCGCGTAGCGGCGGATGGGCGAGGTGAAGTGGGTGTAGAAGGGCACGTTCAGGGCGTAGTGGCGGAAGAGGGTCTCGTCCTTCAGGACGCCGGTGCAGAAGTACAGAGCCATCTGAAAGGGGTGAGAAGCAAGGGAAGGGTGTGAGTGAGGACGGTAGCAGGACCCTTCACAAGGCTGGAGGGATCTCAGCCCGTGAGACAGAGCCCGAGCAGCCGATGGTCCCTCACCCGCTGCTCTGTTTGGGCTGCGCAGAGACAAGGCCGGTGCTGCAGGAACTGAGCAGCAAAGGGGGTGAAGCCACGGCAGGGAGCTGCTGGCTGCCAGTGGACCCACACTGCCTGTGCTCTTCTTGTAGCACCAGGCACCCTGCAGGGGTTCACCCTGGCTTGTCCCAAGGATTGTACTGACTTCCAAGCCACACAAGGGTTTAAGCAGCCTCCTGCTTTGGCTCAGGCCTTGGGGCTCATTCACCAACCACACCTGTGCAGAGGAGCAGACTGGAAGGGGAGAGCCCAGCTTGTCCTGCGCTGCAGTGGATGCTCTCCCAACAAGGGGACTTGCCGAGCGGCTCCCGTGCCAGCCTCCTTGGTTCTGGGTCTGCACGCCCGTCACCCCTGCTCGGAGACCACTAGCAGCTGGGATGAGCAGCTCTGCCGCTCACCGAGGAGGAGGAGACAGCCCCGCTGCGATCCCCACTGCTTCATCCCACGACGACAGCTGGGAAGGCGACCGGCTGGACTGCCCAGCTAAACCAACACCGGGCCGCCGCGGCCCCAAGCTTCCCAGCGGCCTCTTCAGCAGGAACCTCTCCTGGCTGTGCCGCCCCTGTTATCACACACGTTACAGCTTTTATTTTTACATCTGTGAAACACCAGCCCTCGGGGCTGGGAAAACAACAGGGCCCGAGCCCCGGCAGGGAGGGGAGGCTGCGTGGGTCAGGGGGGTTGCGGCTGGGTCACAGCACAGTGGCGATTGAATGAACCCATATAAAAATAAGAGCAAGTGCTTTAAAAAAAACAGGAGTAGCCAGCTCTGATTACAGAGCTGTCCTGGGATCCACGGTTTGGGCAGCTGCATCCTCCGCGCTCCAGCCCAGCGGCGCAGCCAGCTCCTGCTGAGCAGCAACGCACTGATCCGGGCAAGTAAATAAAGCAGGTTAAAAAAAGCAGCATCGGTCCCAGCCTTATTATGAGACCGAAGAGCCGGGATAGGAGCTGAGACGGCTGCCAATTTCCACAACACAGAACTAAATTGTTTCTGATGGACTCCACAGAGTATGGTCTCCTCTCAATTAGGTCGGCTCCCACTGAATGAGGCTCTGCGTGGTCGGGCAGGGAGACACGCTCAGCTCTGGAGGCTGCTGTGGGAGAAGTGCCCTTGTGCTGACAGACAGCACAACATTACAGGGGGTTTATAGGCACTGTTGCCAGGCTCCCAGGCAGAAGGGAGGGAGGTCTCTATCTGTTTGATAGCACAGGTCACAATTTCTGCTATGGGAAAGCCACCGGGAAGCGCTTATCCCTTCCCTACGCCCAGCAGCGCAAGGCACCCTCTGCCTTGTTTCAAGTTAGAAAAGATGCTGCTTGCTGTTGTTTGGGGCACTTCTTCCCGATGGATGTGCTGGCCAAACCCAGCTGCTGCTGGGTCCAGGACCATTTTGACACCCTGTTGGCAATTCATGACCCTCACTGAGACTGGGAACAGCTTGGGTATCACAGCAAAAATACTCCTTCAGGCTGTGGTAAGGTTACTGCAGGGAGCCCAGTCCGACACTTGTCTGATACCTGTCCTCACCACCATGCTAGAGCTACCCAGTGACACCAGCCCGCCATAAAGCAGATGTTTTCTCATTAACAGATTTGACTCGCAGTGGTCTCAAACCCCCGGGGTCTGATTGCTGCAATCCCAGGAGAACTGTGAGGAGCCTGGAAATAAATCAGCCCTATCCAACCAGGGGCGGCTTTGCTCTTACGGACAGATTGAATCCCCGAGTGACTGAGCCCCTGAAAAATGATATGTCGCTGCTCTTTCATCTGTTACAAGACTCCTGGTGTGGCAATCCAGGCGCTCCTGCAGACACACACATTACCAGTTGCTTCCCATCTCCTCCTCCTCCACAAGGCTGATGTCTTGACCTCCAGCATGCAGCAAAGACGGAAGATGCAGGGTGGCGTGAGCGTGGGTTCAACCCGTGCACTGCTTGTTACGGCTGATTTGACTGCAGCCTTGTCCCTGAAACACCAGCTTCGTCCCTGGGAGCTGAGATGCGTGCAAGGACACAGGTCACTCCTCAGCGCCCTGGGCCTCTCCACGCCATCTGTCAGAGCGATGGCCCAGCTCTTGACACCGGCACGAGCTCCTGCGTCTTCACGCTCTGCAGCTGCCAGCACTCAGATCTGTGCTCTCCCCAGTAAGAGGCCGTGGGGATGGGCAGGATGGGGCTGGTTTTCCCATCTGCTCCCATACCAGGGGCAGACAGCAAAAAGTCCTCTTCCCAGGGAGAGCTTCCACTTGGTAGCTGTCTGCCCCTTCCGAGGGGCACTGGCACGGCTTTGTATTACCCGTCCTCCACACTTGGCAGTAGGAACAACAGTGGGGATCCAAATTGCGCAGTTTTGGGGAGCTATGAGCAGTTGCCAACCAGTCCAGCCCATGGTGAGTGTGGTCAGGAATCAGGGACTGCAGAGGACGACACTGATGTCTGTCACCCCCACAGCTCCACAGTCCTTCCTTACATACTGGAGATCACACTGCTGTGTGTACGTCCTGGATCAGACTGGAAAGTGGCCCTGAGGATGGGAGGGGAGCGTCTGTTCACCTGGCCGATGGCTTTAGTGAAGTCTGAAACTCCATTTACAAACTAAACAAGGGTTCAGCTAACGGCCAACTGCATATGCTCATCCCAGGACCAAGACGGATTTCTGCTGCTTCTGGCTTATGCACAACTTTCAGTAACGAGAGTGCCCCATCACGCATGTCGGTACCGTCTCGCTGGAGAACACTGGCAGGCGGGAATGCTGCTCACCATCCAGAGGCAGGCTGTCCTGCAGGGCCGATGGGCTCAGCTGCAGACTGGGTGTTGTCTATTATGCGAGCGTGCCAGACAGCAGGTCTGCCGGGCGAGAGTGGACTGCACAGCACACCTGAACACAAGGGCACTTTCATCTTCTGAGGAGGGTATGAGTCTACTTCCTGCCAAAATCCCATGTCTTGTGGAATATCTCCTTTAAAAGCTTCCTTTCTTATTTCTTCTTCCCAAAGCTGTTATCTACTCCCCAGAAAACTTCATCCCCCAAACCTTCATAAGTCTTCACATACTGATTTAACTTGTATTCACAGGGCTAAATCTTAACAAGAGTCACAGGGCAGTACTTCAGAGCACACCCACCACCTCTTCGACCACAGAGGCAAAATCTCAGCAAGTCAGTGGGTCCCAAAACGCTCATTTCCTCCTCGATGACAGTGCAGAATCAAGTTGCCTTCTGCACTGCTTATCCCTCCCAGCCAGCAGCCAGGCTTGCTCTGTGCGCTGCTGCTGGCAAAGCCCAGGTTTGCACCACAGTCAGCAGGACCAGAGAGGGACCCCAGGGAATGCAGGTCACCAGTGCATTCACCTGTTAGCACCTTCCACCAGAAAAGGAAGGCATGACAGAAGGGACCAGGAAAAAACAAAGCAGGACACGGGATCTGGGACAACACAGCCAGCTCCAGAGGACACTTTCTACAAAGCAGCACTCCTGATCTAAACGCATACATGAGGATGTGCTTTACTAAACGTCTTTGGTCCCCAATTCCGCTTGCAAGCATTAAGTCACTAAAGTACAGCAGGACTTCAGGCAACTGCTAATGAGTAAATGGAGCAAATGAGCTAATTAGAAGAGTGACAGTCAAATGAGTGATGTTGGGAAGATGATTCATTCCTGCAGCGATCAGCAGGTCACAGCAGAGAGACCATTCCAGCAACATGCCCCTTTTCCCTGTGGGGTAGGACTTCCCTCAGAAGAGGCTGTGCTATGCCCAGCAGCAAATACAGAAAGGCAGATGCTTCATAAAAACTTTTATTGATGGTAATAAGCCCCCAAGTAAGTGTCCTGAGCTGCAGATGCGTCAAACACGACAAACACTGTGAGCAGCACAACAAGCCTCCACTGCACAGACCTCTGCAGGAGGTTTCTTGGCCTGGAGGGAGACCAAAGAGTTTCCAGAGCTTCCCTGTTTCTAAGAGCATGTGCCTGGGTACCAAACTGTGATTTGTGGCCAGTCCCACACTGCTGCATCATCCTGACCCCTGATTCCTTCTTTGGACAAGAAGCCAGTTTGGATACCATGATGTGAGGAGCTGGCATGAACATGAGTCATGGAGCCTGTCACCAGCTCTTCACGGAGCAGGCTGGGTCCTTGCAAGTCTGCTAGCATCCTGCACATAACTGCAAAATGTGAAATGCCCAAACCCCAAAGGGGCACTGCAGAGCAGGAGGAAAGGCTCAGCCTGACCCTACCATCTAGTGAAGCCCTGCTGCCCAGGGGATACCCCCATTGCCAACTGCATGGGGCTGGAAGCACTTCGGGAAGCTGCTGGGAGCCCCGCAGCACTGTGCTCAGTGTCCGTTCACTCTCTCTCTATGTAATGACGAGCTACAGTCATGCAGAAAGGGCCAGGGGTGAAGATGGAGCCACAGCAGAAAGCTACAGCCCAGATGTGTCCGACAGCATGGTGCTGGTCTTACCTGCATGGGCCTGGAGAACATGTTGGTCAGCACTTCTTTTCTGGCTTCGGAGTATTTGTCAGCCCCAAATGTTTCATTTAAGCTTTTCTGAAGGAGAAGAGAGAGAGTTTTCAGTGCTGACAAGCAGTGGTGGTAGGGGGAATCAGACTGATGGTACTTGGGAGAACAGCAGCTCATCAGAGCCAAATTCCTCTTTTTCCTGCAAATCTCCTCACAAAACAAAAAGCACACGTGATGCATGGTTTTGCTCTGGCCCCAGCAGGCAGTGCAGCCCTGACAGGACTGCACACAGTGCTTCTGAGCGCTGAGCCACCTTGTGGGGCTGAAGGCAGGGAGCACACGGGGCACAGGGACCGCTGGCTGACGTGCAGCATGCAAGAGCGCTTGTAACCCCTCTCCTGACCTGTGACTGGCTCCCATCCAGACACTGAGAGCTTCAGCGCACGCGCTAATGGGACTCTGGGGAGATGTGGGTATGGGAGGTCACTGCCCGGGGGCTACCAGCAAGGAAGGGCTGGGAGAGTTCAAAGTGGGGAAGAGGAGCTGAGTGCGCAGCCCTGTGTCTGCTGACAGAGCTTCAGCACAGCCAGCGAGCAGGGAAAGCAGTCCCAGCCGATGGAGTGGCGTGAGGGAGGCCAGCGGGGATGGGATTAACAGAGGATTATCCACAGTCCACTTGCAGTGAGTAAAGAAAATCCTGGAACATGCACTGTGCTGTTCAGCTGGAGTTCAGCCTCGGGACAGAGGATCAATCCGATACTTCCCATGCTGGCTACCTCTGACCTTTCCCAGCACTGCTCTCCAGTCCTTCCCAGTCCCCATTCCCCACCCTTCCCTCCCTGAGACCTTCAGCAGCCCAGACAGAAACACCCCCTTTCAGAGCTACTTTTCCTGTGCTACAGAGCAAGTGACCAGCCCAGGATCTCCCAGGAAGGCAAAGAAAGGAAATCTGGGTGTCCCAGCGAGTGCCCCTGCACTCAGACATCCTTCCTACTGCCCCACTTCACACAGAGAGCAGGAACTTGGGTCACTTGCAAGGTCTTCCTCACTCTGCTCCAAACTCTGTGCACAACATTGCCTGACCAAGACAGCCTGGGCCACCCTTGTTCAGCATTGGTGGGGTCAAGAGCAAGTGAAAGAGGTGTTTCATTTTGGCATGGAATAGCTGCTGGCTCTGCTTGGACTTGTCCAGCTGAGCCTGGTGGAGCCTGGGGTGGCTGCACTGGTGCTGTTTGTTCTGAAAGCCTTGCCTGTCCTTAGGACTCCCATCCTCCTTCCTCCCTTTTGCTCAGCAGCAATGCTCTCCCACCAGCACTACAGGGGCTGGAGAGATGGCGGCCTCTCCAGTGCTCCTCACGCCGGTGCCTCGAGGAGGAGCAGGGAGAGACAGGGCAGGGGATAAACCACATGCTGCTGCAAACATGCCATCGCACAACCGCACACCCTTCGCCCCCGCATCTTTGCTCCCCGCCTGGCCAGCACACTCACGTGCAGGGTCCCTGCGCTGCTGAAGTCGATGTCGAGGCCAACTTGGTTGCAAAACTCCATCAGGTCTTTCAGCAGCTTGGTCTGGGGTGGGGGGTGGCGGCGAAGCAGGGCCTGCTCGGGGAAGGAGCGGTAGATCTGATGGGCTACGGCCATGTTCGCCAGCAGCATGAACTCTTCCACCAGCCTGCAGTACGAGAAACACAACCCCAGACCCCAGTTAGAAAGGGGATTCCCCTGGGAGGCACAGCGATTTATTAGCTACCGGCCAGTCCGGAGTGATGGGAAATAATAGGACATAGGGGGATGGGGGAG
The DNA here is from genome assembly GCA_013399475.1 of Chauna torquata. NCBI lineage: Eukaryota > Metazoa > Chordata > Aves > Anseriformes > Anhimidae > Chauna > Chauna torquata. Next base: position 25,803 of record VXAL01012496.1, read on the forward strand.
CAGCTTGCAGTTGCTGTTATAAACAAAGATTAGATGTGAGACCGCAGCAAATCCCCCCCTAAATTCTCACTTTCCAGCAGTGGTTTCCCCATGGATTCAGAGCAGGCTGTCTTACTGGTGCAGGCAGGCAGAAGTCAGTGATAAATTGACAGCTTAAATTAGGATAAAATAATCTCCCTTTAGGTCATTTTATCTCCTGAAACGCTCGACAAGCAAAACAAATGCTGTGCAAGAGATAGCACAGAAAACAAACACACATCGCTCTCTTCCTGGGCCAGAGAAAACAGAGTCTTGCTGTTTCCATCCTGAGATCGACATGTGTGGTCAGGTCCCGCCACGCAGCCCTGCCTTCGTGCCGGGCTTCGCTGAGGACAAGACGCATCCGGCATCCAGGCAGTGCAAGGACTCTGGGTGCTTCTCAATGGGACCTGCAGAGATTCCTGTAGGTTGCTCAGGCTGGGGTGAGCACCCCCGTCTGCCTCTGAACTCACTGAATGGAAATCTCCAGGGCTACACACTGCAGAGAGAAGCAATCCCAGTGCTGGAGATCGGCTTTGGAGCATTATGGGTTTTGCTACCAGCTGTAGGGTCGTTCCACAGGAGACTTGTTTAACTGGGCTCAGTGAAGCAACAAGATGTGCTTAACTGGGCTTCCTGCTATTTGCTGCGTGTATTCCCAAGGCTCCTAACCGGCCCTAATTGCCAAAAAAGATAATAGATTTACAGAAGTAACCTCATACTCCACGCAATGCCCAAGCGAGCTATTACTGATTACGCCGGCTCAGCCCCGCCGCTCCTGCACGCAGAGCAGCGGCTTTGCAGGGCTGGCTGGGGGACCTGGGATGGAGCCAGTGTCCTGCAGCTCCAGGGGCATCGCCTGGATGAGATGCACTCCCAGGGTACGTGCTCTAGCTGCGATGTGCTGCTAGCCTGGGAGGACTTGCCAAGGACTCGAAAGGGAAAGGAAATAATTAAAGACAAGCCCAGCGGAGGAATTAGCACATGCTGGTTGTAATCAGCAGCGGAAATGTTCATCTTTAATGGGAAGGAGCTCCCTTAACAAGAGCTTTGTGGGTTCTCCCAGAGCCGGGGAGCGTATAGCTGCAAAGAGGCCAACATTTCAAACTCCGCAGGGAGGGCAGGAGGGACACCCTGTGGCACAGGCAGTGTGGGGAGCAGCACAGCCTAAATGGGAAGGGACCACAGATCCCGTCCCCTGAAGCACCCACTGAATGGCAGATGCTACCAGAAGGTCAAGGGATGGGGCAGAGAGGTCACTGTGCCCGCAGTCTGGTGCGGGAGTGCTGGGTCCAGACATGCTTGTGACTTCCAAGAGGGCTGAGCAAAGATCTTGCTGCTCCTGTGCAGCTAAGCCAGCAGATGGCAACATCAGTCCCTCTATGGTCACCGGTGCCTGGGGGCTGTGGGACAGCATGGCCCAAGGGTGCTGGGCACCCTGGCTGCCCCAGCCATGCAGGACCCCGGGGTGGGTGGCCAGCAGGCTACAGCAGCCCCGTCTCCGAGGCGCGGGTGAATGCAGCAGCTCTCACCCAGCCACCGCGCTTACAGACAGCACATGGGGACCAGCAGCAAGCTTGCAGAGCCCAAGGAGGCGTGCAGGGCTGTGCCAGCCCATGCTCAGACCTGGGAAGGCCTTTCTGCCCCGAGCCAGCTCGTAGCAATGAGAGAGTGGCTCTCCTTCCCACGGGCTTTGGTGCGAAGTAAAAGGGAGACATTTCCAGCGCTAGCCCCTGCTGCACAGATGCACATGTGGGCAAAGGCTGCCCATGGAGTCCCTGTGCCTCCCTCAATATGTGGCCTCGAAGGAATGAGTTGCAAAACCATTTTTGAAGACAAAGCAATAAACACCTGTGAACAGCATCTCCTCTTTGTCACAGGCACAGTGTGCTTATCTTGTGTCCTAGAGATGAACATCGTAAGCAAGGGCTCAAGCAGCCCTTGGGGTTCTTCTCACTCCTGTTGCTCACAGGTGCGAAGCCTTTACCTCTTACCTCCAGCAACACTTTGGGCTGGATGGAATTTTCACCTGATTAATAAGTTCTGCATTTTGCTTTACCATTTTGGGGTTCGGGGCTTTTAAATTCTCTGGGAATATCCTTGTTCTGATATTGCAGCTTCTGAATTGAAGCTAGTAACCAGGAACCTTCCTGTCAGCGATGCTTTTACGCCCAAAGGAAAACCAACAGCACATACTTCCCATTTTGCTTTGCAAAATCCCTTCCTCTCTCTGTTCTGCACCTCCACACCTGGAGCATCAGCCCTCAGACAGCATCAAAGACAGCCTGCATCAAGACAAGGTTGGACTGACAGCATGGACAGGGAAATCTTGCCGGGAAGCACCCCAGAGCTTTGCACCCATGACAGGGTGCAAGACATGACCACAGATATCCGGAGCTGAAAAGCTGCTTGTCTTGCCAAAGGCAGGTGCAGGTTTTGGGAGACACAGCTGTGGTTTGCCCTCGCAAGGAGCAGAGAACACAGATGAGGTCTAACACTGCCCTGTATCCAGGGGAAGAGAAGCCCCAGGACCCAATGGGTTGGTTCGTATCAGCTCAGGTTAATGACCAACAGTGGCCTGGGAAGGCTGCAATGCCCTGTAGGTCAATACCAAAGCAGCCCGCAGACACAGAGGACCCTTCCCAGCTCTGGATCACACAAGGCTAACAGAGCTACTCCCCAGATGCACCCCTTTTCAGCAGCCCACACCGTGCTGCAAGGATGAAAGGGATGGAGCTGCTCTGTGCTACCCTGGCCAGGTGAGACATCAGGATTTAGTCCCCAGGAAGAAGAAATCCCCACCTGTGTGGCATCCAGAAGGGACAGGTCTCAGCTGGGATAATCTGGAGCATGTGAGAGAGCCTGATGGGGTCTGAGGGAATGGACTGGGGACAGTAAATGACAGGCCACCTTTTTCAGCAGAATGGGGTCTGTGGCTCAGGACATGAGGAGGGAGGCCAAGATCTGCAATGAACAGCTTAATGTGGCGGTCCAATTGCACCTAAAAAGAAAACCACATTTCCACGCAGGGCTCATGCTGAGACTTTGCACAGGACATCAGAGACTCAGCAGGATGAGCCCAGGACAGCAGATGAAGCCAGCATGGCTTCAGGTGCTCGGGAGCAGCCGGGCACAGCAGAGCTGCTGCCCTCCAAGTCCTCCCCACGTAGCCTTCCCCGCTAGCACACGCTGCTGGAAACCCCACTGAGCGCTTAAACTCAGGATACACGTCTTCACCAGGCTATTTTAAACAGCAGCCGTCCCGCGCTGCACTTTTAGCTAGCATCCTCACCAGGGCTTCCACCCGGCAAACGCAGCGCTGCGGCTCGGACAGAAGAGCTGGACCCTAGCGCAGCCGGGAGCCGAAGGCTGGCTGGCAGCCGGGGGGACAAGCCAGCACCGGGCACTGCCGGCACCAGTAGCCGCGCTGCCACCCAGTAACTCGTCGGGAAGTCAATGACAAGAGGGGTTTCTTTTTTTCTTTTTTTTTTTTTTCTTCTTCTCTTTTCTTAAAACAGCCAAGCTTGGCTCGGTGTGGCTGGCAGACAGGAGCGCAAAGAAAAATATTTCATGGCTAAAAAAATGGAGACAGAAAGACTAGTCCATCTGAATGTGCACTGAACGAATCCCATGTGAAATGCAGTCTAACGCCATCGCTACAGTTTCCTCTGGATTAGCTGAGCTATCCTTGGCTCCCGCCTCCATAAAATCCCATAAACAATCTGATCTGAACTTTTGCCCTTTCTGTGCTCAGGCGAGGTTTCCTCTGCTGTCCCGCAGAGCGGGGTGGGGGCTGGCAGGTGGCTGTCCCTCCTGTAGGTGCCTGCAGATACCAGCTGTCCTGCTCGCCCAGGCTGCAGGGGGGAGCGTTTCCAGACCTGTTCAATGCATCATTTAGTGCGTGCACATGTGAGAGGGAGGAGAGGGAGGGGCGGGACGGCTTGAGAGCTCTGTAACGTACGTAAGCATCTTCTGCCGGCTCTTTCAATACCCAGATTTTGCTTATGAATTATGGGCTTGGTGCAGGAGGTAGTGGGTGAAACTCTACCCTGCCTTATGCAAGAGGTCAGCCGGAGTGTACGGTTTTCAAAAGAACTTGCCTCCGAGTTTCAAACGTGATCGAGGCATGCCAGCTCCTACAACCCAGGCTTCTGAGATGCTCTTAAACACAGGACTTGCTGCTTTTCAAAGTACCTTAAATGATGGTCTTGGCTCCTGCAGGCAAATAACCACCTATGAAACCATCCAGCTGAGAAGGACTGATGACATCTCGACAGCAGCCCCAGACCCACGCTGCTGGGTTGTAACTCTCCTCACACAGCTCCTGCCAGAGCCAAACATCCGTGGGACACAGGAAGAGGAGCTGTACATTCAGACCCTGGAACTGCTTTAGCAGCAGGGCTATTATTTGCTCCGTAAAAGGTTAGCTAGACCCTTTCCAGTCTCTTGACGACGTCAACCTTGAAAAACTACTTGCATCCTCAGCGAGTTGTTTTGTTGACGGCAAATAAAATATTGGTTTCTCATGCCAAATCTCTGCAGAGCAAAGCAGGGCAACTAACTGTTTGGCTGCTTGCTTCCATGGCAATGTGGCCAGGCTATACAGCAGCCATCGAAGTGCCCCCTCTCCCTGATTAACCTGACAAATGACATTAGCTAAGCAACGTTCGCTGCATGGGAGAGACAAGAAGTACTTTGTTTGTAATCCAGTAAGTGCAGGAACAAGGCAGGCAGCTTGATTAAAGCAAAACGACATCAAAACTTCTGCCCCTTCCACCAGTGTAACAGACCGGCAGGCTTCGCAGCAAACGACAGCGAGGTACGGCTGAGCAGACGAGCCCAGCTCTTCCCCCGTGCCTTCTCCTTCACCTCCATCACCTCCTGCAAGATGTAACCGCTGGCTGTATCCCAGGAGATGGAACTGTTCTCATAGCTGAGGCACAGACGCAGAGATAAACCCAAAACATCACCTAGCTCTCCCACGGTAGGATTTTTCTTGCTTTTGGCAGGCTGGGGAAGTTGGTCCCCTCTGCACACGTAGCTCCTTGTGGCAACCTGCTCCCAAAGGGCCAGAGCTGAACCATCCTGAGCTGGAGTCCATCCAGGTGAGCTGCCACCAGGTAGACTCCAGCATCTTTCCAGCATCTCAGACTTGAGCCAAATGTGACCAAACAATTTCTGCAAAGGTTACCGAATTTCTTTTCCCTGTCCTGCTACAAAATGCCGTCTGTTCATTTCCATCCTGTCTCCCCCTCAAAGCACCTGCCTGCCCCCGGCCCCGCACTGGGAACAAAGAGTTTGCTGTTCAAACTCCTTCCCAAGCTCTGGGTGACAGTGCAGATGGGTTTGCTATCCCTGCTCTGCGCTTCGACCAGCAGTCAGGGCCTCTAGTTTCTCAGCCCACAGCTACGTGTCTGCTTCAGGTGTCCAGCTCCATGCCAGATCCAGACAGGGACAGGGCAGAAGAGTTGTGAAGGCATCACGCTTGGTTTGTACTTGAATCAAGCAGTGCCATGGAAAGCTAGCGCACAGAAAAGGAAGGCCTGGCCTGTTCGCGCGAATCCGAGCAGGCTCTAGAGACGCTGACGGATATACGTCCCCTTGCCGAGGGCGGTACATCACTGAGAGCCCTCGCTCTCTGCTGGCTTGAAGGGGATTATCACTGCAGCGCAATCTCATAACAAACAGATCTACAGCCACCTCCTGGGAACGCGACTCTAAATCCTGCCGTGCTCACCGAGAGAAAGTCACCTTCCACAAAAGGCTGCAAAGAGTACTGTGCACAGCAACACCTCCAACAGCAGCAGCAGTTGAAGGAAAATGGTAAAGAAACAGCATCGCAGTTCAACCAACACATTCTCTCCAGAGCGCTAAGTCCAAAGACGCTGGACACGGTACGACTCTTTTCTTCTTTTCTTTAAATTATGGACGTTTATTTTTGATTACAGCTCTTCCATGAAGCAAAGGAACTCGAGAGGTTTCTATAAAAGCTCTTTTAAAAGCAACATTAGCTAAGCCCACATCTCCTGAGAGCGCAGCCAATGACAGAATCATGCTCTTTGGCTAGTAGCCGGACTGGAGCTTGCCATGGCCCTTATCCATGCAAAATCCCGCAAGAACGGTCTACCGTTCTCCTGGTGACACACTGCCTACCCAACGACCAGAAGCATCTTCAGCCATGCACTGCTCCTTGAACAGTTAGGAAAATTAAATCCCCTGTTTTCCAAAAATTGGATTGCAGCATTATATACAAGCCTTGCAATGCTGGTGTGGAGCTCCTTTTGCCAAAGACAATTGCCAAAAGACCAAAAGCCCTACATTTTTGAAAGAAGAAGTAGTAAAAGGCAAGAATGCTCGTGGTTCCTGGCCTGATGAAAGTCATTTGTGCTTCTTTCGCAGCTAGCGGTAGCCTTGACCGAAGCAGAGCTGAATAATGGAATTACTCCACTTTCTGAGATTGCTCAATTAGCTCTTGGTTAAAACTGTTAACATTGAAACTTGATGAGAACAGCAGCTCTGAGGCAGTTTCAGATTCATTCCTTACTAAGCTAGAATGGCTTTTCCCTCTAACGAACTCCCTATCTGGGGTATAATGAATGCCCTTTTTATTAGCTATGGTGCCTTCCCAGTAATAGATGCCTAGAACACAAACGCACGGGAGGGTTTTCTGAATACAAACGTCACTTACTGGCCACTCTCACACCTTTAGGCTGGGAATGCCATGATGCCACTCCCTTCAGTTTACTCAAATTGAGTGCTGTACAGAGGAAAGCTGTTTAAGCTCCCAATCCTCGAGCTGGGCTACCGAAGGCATTTGGCATGATTAGGAATTAATTGCTTAAAGCCTGATGTACTGAGTTTGCACACTGTGATTTAGACCACTAGAAAAACCTCAACCATTTGCCTAAGTTCCTTTGAAATTATTGACACCGCTTTGCAGTGCTGTTACATGGAAGAGCTGACTTCATCTGGCAGCACAACGTCAGGCCAGACATCGGAGCGCTGAAGACAGCACAAGGGGCTGCGGGGTCTCCAGCACCCACTGGCGCTCGGCCACGCGGATGGCAAATGCTCTTCTCCTGGCCTGGAGCTCCTCAACCTCATCTGCAGTTTGTGTGAAGGGGATAAAGGCAAGGCCCGCCTGTCCCACCGCCCCCTGTCCCGTCTTGGTCTAAGTGGTGAAGGAAACGTCATCTAACCGAAAAGAGACTTGCAGAGGACACAGTCTCTGCAGGCTGCGCCTCTTCATTAAATGTTAATATGACTGCAGTCTGCTCCTTTTCATGCAAATTGGCGACAACCTTCAGACTCCTGGCATGAAGCTGAAGTGCCCCTCTGTGCCAAATCTTCAGCTGCTGCAGGCCAGGGATGAAAGCTTAGAACAGCACCCACGTGCTCAACCACACAGGACACCGAGGCACAGCTTCAGCAGCTTCCTCAGTCCCAGCTGCAGCGTTCTCCAGAATTTTCTCAGGACTATCAGATTTTTGAGCCTGGGGACTTTACCTTCAGCATCACTGACAGGGAGGGCTCCCCTGAGTCACAAAACTCCTTTTCCAAGGGCCCCAAAGAAGCCCGCAGAGTGCCGTTGGCTCAGCCCCATGACAACACACGCCCTGGAGATGCCTGCAGCAGCCGAGCTGCCTGGTGCTGCTGTGCAGACCTCCCCAGTCATGCTGGATTTCAGCAAAGTGACAGCAGTGCTAGAAAGTCGTCCTTTAAAGCACAATGCTGTCACCACGCCTAAGCACTTCCCCATGGGGGAAGACGACAGTAGAACTGTAAAGGGTTTGCAATCCCTGTGTCTAGCTCCAGGAGCCGTGCAGCTGGGAATCCTGGCCCAGCTTCCCATGGACCTGTGTCAGATCCAAAGAGCCATTGGCTCACAGAGATCCCATCTCCCAGAGGAGCTACAAAAGGATGGTCAGGGCTTTGCTCGCTCTCCGCACAGCAGGGTTAACCGGTGACCACTAACGCACACAACTAGATGCTGTGTTCAGCTAATGGGTCTCGTGGGCACAATCACCACCTGGGCTGAAAACCTCGCTTTCAGGAATACATTGGGATGCTCCCGAGCTAGGGTGCTGCCCAGCCACATGGAGCCCAAGCAGGGACTCGAGACAGTTTTCACCATCCCATTGGAATTGCTGGTGGGCAAAAGAACCCAGAGCCAAGCCAGGTCTGGGACAGTGACCAGGAGAGGGAAAATACCCCACAAACACAGCTCCCAGTGCAGGACTGAGGGCTGGCAGTCCACTTTCCTGAGACATACAGCCTGATAGGTGACTGGCTCTGAAAGCACAGCTTATGACAAGAATACTTTCATATACACATAATATTAGTGTCATCCAGAGTCCGGCTAAGAGGGGAATGGAAAGAATTCCTGAAGAAATGCAGACAGCCCCTCTCCTGACGTGAAAGTCTCCGGCCCCACACATCAGGCCAGCACTGCCTGTTATCAGGCTGCGTTTCCCACTGAAATGAGGAAGCAGGAATGAAAGGCACTTTTCTTCGCAGTTAGAAGTTTACGCAAGTGATTTATGGGTCAGAAAAATTAGCAAGTCCACTGCTGAGTGCTCCATACAGCCGCATGTGTTACATGGCTGCTGACCAGAAATGCCAAGACCCATTAGGTGGAAGCAAAGGGCAGCACGATGGAAAGTTAAAGATGCTTTTTGCCCATTTAATTAATTAGTCAGGTCTTTTTTCCATCCCCTGCAGCCTTCATTAATGTAACATTGAAGTGAAGGAATATTAACAATTTAGACAACACATTAATATTAACACAACACCTGCAAAATGCAAATGTAAGTCCATTAGGTAAACATATGATCTTAAGCCATTGAGGCAGAAACAACATTCTGACATTTCCTAGCATGAGTATCCTGCAGAGATACTGTCCATCACTTATGCTCCATTATAAAGCCATGGCCCTTGTACTTAGAGGGCTTCTCATCTGTTACTGGCCCCTGAAAGAATGAGAAAAACTGACATTTCCATTAAGACATTTGCCAGTTTCATATGGAAAGTGTCTTACGAAAGCCATGTCATGAACCAGAAAGATCAAAAGAGATGTTTTAAAAGGATTTTATCTCCATGCTTGCAAGGGATGGAGATAAAACCTGAAGCTGATAGCTTGTAAATATTAACCTACACTTGGGATTGCTCCAGAACCTGAGCTTTCTATTACAGTGGTTTAATCTGAGACAAATTTTCAGTATGGAAGAAACAAACAGTTAATCACCTGGAGAACTGATAGTGCCACAGGGAGTCACAGACTTCTAGAACTGGCCTTTCTGTACCACTTCCCCCATCAGCTAATGCTCTACCAGCTATTCCCGGTAAGGAGACTTAGACCCTACATGTACCTCTCCCTTGAATCTTTGGCTATGCTTTTTGCCAGCTTACCTGACACTAAAGAGCTGATTACTTCCAAAGCATGAGACAAACTTACGGAGAAGGGTGAAGTAAAAAAAAAATGGGATGAAGATCCCAGTGAAGATCCCAGACTGGAAGCACACCCTAAGATGGCCAATGACTGGGGGGAGCATGCATCTACCAACCTGGATGTGTCCCAGGGACAAACAAGCAGGAATCTGTAAAAGCTCATGAAGAGATGAACAACAAAAGCAAATCAAAAAAAGTTTAAAAGACCAAAATCATGCAGAGCAATCTAAATAATCTGGCAGCCAAAGGTAGTGGTGGCACAACAACCCAACATGTATCCCCTGACGTTCATGAAGTGAAAACCAGACAGTGACTTGCTAAATAATCCCCTCTTTTACTGCAGGTCTCTGGTCCAACCTCCTGGTCAATGCAGAATAACTTCAAAGCTGGATCGGACTGGCTTTTTCCAGTTGAGTTCCAGCAACCTCCAAGGATAACTATCTCACAGCCCCTCTGGGTCCCTGATCCAGTTCTTAACCACTCTTGTAAGTAAGTGTTGTTTGGGCTTATAGGTAAAGAACTCCAGAAGGAGCCATCACCCAGACTGGCCAGCCTTCAGCAAGGGCCTTGCTGGAGAAGGATTTCTCAGGAGAGACTGGCTGCAGATCAAGGGAATTAGAGCAACCACCAGGACCACCAGTTCTGAGAAGATCAACGTCAGGAAAACACATCCAACTTAGCAAGGTCCCCAGTGGACACCCAAACACAGCTGCTGCCCGGCTCTGGGGTGCGCTGCTGGGGCTGCTTTCCAGGCATGGCCGGGGCCATGCAGCCGTGCTCGCACTGCTGTCCATCACTGCTCCTTTTCAACCTCAGATTTGCAGTTGTAGCACTGAGTGTGGGCAGGTTAAGGGGAATAGTTGTATCAATATGGAGTGAGGGATCCAGCTGGCTCTGGCTATATTATTCTTGGTCTGAAATGACCGCGAAGCACAACACATGAACGCTCTGGTTACCAAGACTTTCAAAGACATGGAAACCCTAGGGGGAGGGGAGCGAGGTACACGGGACACGGACACCAGATCAGGGTTAAAACAACCAGTAATAGTTGGCAAGGGGATGAAAGGCAAATGGGCAACACAGGATTTGGGGGTGCTGTTTTCTCAACAGAGACTACTGAAATACTCCAGATAACTTCTGTTTTCAGGCAGCCTCTTGGCAGGTTAAAATGTCCCAGAAGGTTTTATATCCAGCTCCTACAATCTTAAACTAAATATTAGGTGAGAAAAACATGCTTCTAAAGAAAAGTCAGGCAAAGCCCTGAGTGAAAAACAATGAGCAGGAGAACTAACGTATCAGGTTTGTTGAATATACAACCAACAACAGTTTTCTTTCCCAAAAATAAAGCCAAGGGAATGAAATGCAAAGAGATGAGCAGGATGGAAAAGCTGCAGGAAATGTAGGCAATCTCCCCCCACCCCACATTTCCCCCAGGCACGACTCTCACCCTGCCTGGCCTCAGTGGGCAGGCTTAGAGCAATGCCGCAAATTCCTGACAGTGCCTTACCCGCTTTGCAGCAGGACAGGCTCAAGGTACAACAGGTCTTTTCCATCTGTAACTTCTCTCTCTTGACTTCTATGTGCATCGATTCAAAAGCTATTTGATTTACTGGCTTAGGGTTGTGAAGAGTCTGGCTTGGTCTAAGGACAGACTGAGATTAAAGGCAACAATGCAATATCACCACCCCGTCCATTACAAGAAAATGTTCAGGTCTGGATTTATAGCCACGTTCCACCAAGCCCACACATAACGGCAGGCTGAAATTAGTCTCATTTACGCAACGAGATCGAGAAGAAATGGCTAAACATCCCACCGAAGTTTGGCACACAACAGAGAAAGCCAAGCAGCATGGGAGTAGGTGTTTTAACGGCACGCTTGCTGCCAGAGAAGTGCGAGAGGAGGGTGCACGTTTGTAGTGGTGCAGGTCTGTTGCTGCGTACAGACAGAGGGATAGATGAGGTAGCTTCAATGAGACCACAACAGGTTAATGATGGGTGGCCTGGGGCCTATTGCGGTAAGCAAGGAAGAATGGTCTCCTTAAAGCCCAGAGATGGATATGACGACTCTCCAGAGCTGGATGAGTAAGAAAGTACTTTGTTTCACATTGTCTTTTGATCATATAAAAGACAGAACAAGCTCTGTTCACACTGAGATCTGCAAAACCTCACGCGCTGTTGGGTTAAGGTAGCAAATGTCTCAGTGCCTGGTTGTCACAACCAGCGAGCTAACCTGGTTACTCCTGCTGCTTCCTCCACTGACTTCTATGGGTCCCTCAGCTGCATCTAAGAGCAAAGGAACCAAAGCTAAATCCATGACAACACTCTGAAACTGTTCCTTTGGGTCAGTTTTACTGGATCAATGGAAGTTTGGTTAAAATGAAGGACACAGGCATGATGAAGAAGAGTCCTTGCAATGCTGCCTTTCAGGCTGTAAATTGGGAGCCACAACCAGAGTTCAGCAGCACCGATCAACCTTCTGAAAAAAATCTATCATCACCAAAAACCAGACACACAGATCTGTCAGCACATTTTGCTGCTGAAACCAACAGATCTCAGCACTGGATCATGATAAGATTTGCAATACACTCATCTTGCAGAGCCTTGGCAGTGCCTTTTAATCCCTGGAAAAGGAGCACTTTAGGCATCAACTCTTGCCTTTGCATATGAGTGTTGCAAAGCCAAAACAACAAGCTCTTTTGGAGCGTGGGGCATATCCTAAGATGCCCCAGAGCTTTCTTGTCCTGCAGACATTGAATAGTAATCTCCACATGACAAAACAGAAATAAAACCGTATATCCCCATGTCTTGGCGAGCCTCCAGTCCAGGCCTGACAGATACCTGGCCCTGGGTGCTGCATCTCTTAGACAGCTTAACCCTTGAATGAACAGGGTACCTCTGTACATTTAGAAGAAGGAAGCACAATATTAAATCTGCCTCTTGTTTCTTCATCACCATCCTGCATTGGATGGCACTACCCTCCCCTTTCCCAGTGCCTGGGTCTGTCAGCCCACACTGGGAGTCACCATAGAAAGCCACCTGCAAAGACTCTGCTGTTGGAAGTGCAACGGTGGCACCAGCCCTCGCACAGCAGGTCCTCTGTGCTACAAACTACTGGGTGACTCAGGCTCTAATGGTGGTTGGATCCCAACCAGCCATATTCCTTCCTGGCAACCCAGCTTATCATGCCTTCATACTCGGCAGTCACATGAGAATGACTCAGGTCCTAGACCTCTCTTTGGCCACTGGATCTACCCGCTGGGCCAACCACTTGTAAATCTGAGTAGTGCCAGCCTGAAATAGCCCTTGTGGCTGGAGTGCACTGCACCCTCCAAGCTCAGACTGAGCAGAGAGGTCCCTCCTCCTTCCCAAGCCCTGAAAATACTGTGGCATGGGAGAGGAACAAGGGGCCACGACTGCTGCCTCCCAGTAGGTCCCTGATGTCTGGTCACACAGGTGGCAACGCATCAAAGCCAAATGCAGTGCCATGTCTTTCCTGGAGTCTGATACCAAACAGATGCCCAGATCTCTATCAACAGTTGTTCAACAACCTCAGAGTAAAAGGTCTGGGAGTTTCTTCCAAGTGATCAACCTGTCAAATCTGGAGGAGGCCACTGAAGCTCCATCAGATGCCCCTCACTGACCAGTTTCAGCAGGGGACAAAACCACTAAGAACCACCGACTGCAGCAGCAACATGACTGTGTCAAGAGGTGTTAACAGAAAGGGGACTTGCGCTAGTGAAAGCACACAATCCAAGTATCCAGGAAAGGGCAGGGATTACGTGAACCTGGTAACCCACCACAGGGGGTACAACAGCTTCTGTTACTGCCCACGTTTCATGTGCTCACTTGCTGCTGTCCAGACAGAGACCAGCAACTTCTGAGTGTGTCCTTCTGCAGCAGGAGCGGTACCAACCCCATTTCAGCCTGGGCTTGCTCCACAACGCACCAGGACAGATCTCATACTGAAAGGAAGCTGTTCGGAAGCAGTGCATGGATGGGCTGAATGTCAAGGAATGGGAAACACGGCTTATGGTACGTGCAACCCAGGCACACCATATCCTCTGTGAAAGCCACTCTCCCATTGTTATTTAACATCCTGCAAGTTTCAGCCAGAGACGCAGTCTCCCATCCGCGCCCCGAACTGGCCTGGGAATGGCTGGGAAGAAGAAAGGGAGCTTGAAATGAACTGTGGAAAGATTTAAGTGCTCTCACTGCAGCTTTCCAATACAATTTTCCACTTGGGGCAGGGGAAGGGAAGGAGGAGAGCCTGACAGCAGTTTAGAGCCAGTCACAACTGTGACAGGTTCTTCTTTTCCATTTCCAACCAGCTCACAGACAGAAGGAGGACTTTAACCTCCATTAATTATCACAGCCTCATTCCAGCCCAGGGTTTCACAGAAGCAGTGGCAAACTCTTAGGACCACTTACGAACAGATTTTGCCTCAAATTGAGCTACTCAGCGCAATGCAGTAAAACTCCATCCTTCATAAAAGAGCTAGTGCTACTCTTCCTAGAGCACCCCAGTTTGCAGCTAAGAGCCATCGCACATAGGCAGTATCAATACTGCCAGAGAAAAGATTACACAAATAACTTCTTGCACTCCAGACTCTGAGAACAGGTTAACACCCGTTTAACAGACACATCTGTTGTACATCCAAGCTGTACACACACTAAAAAGGGAGCTTAACAGGTGAATCCATCACTTCTGCTTCCTCTCTCTGGCTATCAGGGACTGCTACTGTAACACTACCACCATGTGAAGCTTATTGCATTTATCAGTACTGGTCATTGGATCTGCAGCTTAAAAGCGTGAACGTGTTGGTTAGGGAGATAAGAGCAGCTTGCATACACTGAGCCCTCATGTAGTTGGGCCAAAATTCTTGTGAAATATTGCTATGCAGTTTCTCCCACTGTTTGGCTTCAGCACAAACTGTCAAAGATCTCTATAAAAAAAACTGCCGTAGACAAGACGTGCCTGCACAGGGACTAAGTGTGCCCTAGCTCAGCATTTCAGCCCACACCACACCGCCCTGTGTTCCCAGACTTGGCACCCATCGACCGTGTTCCCTCCTGCTCTGCTGCCAGCGGGGCTGAGCCACCCTCAGCTGATCTCCCCTGCGGATACCTGGCCTCTGCTCCTACCCATGTGCACTGCTGGCTGCAGACACCATCCCTTCGTGCTTGGTGATGATGAGGTGCGTCATTCTCCCTTCCCAGATGTCAGAAGACCTTTGCAGAGCTGCCCCCTCTGACACTCTTGGCTTGCAACCGCTGGCAGGTATTTTTAGGACTACCCTTTCCAGCTGATAACAAAACCAGGGAGATGCTGCTGTGAGGATGCAGTCAGAGCTCTTCCTGGCTGCCCCACAGTCACAGAGCAGATGCAGGTGAGCAGCTGGGTCCTGGTTCAGACGCTTTGCAGCTCTGAGCTGAACGTAAGCCCAGTTACAAGCAGGGCAGTCATTCCCCCACTTCACTGCCTGGAACAGCTGATGGCTCCAACCATGACAAACGTACCAGTATACAGCAGGTAAGGAAAAAGGCAGCGTGCCTGTGTGCACAGACACGTACTGAAGGAGGAAGCAGGACTGGCTGCGAATTCAAATTTGCAGTGATTTGGACAGATTGTGCCAGGATGCTGAGATTCACGCACCAGCAGCCATTGCAGCTCCGCATTCCGCTCTGAGTCACACAGGAACCAACCCGGGGAGCAATTACTGCTGTACAAATGCTCTTGAGCTGCAACAAAAGGATGGAGAAGAGTTTCCCATCAAAAATCCTTGAAGTCTTTATCTAAACAGGGTAATTCCTCCTGCTTAGACAAGTGAAGCCTCAGCAGAGCATCTGTTGAGGGGCATGAGACACTGGAGGGGAAATGTCCAGAGACATTAATCAGGGGTGAGCAGCCACCGCCATGGCACAGCAGATTTGCCCCACCAGCATCACCCTGCTCCTCATGCCAGCACTTGTGACTGGCAGAAACTATGCTCCGTTACCAACAAGCTGTTGCTCTAATTCAACCTTCCTGACTTCTCTGTTAAAGATTTTCCTGAAATTGTTTGGAACTTTTGAGTAGCCAAATGTATTTTTAAATCCAGCTTCAGCCCTCTAGCCGCCGTGCACAGGCTTCCTGCGCGTGCAATGGTTCACTTGTGTAGAGGCTCAGGACCTGCCCTCAGCTCCCTCCCAAAAAACGCGTCCATCCCCATGGAAGCTGCTGGCAGCCAAATCTCCGAGCAGGACACCCGGCTGCCAGAGACACAGCACTGCCACTGCAGTGCTCCCTTCAGGCCCAGCCCCTGCCACTGGGACGCAGGGGGCAGGAGGAAATCCCCGAACCACAAACCGCTCTGCAGCACTAAAACTACCCATGCCTCAGTCCTCCCTCCACATCCTTGCACACACGCAAGCTTTTTATTCTAGGAGCCGCATACACTATTCTAGGACTGAAAGGTAAAAAGTAACAGCAAGTGCACGCCTAGATTTTCATTTTGTATGTGCTGACAGTCTCTCTTTAATCCTACTTTCCACGTTTAAGGTGTTAATGGGAACCTTGATGCATTTCAGAGGGAACACACACGGATAGAAGATAGATGCCCGAGTCTAAAACCCTACTCCTAGATTCCACATCAAGTACCGGATTTGTTTATATCCATATGATACAATCTTCATAAAAGCAATCAACCACCACCGAAAGGAGATGTTTCAAAATCTGCACAGCCTTCACACAGAATAGGCATTCGGTTTACTTTTACGATGCAGAGTAATATAATGGATTCCTTCCACACATTCCCAAATGTTGTTATTAAGTATTGCTTCTCTAATAAAATATGCTGCAACATACAGTAGTACACGATGTGGCATTTACACCAATCTTTTCTCTATATAGGACTTGCTGGCTTTTAAACAAATCCGTCTCTTCTACGCACTACAGAAGCACAAGATGAGTAATTATGTTCTCTGCTTAATAATGTTTCTGCACTGGCCAATTTAACAGCTAATCTCCACAAACCTCTGAGATAGTCCCCCAGCAGCTACATTTGCATGTTGTAATCAAGTCTTGCTATTAAATCATACTTTGCAACAATAGCTGAGCTGTCAAGTACAAGCAGCGGCTCTCGTGCTGGCATTGTGCAGATGAAAGCCCTGGATAAACACACACAAAGAAACATCACTCTGCCAGCTAAGAGAGCATCCCTTTGCACTTTGGGAGCTCGGGGATGGCTGCACCCACCACAGATCTCGGGACAAGCATCCTTCATCTGTGTCTGCTTTCCAGAGTGACCAAGCAGCTCGCAGGTTGTCTCCTCCAGGCCTGCATGTTGCTGTCTGCAGTGGTGCAAAGCCTGCTGGCTTGGCTGCTGTGCTCCGTCTTACTCCACAGGCTGCCTTCTGTGGTGTCCTTGAAAAACTGAGCACTCCAGGTCCAACAGAGATATCCCTTCGTGGGCAGAACAGCTTGAGGAGCTGTGCTGTGACTCAGACCACTGAACTCTTCAGGGTTAACAGCCCTGCTTGAAAATACCCTGCCCAGTTTTCCAGCCGAATCTCTTTGCTGTCCCTGTTGATCACAGCACAGCACAAAGATGCGGCTGCAGCAGCAGGCAGGCCAGCACTCATTCAGCTACGCGTGTTCTGGCAGTGCAGCCTGGGAATGGCTGGTGTGACATGTGGCACAAAGAGGACGTTTGATCTTCCTCTGTTGGCTTCCACTAAGGACTGATCCCCTGCTCCTACTGTCCTACTCACCCTTCCAAATACTCATCCCCAAAGAGGCCCACAGATGCCAGCCTGGCTCAGCACCATACACCTGCTCCTGTACAGCTGCTGAAGCAACACGTCCCTTCTCCTCTGCTGTCCCGTGAGCTCAGTTTTCCCTTGATTGTGAGAGGGATTGCAAAGACCTGAGCGACTTGAGTGCATCTATCAAATAATTGCAACCAGGAGGCAACTCCAACAAATCCCCTGCAGCAGACATCACTGCACTGGTCCAGGCTGCTACTGATGCTGAAAACTCCTACTCTGAACCAGGCTCTGCGTCTCTGCACTCCCCTGCAACATGCTGCAAGCACACAGTAAATAGCAGAGACCTTGCTGAATTCTGCCTTTCGCAGTAGCTGTACCACAAGGCAAAATTTTCAGCATAGGGATGCAGATCAGCCGCAGCATGGCCATATCAATGATGTCTTTCTGTCCTAATGATTCTTCCTACGCATTAGCACAACACATTTATTTCCATCTTGCCCTGTACTTCCCATTTATCCAGAAATCTGACAAGGTCTCCTTCTTTTTAACATAGAGACAGAGGGAGAGGAGAATTTCTTGCTGGAGTCGGCTCACTCTGCACAACTAGACAGATCAATCTAGATTCAATCTGTCTCGTTAATTGTTGGGGGCTGGAGCTGACCCCGGGCTGGCCGAGCTGGGAGTGACGAGCAGCCTGCTGCACAGCCTCTCGGCTTTACCCTGCGAACAGTTCACACCACATCTCTTTGTGTAACATGGACCCTGCCTGCTCGTCTCTAACCTGGACACTTGTGCCCAGCCCCACACTGCCAGGCAAGTGGCACTGCACCAGCCAGTGTTTGTCTGGTGACGAGACTGCAAATGAGCACTGAGCATAAATAAAGCATGAAAAACTCATTAATAAGATGACTTCTCCAACAGGTGTTCTGCTTTACTGCAACAGAGCTGCTTCTCCACCTTTCTAGGTCCACACAGTCCTTCCAAGGGATATTTCCACGCCCTGGACATCAGCATGTTTAGCTGTATCACAAGCACATTGAGCACAGCAGATCTTCAAGCGCTCCATCAGTGCAAGTGCCCGGTGCAGCTCACGCACTGTTTGCTGCCCTGGAGGGCATCCCTGGCCATGTCCTTCTGACAGCTGACAGCCCACCTCCTCGTTACCAGCCTTCAGGTCTGCTCTTCAGTATAAAATGCCTCCGGATGTCCCCAGGTCAGATCCCCGGGAAGGATCAGTCCTTCCCCTCTTCTTACACACCTGCCTCGACCATCCATTCCTGCCTGCTGTTGGGAGGACACCGGGCTGCCCGGGCAGTGGTGCCATGCCAGTGGGGCCCTTCTTATCTGCCGGGACAAGTGCATGTGTAGCTGCTCGCTAACCTGATTACCTTGAGGTGAGTAGGGTCTGCATCAACTCCTTCACTAAATGAGGCTGTTTAACCAGGATGTCTGAGCAAAATGAGGTTATGCCAGAGATCCAGCATGTACAAGAGCGCTGCCAGGGCTGGCTTTCACCAAGGGGATGTGATGAGCAGGTGGGACGTTGAGCTCAGCTCAGCTCAGTCAGAGACAGAAGCAAACATCCACCAGCAGCACAGGAGGCAAGAGCTGTGCTGCATGAGGCATGAGCGAGCAGTGACCTGACCAGCGAGAGATGCTCAGTAACGCCATTAACTACTGCTGTGTTCAGACGAGCAGGAGGGCAGAGAGCAAGGAGAGAGAGGGAGGGGAAGCAGGGGAATTGCTCTGCTCAGGAGACCAGTGCCAAGAGCACTGTGGGCCCACAGAAGCAGTAAAGCCATGCAAGACCTTACCCAGGCTAAAATCCCAGCCGCGCTCTGCACCACGTGCTGGCAGGCGGGACTGCCCTGCCCAGACAAACGAAGCGTGGCAGGTGATCGTGCCCAAGGCAGCAGAGCTGAGCCACCCCGTCTTTGCAGTAACTGAGACTTGAGTAGCAACAAGAAAAGCACACTTTCCTCTATTTCCTCCTGTTTGGCGATCACAAAATGCTTTATAATTGCTAATTAAAAAGTACCACAGGACTCTTGCTCTCTTCTGCTTTGCAGACTGAGGTGGAGTAGAGAGACTGTGTGTCTTGTCAGGGACCACACAAAGGACAGCCTCTGAGTTGGGAGCAGACCCGGGACTTGCTGCCTTGTGTGAGCTGTGAGTGGCCCAGTGGGGTCACCAGACAACAGGACATTTCCAGAGAGGGCAGAGGCAGAAAAACTTGCAGGACATCTTGGCCAGTAATGATACCGCTCAGTTAAGAGCGCTTCTGCTCATCAGCCCCATTTTAGATAAGGCAGGTGAAGGACACAAAATTTAAGATGTTCATAGCTGATCTGAGGAATTTAGAACCATCTCCCATTAAAATTAATGGAAACATTAATGCAAAGTACACTCCAATCTTCAAGCAGTTTCCTTCCAAGCAAGATCTTCCCATTAACTTGAAAGAAAGTTGTGCCCAAATCCTCTTACATTGCTGCGAACTTCTCAGACGGTACAGGCAAAGCCAGGTTACAAATCCATTAGGCTCCAGATTGACTAATGCATGGCAAATGGAAAGAGGTGAAAGCGCTAAGCTGTAATGGGAACCCCATTCAGGGGGAACTTCACACTCGGGAACTAAGCACACAAAACATGCTTGTGATGCTTGTGATATGAAGCTCCTTTTTTCCATGCAGAAGCAGGGAGGTGTGGAGGGAAGAGAGACCATTGCCAGATTGATTTAGCTGCTCTGGACTTTGAAAAAAACAGTTGAAAAAGCAGCAGGACCCAGAGCAAAGCATGACAGTAAAGTAAAACCACTCACCTTTGCTGCTCAGGAGGGAGTAAGGAGAGATGCTTCCTCTCTCACCTTCTGATTTGCAAGGACACCATTCCAAGCGATAAGGTACGTTGAATGCCAGCTCAGCAGACTGCATGGAGAGGCACCAGGACTCAAAGCAAATGCCCTGTTCTTCCAGGCCCAGCAGCTGGTAAAACCCAGCTTTGCAAAGAAGTGAGTGGTATCAATGCAAAGCTGATCCTTTACATTAACACGGGGCAGTGTGCCAGGATTTAAGACTGGGAGGATTATTACAGAAGCTGACCTCCCGTGCCTGGAGAGCTTCAGGTAGCTACTGCTCTGTGAAATTCACTGACCTATAGGGTCTAAAACATTTTCCAGAAGTGCAATTGTCCTTGAGAGAGGGAGAATTCCCTGGTGATCTCTTGGGACATTTTGCCAGTGGTTAATCTCTCTTGCCTTTCAAATATGTGCTTTATTTCTAGACTCAATGCTTCAGCGTTCAGCCAGTAGCTCTTTAAGAGAGCAATCCCAGCTGGCTGACAATCCACCCAGTTACTCCAGCTTACACTGTTTATCCCCCGAGGAATGGCAGTACTTAGTGCTGAACAGACCACAGAGGTCCTGCCCACGGCAAACCAAAAGCCCTTGCTCTCTTGAGGCAGAAAGCACAGATCCAACAGCAGGCTGGCAGGCAGGACGCGAAGGTCTATCTCCAAGCAGAACATCCTTCAGCACTACCAGCACAACACATGCTCTGAGTACTCAGCATCCCCTTCATTGTCTTTGTTCTTACTCCACTGCCTGATGCTGCATGCAACTTTTCATTGTTTGTTTGTACCTAAAGCACATCCTAACAAAGCAACAGAAGACGACACATGTCCTTGCTTGCCACCTCCAACGCTCCCTCCTTGTAACGTCACAGAGAGGAGCGTACAGCAAAACCTAGACCCATCAGAGAAGTCACTCTGTACCACAACTATACTTTCGAGGACACAGACTAAGCCAAAATAAGGGCTCCTTTTCCTTATCTGTTATGAAAAACTACGCCTAGAAATCCTGCTGGGAGAGGGATGGTTAGGGGCCCTGGTGATTCTCTAGCCAGATCTCAGCTCAGGAGAAGACCTTCCTGGACACAAAGTCAATCCAGCAACTTGGCTTCAAGGTAAAAGTGAGAGGGGCTTCTTGTGGAGGGAGGATTGTTCGCTCTTCCCCACGTCAAACCTGCCCTCTCCAACATACGTAAGAGCTAATCAGAGACGGGTCTGATTCAGTGCTACTGAAAAAAATCCAGATTTTTCATAGGTTAGCAATTCTAGCTCAGATATATCTCACTGCCCTGGGCATTAGACAGACATATATAGGCCAGGGAAATGGTGCTGAAATGGTACTCTGGGCTTCCAAACATATTGTTAAGCAAATGGATACGTAAACAGATCTCCCCGGATGAGGCATGGAGACAGCATCTCTGATTCAGTTACAATTGCAGCTGATTTTCTCACCTACTTGACTGCCACTGAATACCCAGACATCTAACACTGACAAGGAGGTTTCACAGCTCCTCACCAAGTGAACACACTGAAATAGGTAAGACAACAAACTCCCAAGCCAGGGAGAGCAGGGTCAGAGCAAGGAGCTCACGTACCCACCCAGTTTAGGATCCCTGCTCTTCCCCTCCCTGGAGAGTGGGAGAACACACCAGCTGTCCTGGTACCCCATGGGGATTTAGAGAGAGATCTACTGGTGCATGTGGGATTTGTGTAGGACATCAGGGAGAGTCTCAAATGTTCATTTGGAAGGGGTCATATCATCTTCAAATCCCACCTGCTCGCATGGGGGAAAGGCAGATTTCCTCGGTCACCTTTTCCATTTGCAGCCGCCTCATCGCGATGGCACTCCAAGGAGCTAGCAGTTACTATTTCCACAGTACTGAATAACTGGCAACCTGTTATTAAAGTAGCTGGGTGGCAGGAGGAGGAGGAGGCAGGTCTGTGTTGAGAAAAGCAGCTAAGTAGTACCCTGGGTAGAGAGAGCCCTTTGTAAGAACCCTTCTTCCTCCCCTAGAAACGTCCATAGGGTCCCTTCTGCAAGGAAAGAACAACTCCCTGCTGCTCAAAGTCTCGGGTGACAAATGTTATTTGCAGCATATGTCCCGGCAGCCTTTGGTTGCGGCATACAGAAAACTTAGCACATATCTTAAGGCAGGAAGCATTACGTATCTTCTGGAGTTTTAAAGGTTAACATGCAGATTTGCTCTCCTGGACAATTTAGCCTACACTGAACCTATGCCAAAGCCAGGAGGACTGGTTTATCTCCACATTCAGTGACAGAATAATTTACCAGCCTTGACTGGCCAACTCCAATGCTTACACTTTGGCAGGTGAAGGATATACATCACCTGCTGACTTGGACAAAGTTTAGCACTGAAAAGTCAAACAAATAACAAGACATGATATCAAAAGAAAAACTCCATCCTGCTTAGTCATCTCTGTGGTACAGTGTATCTTCTCTGCAGTGCTAACTCATGCCCTAGCATGCATTTTGCTCCCACTCCCATTCTCATCCACACAGAGACACCCACCAGATCTTGGTAGTGTTGCAAGCCTAGGATAGGCTGGCTTAGTCTCAAACCCAGGGGCTGGGTATTCTTCCTTCTCAGCAAAGAAAATACAGGTTTACATACCCCAGCTGTCTCCAATGCCTTCTTGTGGCCTTCAAACACAGCTAAACCCTACCGCAGCTCACCAGAAAAGAGTCACAGGGCAGCTCAGCTACCTGCAATGCAACAAGTCTTGGGAAATGGCTGCAAAAACCTATCGATATGTAGAGTTGAGCCCGGGTCAGCCATAAAACTGCAGTGCAGCAGGACATGCCTTGTCCCAGCTAAGCCAGCTTGTCCAACAGGGCACCCTAAAGTAAAAATCCCACAGTGGAGAATTTGACATTAACTAGCAGACCAACTTCTAGAAATTGAATTAATTTTATTTTGATCTGAAATCTAAACAAGGTATTTCATAAGCTTCAGGTGAATAATTGCTACTGGACAGTATCCGTGCAAGCCTCAGATGCCAAGGGATTACATGTACGCAGATTTCCCCCATGAAATCCGTGCCTGTGACACAAGACAAACAAAAGATGCCACCTTCAGAGACTTCCCTGAGCCATGCAGGTCAGAGTACGTATCTGCTGATTACTAACTACAAAATCAGACGCCATTAGGAGAGAGAGTCGCTTCCTTTGCACCAATACAAGCAGTGCTGCTTTGCAGCGATGCATGCGATGAAAAAAATGTGTAATAAGGCAGGTCAGGCACCCAATGACTGCGTGAACTGTGCAGCAGTTCTTTGCACAAACAACCTACTCTGCAAGCCTCAGTTCTCCAAAACAAAGCAAAAAAAAACCAACCACAAAACATACTGTGGAAAACCTGCCAGCTCACTACAAAGCCACCAGGTCCATGCCAAAGTCCAACATGAGGTGTACACCTGGGAGCTACATTTGAAAACAAATCAGTTTTGCTGTGTCAGTTGGTTTACATATTTTGTTCCTAGTACTCCCACTGAATAGCTCTCCCAGCAAAAAAAAATAAACCCAAAGAAATTCTGCTTTGCTGTATTCAAAAAAAAAAAAAAAAAAAAACACCAAAACCTCCACCCAAGCTCTGTTTACACCAAGCCTGCTGCAGCCCTGAATGGTAGCAATAAATGGAGTGAGCTAATGTGCTAGTGACAAATAACCCGTTCAAACAATTCAAGCATAATTATAGGCTGGCTCTCCTGATGTAACATTGGGTACATCACTGCAGATATTATATTCACCTTATGAAAAGATGGCACAGAGGAGCTCAGTTGGTAACCCAAACAACATTATATATCACTAACCTGTCAGCATCAGGAGTGCATGCACCCTGGCATTTGAAGTCCTGGTGTTTTAAGTGATAATCCAATGTACTAGGCATCATTGATCTCTATATAAAAGGGGGCACCACTTTTCCTTTCAGCTGGAGCTATTTTTCACTTCTCATCCTGAAGAGTTGTGTGGTGCTGCCCGCAAGTGGCTACACTGCACAGCAGCTGTATCTGAAACGCTCCAGGTCCCTAGAGAGGAAAAATGATCAATACTCCAGCGCTGCTTTTGTAAGAGGTCTCTAAGTGCTTCCATGCGAGATGCTGCTCCTCTGGGTTTAGAAATTACTCTGAAGAGAACATGAAAGCCCCCACTGCAAATTCATAATCCTGACACAAAACCCAGCTGCTGCAAGGAATTAAAATGAAATTCATTGGCGAACTGCAAGCTGGTATATCAGCAAAGGCAGCATCCCTGATGTGAGGAAGAGACCTGAAAAATAAACCACTACCTGGAGACTAAGGGAGCAGGAAAGCCATGCTAGAGGAGAACCAGCTAGGGACAAGGAAGCATTACAACACCCTGCAAATATGGCCCATGTAACAGAATCTTGACGGATTTACAGCTCCTTGCTGCATCTGGGATGGCAGGTACCCTGAACACTGCATCATCTGAGAAAGATGGCGGTAATCAGAGAGCCCTGGGGGGAAGATGAAGGCACTTGAAGGGTCAGGCTTGCTGTGGGTAGGTGAGCAGAGGCGAGGAGGTCTCTAGAGAAGTGTCTGGATAGCAACAGTGAGTGCAGAAAACTGACTCAATCTTCTGTTTCTTGGATACAGCCAGAAGACTTCCAAAGGGATCTCAAGTTGGCTTTGGCTCTTCCTGTACTTGAGATGGAAAAAGACTTCCCTGATTACCCATAACCTTTCCTGATCTCATCCCTCCCACTGCCTGGCAGCGTGCAAGAGCAGGATGAGCCACGCTTGGGTGCCAGGCGCTTCTACAGCACAGCTGGTATCATATTCCTAAATTGGGGACCGGTGAGTTTGTGTGCCGTAAGACAGGACTCATGACCCATGGCAGGTGCAAATGGCCTTGATAGTCTTTTACTGCCTTGGTGAGTTCTGCCGCTGGATCCTGTGCAGGGCCAGGGAAATGCAGCCTGGGTGGGAGGGAGCAGCAGCAAGCCAGTCCCAGCCCAGCCATCAGCTTCAGTCCCACGGCAGGAAGGCTGGCAAGGCTGTCCTTCCCTGGATGTGACTGTTCTGGGGCAACGTGAAGGCTGACAACATGCTCCTGTTCAGAACGTCCCCGTGCACACTTCACTAGGCTGTCCCCCGTGTCACAGCACAGCACTCCTGCTGCGGAGACAGCCCTCCCAGAGCAGCCAGGCACAGCAGCCCTGTCCTCTGTAGGTTATACTGACTGATCCCCACTAAGGAGAATTTAAGTAACATGGCTTAAAAATGAGGAAGGAGATGGCTTTCATCTGTGTGAGGTCAAGTAATTTCCTCTGGGGCCAGGCAGGCTCGAAGGGCTGGCAGCCCAGGAGAGGGAAGTGTCTGGGTCTGAGCAGGAAACGAGGGGAGAAGTGATGGCCCCCTGGCCCCTGCCGTGGCTGCAGGGTGGGCAGCGACGACCTCTCTCCTCCCAACAGGTCCAAGCACTGCAACTTGATCTCTGCTGCGACTGTTAAGTGCCATCAGGTACCAATACATCACAGCAGGGGACAGAGGGCAGACCAGCTGGATGCTCAGCACCTCTTCTGGTCTCAGTCCAAGGCTCCCAAAAACCAAAAGCTCCCCCAAACCTGGAGCCTACACAGAGAGGCCAGCTCTGCTGAATGAGATGCACAACTCCCGCCCGAGAACGGTGCTGGGAAGGAGGCACCATTGAGTCCGGTGTCCCCAAAGTGCTCTGCACACACGGGTGCCTGGTGAGCGTTGTGCCTACCAACGCTGCCGTAGCGTTACAGGCAGGCAGGGAACAAAAAGGTGCCGGGAGCGGGCACAAATTCCTCGATAGGGTTTTATCATTTTAAAGGGAACAAACTCCAATCGATTGCCCTTGTAAGAGCCTGCACGGTACTTGCACTTCTAGCCTAAGCAATAGAAATTTTAATTGCTCTGGTAATTACACTTTCAGCAATGCTCCAGCCCTTTGTTCTGAGAGCGGAGGCCAGTATACGCTGTTCTCCGGTGGCCCCGTCTGGCTGCAGCTTGGAACAGCATTTGCCACCTGGAGGGGAAGGGACACCCCTGTGGTGACCACGGTGGCACAGAGCCTCACCACGCGGAGATGCACAGCATGTCACCAGCATTTCTTCTCTGGGCTGTGCGCAGCTCCAAAACATGGTGCGGACACAAGTGTTGTGTTGCTTTAACTTCTAGGTGTGTCTTTAAAAGACCGCTGAAGAGCTTTTATCTCCTCGGGTCCTGATCAGTGCCGTTCAATCCTGACTAGGCTTGTGAGAGCACAAGACCTACAATTTACCCTCGGAAATTGGAAAAGGAAAAATTATCATGACAACTGCCATGCTGTTCTCTGGATAATAAATTAACCCTGAAAAGGCCCAGTGCTGGAGAAGCATGGTCTTTGCTTGGCTGAGCGGGTGGGGGAGAGAGAGGAAAGCAGCACTGAACCCAATGCTTCATCACATTATCAGGTGCTCAAATGCAATGCTCTGCTGGCAATAAACGCGCAGCGCACGTGAACTCCTCCAAAATCACTGAGGGTACAACCAGAGCTGAGCACACATTTGGCTCAAGGGCATTTTACCTGCAAGAATACGTCAGCTGTAGCACAGACCTTCACACTTCAGTCCGTCGGATGAGCAGCCTCAGAGCCCCTGGGCTGCAGGCACGGGGTCTACAAAATAAGCCTGCGCTCAAACTCAGCAAGGCTCTCCCTGGGAATGGATATCCTGCTCCCCAGGCCCCCAGTTTGGTCAAGCCAGCTATTAAATACAGAGTACAGGGCCCCGCAGGGAGGTGTAATGGTAGTTTGGATTTGTCAGACACGCACAAAGTCTGGGTTTACTTGCAATTCCGCTCATCCTGCCTGCATCATAGCATGATCCTGGCTGGCATTGCTATTGCTCTGGGTGTCTCGGCTCCCACGGGTGCCAGAAATGCAGGTCACAGCCATACATCTCTAAATCAACAGCTGCCAACATGCTGCAGATACTTTGTCTCATGCTGGACCACTCAGCTAAAAGCAATGCTTCCAACTGAATTGCTATTGGCCTTAGCACTAAAACAAAATAGCTCCACTCCCATCCCAGGAGTTTCCTCAAACAATGCACAAAACACGCACAGAAGCCTGGGGAGAGGAGGGTCTGTGGCAGAAAACACGGCTGCTGATTTTGGAGATATACACCACACAATTAGAAACACTAGATCTATAAACATCCTTAACAAAACCCAACAGGTCTGGGGGTTTTCTTTTCTTCACCGTCCATTGTGTGTCACTACCTTTTAAACACTCAAAACCAAACACTCCTCCCTTGTTGATTTTACGCTTTTGCACTTAACTGCACATCTCCCTGTTAGCTTCGTGGTGCTGAAAATACCAGCTCTTTTCATTCACAACTGCAGGGCCAAGATAGTTGGGAAGGGACGGTGTACCACACACTAATTGCCGATTCACAGGTGGGACGGAAGGGCTCTGTGCTCTTCTCCCAGAAAAGATCCCCCTTCTTTTTCAAACACAGATTTCTCAGCTTAGAAAGGGGATAAGTGCCATTTGCTGATTTATTTCTTCCTCATCCAGACTGTTCTTCTCAGTGTTTCAGAGCAGATCTAATTACAGGGTGTTGCACTCATTGACAATTTCATATACCCTCCTATTTCAGGCTAACCTTCAATAACTGGCGAGAAGCAGAACTATATGGGTGGAGGTAACAGGTTATGGATTTATGCTGGTATTCATGCAAAGTAACTGAGCACGAACACAGAAATATCCTGAACTGTGCTGCTGCCGTCAATTTGATAATGAGAATGTGATTTGAAATAAAAACATCTTGGGTGCCAATTCACTACAGCAGCTAGCAAAAATAGGCAGACTACCTAGAAATGGAGGACTCTGTGCTCCAAACACATCCAAAGCTTGAATATCATATGGTACCTTATAAAAATAGAAGGTATGGCTGCACTTGGGCTATAGTACCCACGAATGAAAGGCCACTCAGCGAACCCACGCACGAGCTTGGGCAGAGAGAATGAGGCGCTGCATCTCTCCGCAGCTGAGCAGAGGTGAGGGCTGCCCAGCCGTGGATGCTTACCCCCAGCCCACACTCCCAGTGTCACCCCCACACAAAACGGCGCCGGGTTTCTGTTGCAAACACCCCTGGGCACAGGCTGGCTGAGTGCCAGAGCCCATGGTACCCAGGTGTTGGCCTTTTAGCCAAATAGAAGAAGTGGCCAGCTTTTCAAACACTGCAGAACAAAGGGGCTGCAGGGCCTTGTGCGTTTTAAAGGAGCTGGTTTTACAGGAGCTGTTCCCAGTTTCAGGTCAAGCCTGAAGCCTGCTTTAATATACTTTTAAGTGGTACAAGCAGTTGTGCTCCCTCTGCCAGAACACAGGGCCGTTTCCTTTCAGTGCACCTTCCCCTATCTGCTGCGTGCAATCTTCTGCGGGACTTACTTGTTGCTGTCCCGGTACTGATAGATGTAACAGCCTTGAGGCATCCCACTCTCCTGGTCCAAGGTAAACGAGAGCTTCAGCTGCAGAGAGGAGAGGGGGTGGGGGGAATGAAAAGAGAGAAAAAAAAAAGCAACATTTTAGGCTGTGTTCTCAGTCATCACAGCAACTTCAAGCAAGGCTTGTGGGAGAAAACTAACTCACTGAGACTGACACGCAAACACTGTGGCCTGGAACATAACGTGGGGTTCCAAACCTCAGGGAAAAGTCACATGCATTGCAGAAACCTCTCGCTTTTTCCACCCTTTGTTACTATAAAGTGTTTGTGGTTCTTCTGAAATGCATGGGTCATAACGGTTCACCCCTCCAAACCCACCCACACACACCACCCTTCACCAAAGCGACTGCGGTTCTCCTCAGACACTAAAGAAATGAGTGTTCGCCATCGGCAGCTGTAGTTCCCACGAGTCTTTCTCTGAAAACTTTCCCGGCTCCATCTCGTTCCTCCAGTGCATTAGAACAGAGGAGAAACCACAGAGGGAAAGGTGACAGATTTTTCCTTCTGTGCAGAGTTATTAAAGAGCTGTTAGGAGGGTTTGCAGTTTGGACCTGCGTCCGGCAGGAGGCTATGATGTGACCTGGAAGCTGCTTTCTTTGCAACTCCAAGAAGGGATTCGGCAAGGGCTTTCAGATTTCAAACACAGCCTCGGCTCATTTTATTTTAAGGGGGAAAAATTAATCCTCTTTCAACAAGCAACAGAGCAGTTCTGCGGGGAGACTTTTTTCTGATGAAAACGTCTCCAGTGATTTTACATGCTGAACTGCCTAGAAAACAGCACGGGGCTGAGCCCTGCTGAGCAGAGCCTCTTTCTCTGGGGGAAGGCTGCTGGGACCCCGGTGAGTGCCGGGGCGGCCGCTCCTGCAGCCCCGAGGTGCAGCCCCTGTGCTCTGCAGAAGGGCTGCAGACCCTCACCAGGACCGAGCAGGCCAGGTAAGAGGGGCAGCATCCTTTGGAAGAGGTTGCTGCAGTTTTTATACACTGAGTGCTTTAGATTTTTGGGGGTCAGAGAGACTATTAAAAGCAGGGCCGTAACCACTGCTGGATCATGCAGGACTTGAAATGGTCTGGGAAGACCATAGCAAAGGCTAAAAGTCAAAAGAGGCTTGTTACGATGAGCCCGACCCTTTTAAACAGGGAAAGGAGGAGAGAGCAGTGTTGAGCCACTCCTTTTGATCACAGTCTCTCTCCTCTGGGCTCCAAGGAAATTGCTAACTCAAATTAACAGCCTATTCAGGAATGAACACAGAATTAAAACATCTTTCTCCCGTAGGCTGTTAAGAAACCCCGTGTGCTGAATCATTAGATGGTGCACCAATTTTCCCTTCCCTGCAGGGTAGCAAAGTCATACACTGTGCTCTCATTGACCCAAATAAAACTGCGTATCATGAAATCATGGAAAACTTCACCATCCTGGTCACTGAGTTAAGAACTGAGTACAAGGCTGAGGCCAAACCCAGCTGATCTCCTGTGACTTCCACGCCCCTAACCCTGTAAGCCATTCTGAAATACATGCTCCTGCAACAGCACGTAACACGTGTCAATGCTCTGCATGTGTCCGTGTTAGAAGTATCACAATTCATACCGCCATCCAGATGGTAACCTCTTATGGTCTCCACAACTACACCTTCCCTGTGAGCTCTGGCCTTCTGCAGCTCAGCCTATTGCTCTGATCCATCTCAGAGCGGTGTCTGAGGCAGGACTAGGAGGGCCAGCTGGGTACGTTTTTTCTTGCTGATGTCTCTGCAGCCAGGCCTCTGACAGCACACAGCAGCTGCCCACAGGAGCAGGTCATCAGTAAGAAACAAGCAACCTCCCAAAGGGAGGCGAGCGATCGCCTTGCTGTGGCGCAGGCAAAGGTCGCTTGTCTATAAGCAGTCCCCCTGGTCTGGGGAACTGAAGGAGGGACTGGGAACTCCCCAGAGCCATTTTCCTGGGCCAGGTTTTCCAAAGCTTTCCTGCTAGAATATCAGAAAGCACCTCTGAGCCAAAAGGGACACCAATTATCGCAGCCACAGCTCCACACGCCCCTGTGCTTTGAGCAAAGAGCACCACACTGCAGAGAAGAAAAACAAAAAAAAAGTGCAAAATTGGGCATGTGTGGCTTTGGCCATTTTTAACAATAGCTCTGATCGGGACAAACTGAGGACTGCCTGAGCCCCTCATTTACAACTCCCTCAGCTGAGTGGCCTTTGTGCTTGTGCCAACCACACGCTTTTGGTTACAGCTCACCTGGGCCCTGGGCCCCCTGTAGCACTGGGGGTCAGAGCCAGCTCTGCGCGAGGAGGCAAGTCCAGGGCACGGGAAGGAAGGAAAAGGGCTGGGAAGGAAAACAGCCTTGTTTGGACAGGCTGCAGGGGAAAGCTATGGGGGAACCAGGTACGGGAGGGTGACCTTTCCACTATCTGGGGGGGGCAGCATCCCATGGAACCTGCCTATCCAGAAAGGAAAGATCACAATTCCCTAAGATAATGCATTTCCAACTTTCTGTTATTTTAACCCTTCTTTCTCTGGCTACGGTATTCCAGACAAATAACACACACCCTGCTTGGCTGGCGCAGTCATCTCTGCTTACCCACCAGTGCCAGGAAGGGCTGCGTAATGGGGACCATACGTGGCTTGACCGCCTGGGACAATACTGTCAGGCAGGGAGATGCTGCTGTCACCCGCAGTGACAGGAAGACCCCACTCAGAGAAATGCCAGGGCCCGGCTGCCACATGGAGTTGGTAACTAAAGGTCTGTCCTGGTGACTGCAGCTCGAGGCAGCCGTGCTGTCGGTGATGTGCAAAACCGCGCTCTTCTGCAGGTCTGCCCGGCTAATGCACTGTCACGGCCAGCCAGGAGAGGGCTGTGACCATCACCCAGGCGAGGAGTCCTCACCAACTCCTGAAGGAACAGCCGAGCTCTGGCTGTGCACGCCATCTGCAATGCTCTGGCTACCTTTGCTCATTTGGTGGCATTTGGTCTCTGCAAGGAGCATGGAGCCCACAGGCAAGACTCGTCACAGAGCTGAAAAGGGGCGGCTGAGGCAGGTAGGGAAGGACCAGCTGAGCGCTGCCAGGAGGCAAACTGGGATGCACAGACTGCAAGCTTCCTACGAAGCTTGAGAAGGTTGTCCACATCCACCCCACACCGTGCTGTTGGGTCCCCTCTGCTGTTCGAGCCACCAGAGGCTGAGCCCTCCACGGACCATTCTCAGACACGTGCTCACATCTGCCCAGCCATGTTCAGCTGCAGGGGTGCTTATGGTCCCCAGCACCTCAATGCTTTGGAAGGTCTGCTCCACAGATTTTTTCCTCTCATGCTAAAGTTAACCTACAAGACGCTTGCTGCCGCAGATCCCCGAGAACAAAACTCAAGCACCCCTTCCTGCCAGCCCTCGTCCAGCTCTCTGCACACCCTATGCTGCTGCTGCTGCTCTCCGGTCCCATCTTCTCCAGCAGGTGCCCTTTCCTTTTGCCTTCATTCACTAAGCACATCGCAAAACTTCTGCTTACTTCTGAATTAAAGAAGGTTGCAGGGCAAGGCTGGGGATAGGAGAGATGTCAGGAGCTGACCGACCACTTTATCATTCCTCCCATCTGACTTCTGCTACAGCAATGTCATGAGACATCCTGAGCCTCCCAGATATATGAAGACCTACAAAACAAACAGGCTTTTGCAATACTCCCTCTGGCACAGCTCTAACTCTTAACCAATTTGACAACATTGCTCCAACACTGCAGGCAGCTTTGAAACTCCTTTTTTTTGTGTGTGTCAGTGTTCCTTGTCAGAACGTAAAGACTTGCCATAAAGCCAGCAGACAAATACCAAGACAAAGGAAAGGCCACTGTTCTCCAAAATACAGGATTTTTTATGCCTGCAGGGACAATGGGCGACTCAGTTTTCCTCCAGAAATTCAAGTGCACAGTGACCCCGTCACAAGGAAGGCTCATCAGCTCAAGGGATCTTCAGCATTAAACATATGAGATCATTTCATTTCACAAGACACTGCTAGGCTTCACTGGGAGAGGAGGGGGAGAGGAAATTTCCCAGCACTGTGCTGCAGCGCGATTTGGCTTGCACTGCCCCCTTCAGTAGTGCAGCCCCGAAGCTCACATGCTAATAAAGATCCCTTTCCACTTCAATAGCTTTGCACATAAAGAAACGCTCGGTGTGGTGTGTGCGTGAACTCAATGGGAAAGGGAGCTGGAATGTAGCCATGCTGCGAACAGAGTGCTGCCTACCAGGCGAGCC
This sequence comes from Chauna torquata, assembly GCA_013399475.1. NCBI lineage: Eukaryota > Metazoa > Chordata > Aves > Anseriformes > Anhimidae > Chauna > Chauna torquata. The sequence goes on from VXAL01012496.1 coordinate 58,590, forward strand.
GCATCAATAATTGAGTTGTCAGAGGCATAGGGAGGTGTGCGAATAAGAGCTGTCAAAAGGAGTAATTGGGATCTGTGTGGATACAGTGATGGATAGGCTCGCTCGCTACCAGACACAATTGCAATACACCCAAACAGAAGAGGAGCAGGGTGCTGAAATTCGCAGGGGCTGGGGCAGGCTGTTTGATGGGCAGGATTTAGTTCCCTCAGTAGAGGAGAGCATTGCACCCATGGTTCCAAGCAAGCATGGGCACACGATCTGGCCACTGGTGGATGGAGCAAGACCACGTACTTAGAGCACATGGCCAATCCCTGGTGACGTTTGATGGTGCGTACTGAAGGCTCGAGGTGAAGGTAATGCCACCTTCTTGAGGAAAGCCATCTCCTGCCCACAGTGGTCACTGGGCACAGAAGACAGTGGCTCCACTCTGGATTGGCAACATCCTCCCACCGCTATTCCTACATCCTGAAATCCAGCAGAGGATGCAGCTGGCTGACAGTGGGATGATCCTTGCTCCTCCATCCATCAGGCACCAATGTGCTTCATCTGCTCTTGGGCACCCAAGGGTTTCTGCACACTCCCTTGACAGCAGGGAGCAGACACCAAACCAGTGCACAGACAGACAAAAGACACCAGTGAAAGCAGACAGGCTGAGGGCAGCTGCCCTACACTACATGGACAGCTCTGTGCTGCCTGATCCCTGCAGGGACCCAATGCCTCTCTCCAAGCAGACAGGTCTTGGTGGGGTTGTAGGGGATGCTGTCTACATTTTGAGGATTCTCCATTACCACAGAGGCTAGAAAGAAGCTTTTCAGAAAGGGGGAGTGGTGCTTTACGCTGCTGTGGACCTCCAGGCTTGCCTGGGCTTTGGTGCAGCCAGCAGCTGTCCTCATTTTAAAGAAAGTTTTAGACCTGCAGCAATTAGGGGCCCAGTCATGCGATAAAGCCTGGTAGCTCCAAGAAGAGAGCGCGAGGAACAGCCTTCTGGCTGCTGAAATGCTGCCAGTACCTATATTGACTTGACTGGGCAAATTCTGCATGCCCCTTGAGTAAATGGTTTGGCTTGGATCCCCTCTTGGCTCTGCACACCAAACCTCCGTCATTAGACAGAAAGTTTTCTCTACACATGCACTGTTTCAGAGAGGTATTATCGGTTCAGCTGAATAACCAGGTCAAAGATTTCAGACGTCCCAATTTTGGGTCAACGTAAGGGCATGTTTCTGCCAGCCTTGGTTATACTGCCCAAGGTAACTCCACCAATGTAGTGGTATTCAAGCAGAAAGAGATCACCCAGGGCAAGAAGGAGAAGCAGAACATGAGCCTGCACAACAAAACCCATGGGACTGGATCTAATGATTATACTGAAAACAGTCTCCTGAGAGGCAGGGGGTCTTTTCTGCCGTTGGCACTCATTCAGTTATAACCCCATCTGCATGGAGGTCCAAGAAGACTGGTATCAGCTCCCTCTCAGAATAAAGGCTCCCCTCTCCAGCAAGCTCTAGAAAGCTTTTTAAGAATAAACTTAGTCATCAAGCAGGTTTTTATGCCCCTCCCAAACTTCGGTTTTGACCCGAAAAAAAAATAACCCTGAAGTCCTGACACTCACTTTTAAAACCACAAAAAACGAGCCGTGCTCCAGTAACGTAATCACAGAGTTTTCTGGCACCTCGTCCCTTAAAAATACATCCATCTGCCTGCACACAGGCCATCAAACTCAATCTTGTTCACAATGGATTTCCCAATTCCTGCGTGCTGGAAGGACTGCAGTGGTGCTGGCTGGGCTGACTCGATGAGCCCTTACAGAAGCACAGCCTGCAAACCTCACAGCTGTGTTTTCACTTAAAGAAGCTGCTCTCGAGTCCGAAGCACTTCTCCCTCTGGGTAGCTTTTCTATTTGCACCGCAGTTTGAAATTGCTGGAGAAAGACCCCGGGTAGAGGCTGCACTTCTTCCTGGTTGCCCCCTTCTCTAAATGAGAATGCAGTAAGGACAGGACAGGGTAACTAACGGAGAGACAAAAAGTCCTACAGTGGAAGAGGAGGAAAGACAGGGAAGCTTGCTGCCAGCTCAACTAATTACCTGTCACATCGGGTTGGGGTGGTCCTTTTTGGCTTTACAGACAGTGAATGTTTGACCAACCTCAGCACCTGATTACAGGACTGCTGTTGCTAATGGTTGGAAGTCCTGAACTGGTCCTAAACTGGTCCCGTCTCACCCACTGCCACCTCAGTGAGACCTCTCGTCCCCATCCCTAAATGCATATTTTCCAGGTGAAGGTTTAAATCCTCTAGGAGGCTCCTGAAGCAGTCCCTGCTGCCCTGTGTCCTCTGCACTGCTGATCCCCAGGAGACTGAGACAAACAGAAAGGCAAAACCAGCTGTCCTGTAAGCCTGCTCCTCAGGGAAACCGTGCTCTAGAGGGGACATCATTGGCAGCTGCTCTTCCACCCTCTTCCTGCCCCACTGTCATCCACTCCTGAGACATCTTGACCCCCAAATGAAAATGCAGAGTGGGCACAGGAAGGAATCAGCAACAGTCATGCTGGGCACCCAGCATGCTCCACAACCGGCCAACACACATCCCGGAGCTCCTGTGTGTGAGATGACAGTGCTGCGTTTAACAGAAACTCCGTGTCAGCCTAAGCTAATTTCTCCCCTTTAGCAGAGCAGAAGGGCAACTGGGTGTAAATGGGCAGCACAGCAAAGGGTGACTTAACTGGGGGTATGGAAATTCCTCTCCTTCCCTGCTTTGCTTTCCAGTCTCGAGGTCTCCTGTACAGACAGGTTCTCTCTTACTTGCTGCAATACAACACTTCACTTTGGGTTTCACTTATTCTGCACCACCCAAGCAACACATCTCTCTCATGCCTCTTCCAGCTCAAGACATTAGCCAGCAAGCTACCTCTGTTAACAGGCAACAAGATCCATGCATGGGGCTAAAGAAAAATGTCAACCTGAAACCGAATCCAACCTAGGAAAAGGAGCTGAAACTCATTTGGGGCTTTATTTCTGGCCTGAATCCCCCTGCCCATTTCTATTTTACAATCCCACTCCTTTTCTCAAATGTTATTCCTCTGCTGCTGCCTGCAGTCCACTCATGCAAACACAACCACATAAAATACATGTAAAGCCAATGAACCCCTAACAAATGGGAAGACAGAAGACAACAGTTCTCTTGCTTTCCCTCCTTCTTAAACTAACTGACCTACTTGACCAGAGGCTCCCAGCCTGGGACCCAAAGCCACAATAAATTATTACTAACTTATTCCTCAGGCTGCAGCAGGTCTTGCTCTCCAAATATCTCCCCTGGGACACAGTGAGGACCCTGTGGTCTTCCTGTCATGGGAGCAGAGTCACCAACACGTTTCCGAGTACATACAAGGGCTGCTTTGTTGTCTCATGGCCCCCAAAACCTCTGCTACAGGTGGCCAGGTAGTACAGCAAAACTAGAAAGAAGCACGGCTTTTACTGGATCCTTTGCAAAGACACGCGGATGCCATCATCAGAATAGCAAGCTGGCATCATACCCTTGGCTTTTTTTTCACAGCTGCAACTCAAAGCTCAAGAGCCTTTCTGGGAAGACGGGGCAGGAGACAGCTTTCACCACTTGGCACAAATATCAGCTTCCAATGAGTTTATTTTTGAACGCTCACACTTGCTTGCATCGGAGGTTTAGAACACAGTACGCAAAGAAATGGAACCAGATTTACACAGAAAGAAGAGCTGAACACTTGTTAGCATTCTTTATAATTTATAAACTGGATGAGCTCATTCTTTAGATGCATGATTAGGAAACCACAGGACTAAAATAAAGGTTATACAATTGCAAAGGGTTTACGTTGGTGGATTAGAAATATCTTCTTCAGAAACTAACGAATTCTGACACAGCACCGCATGCTCTAGACCACTAGGGAACTGTCAATGAAGTTCACGTATTTTCTACGCAAACACCAATTTTAAAATAAAAGCAAAACATCCCTAGGAAATGCCACATTAAAAACTGTGACACCAACACGATGCATGCCAAATCTCACTGCTTGGCTGTTTCAAGTTACTCACAGCCTGTCTCTCAGCCTCTCTTTAAAGCCCTCCTGGCTCTTGCTGATCTCCCAGTGCTTTTTACAACCCTGCTGGTGCTCTAAAAATGACAAAAGATAATTTGACTTCATCGTGTGAAGGAACGTCTAACACAATAATAGATCTTTCACAAGCTGGGCTTTACCAGCCTCAATAGAGAATAGTTTTGGGGCTGCAGAAAACTCTTGCACTTTGAAGACTGATGATACTTTACTGTCTTTACAGGGCCACAAGGGAAGAATAAGGTCCTGCTCAGTCCAAGTGGCCTCTTCTTCACCTGTGAGCTATGAAAATTCACTTGGGAAAGCAGGAATTTCAGAAAGGACGATGATCAAGACTCTAGTAAGAGACTTGACTGCAATCAGGAATTTGAAACAACCCTTGAGACTGCCAGGGAGGCAGCACTAACCCTTCTCAAAGCAAACAGTTTGCCATTAAGCGATGTCTCCTGGTCAGCGAAGAAGCTGATGGCCGGAGGGCAGCACTCTGACACCACGTACCTTATTAGAGAGAAAATTCCCCAGGAGAGACCAGGGGCCAACAGCCTGAGCAAAAAGCCAGAGGCCAGCTGAGCAGCTGGGACCTACAACTGGAGTGAATGGGAACAGGTCAGACTGGGGTCTGCCGCGTGAGAAGCGAGACGGGAAACGCAGCGCTGACACCGCAGTGCTGAGCCCGTGAGCACCCGCAGCTGGTGCAGAGCCCGGCACCGCAACACCCACCACCAACATCCTGGGAGCAGACCAGCCTTCACCCAGCGCTGCTCCCGACAGCACAAAGTAGATGTTAGGACTGAAAGAGTCCCTCGGCCTCCTAACTCCCAGCCCGTAGGAAAGCTCGCTGTACGGCAGAGGCTGGCAGAGCAGCAAATATGTTCATTGCTCGGAAAATCCTGCAGCAAACAGATCAACCAAAGGGGTTAAAGTAACCATGAAAAAAAGGAAATACTTCTCACTGTTAACAAGGAGAGAAACTTCAAGCATACAGCTGACTTAAAATTTCTCCTAAGCTGACGAGTGTCAGCAGAAGAGACACACGTTTCTGTACAAGGCATCTGCAGCCTGACAGCCACTTGTGCCCAGGACCTGAGCCGTTCTGCTGGCACAACAGCTTTTTCACAGGGTGGGCAGTACTACAGTACGTGTACATGTCATTTTGATCTGAGGAAGAAAAGCAAAGCCTGACCAGAAAGGCATCACTATGGCATTCCTGTCCCAAAAGGATATATGAATGTGAGAGCCTGAAAAAATTAAGAAAAGCAGTCGGTGTGTTCTGTGTTTGCTTTAGATGAAAAGTGACACAACCGAGTGGAAAACCTCCCTAAACTTGCTGCTCGGTATGTTGTTACTAGTAGGTACTGCAGGTAGCAGGTCATTATCCCCAAATGCTCTGTTTCGTATACCTGACAGTCATCTCTGAAAACAAGTCTCAATTATCTTTACACTTGGCACTGTTGTTCTGCGAGAGCCCAAAGTCAGGAGAGAATAGCATTGCAGAAGCGAGCAGCTCTCGAAGAGGCAGCCGACTCAGACACCAGTAGCCGGCTCTGCTCAGGAACATAGCGCCAGGAGTGAAACACGGCACGCGGCTTGCAGGCAGTTTGTTTCATGGAGAACAACAAGAACACCAGCAACAGCAAAAGCTCAAGATCAAAGAAAGAAAACATGCATTCGATGAAGAGCAACAGGACAAGCAGCCCTTCGCAAAGCATCTGATCTGTGCTGGTTTCCAAGAGCTGCTGCAATCTCATGCCAGCGAAAGCACAAAGCAGGGGCTAGGTGAAGCAGGACGGGATACCACACCACCTTCAGATGGCTCAAGCCACATGGAAATGCAAGGTAAGATCTGTGGGTGCAGACGTGTCTGGGCATGTGGCAGGATGAGAAATGATTCAGTATCTCTTATTGCACCTGACTGTAGCACAACTTTTTTTCCCTAAGGTTTTCCCTTTGGAGAATGCTGATTCATATTTTACAAATCAGCCCTGGCGTTATGACTATTTTGTGTCTTCCCGTAACGTGCCCAGTCTTTGTCATTGCTATTGGGAGGATACAAGGAGCCAAAGGCAGATCAAACACAGCAAATCCTATTTTCTTAGGTTTGTTAATGCTAACTGCTTCCCCTGCTAAGCCCCTAATGGAGCTGTGAGAACCCAGGAGCACAGATTAATTCAGCATCCAGGTACTATCTTATGCCTGGGGAGATTTCCGCAGAGCTGCACTGGAAGACAGACGAAAGCTTGTAATACCCTCCATAGAAGAGATAAACCCATTAAAACAGGAACAGCCCCTGTGCCGACACGATAAGAGCTCTGCCAGGTAACAAGAGAGATCACAACAGTACTTCTAAGTTCAGTTATTTTTGCAAGCCGTTAAACTGGAGCTGGGACTGGGAAGATGCAAAACGCCCTGACCGCACCATGTCGATTTCAGCTGGAAAGCCATGCTGTTCTTCCCCATCCTTTGGGGTGTTGCTGTGAAATACCTGGCAGTCCCAAAGCCCACCCTAGCCCTGCTGACTTGAGCTCTGCTTGTTCTCTGGGAGCAATCTGGGCTCTCTCACTGCTTGGTGTAACCTGCCAGGACTTGCCTATTCCATGCACTCCTAGATTGTGAGACATCATTTGCAAAACAGCAGGCAGCTGTTCTGCGTCCCTGGCCAAAACTTCTCCCCCACACCCTGCTTAAAGCATGGGATGGGAAGAGAGCTCCTGCCATACACGCTCAGCCCTCTGCCTTCCACAGCATCTCCTCCGCACGCCACGTGCCAGCATCCACCTGGCATCTCCCAGCATCCTGCAGCTGCAGAGCCAGCTCTCTCCTCACTGCGTGCTGCAACCTCTTCTCGGTTACTTCACCGAACCTCGGGGCGTGCTGCACGCAAGTAGGAGATCCCAAGCTTTCCAAGGACATCCCTGCCCATTCCCATGGATGGCGAGAGCAGCCTGCCGCTGCTAGCACAACCGCCGCTGGCTCCCGGGCTCCCTCAGGAACGGGCTGGCTGTGACTCGGTTGAATTCCTCTGGCAGTGACCTGCTCCCACTCACTCTTTCCTAGGGACCTTACAGCTCCTCTGTCACAGCCTGGGAAAAGACGGAAGCGGGAATGGACAGGGGCCAGGTGACTTGTCCCAGCAAGGTGCCAAGAGCCCGCTGGCGGCGGGGTGGGCATCCTGCCCTCCCGCTAACCCACGGCCGCTTCCCTCAGAGCGGCTCCGGCTCCGGTCTGGATGCGGCTGAGCGTCAGCAGGGAAGCGATTTCTGCATGTGCACGCTTCAGAAAGGGCTCTGGCAAGGTTCGCTCTGAAAAGGTGCAGTATAAAATGTAAAGTGTTGTTATACAGCCAAGTTGATGTCAGAGCCTGCGACGCTGCTGTCGATCACTGGGTTGGAGCACGGGGGGCAAGATCAGTGATCTTCTTCCAGCATTAATGCGCAGCAGGCTGTTTATAACCCTCTATTCCACACTGTTATTTAACATATGTAAGGGGCTTGACATGGTTTATGTTCAGTAGTTGTGGTTTCCAAGCAGTATTGCCTTTCTTCAAAATGAAGATACATAATATTTTAAAACTATTTTTAAAACCAGTCACAAATCTGCAATCTTTTACGTCATTCCTCCTTCCCCCTATCAAACCTAAACCATAACACAGTCACAGAAGATCAGCAAGTTCACATGTGAGTGCTCAGCTGCAAGAAACTGTGCATGCTAACACGCGCACACACACACGGAGGAAAGCTCAAAACTGCAATTCAGTTAAATTGGTACAAGCTATGTTTAAGGTTTCAAAGACATCCGGGATGTATTCCACTGTTTAGAGTTGTGGGTACCAGCACACTGCACGCAGGGAAGGAGAATCTAAGAACTGAACCACACCATGAGGTATTTATTCAACAATCTGCCTCAGCAAGTGTAAGAAAACTAAAAGGTTTCCTGCCTCTGGGAGTTCAGCACACCAGCAACCTGATCATGTATCATCCCAAAATCTCATCACTGCCTTGCCTTGCCAGGACTGACCCCATCCACTCCTAAAGCAAGTCACAAGACAACTGAATCTCTAATTCCAGTTTTTAACCTATACCTCCACCCTGCAGAGTCAGCTGGGACTGGGAAGCCTTAGAAAAATCTTTAGAAATCATCCTTAAAGCACCGCTCCCTAGAAACGTCTGACTTCTGTGGTCCATGTCAGCTCTTGCAGAGCTCTCTACGTTTTGCAGTAGTTTTGCATAAATCAGACTTTCTAGTTTCCCAGCTTGATGGACTCATGGCTTTGCTGGGTTAATTTTGTCCAGTCAGTCCTGGAATTGAAGTTGTCCATACCAAAGCAGTAAGTTTTAAAGGCAGAAACCAACACCATATTTTACAGAGACAGTCTCAAAATTAGTTATTTATTCCAACAATATTAAAAGGAGACACACAGCTTCCTCAGTCATTTTTCCATTTGTAGGTTTTTTTTGTTTTTTTTTGTTTTTTAAACCTGTGAGCCTAATCATTAATTTCTCTATGGAAAAGATGGAAGAAAAAGATCACAGGGATGAAGGATCAGCCTCCTAGAGCATCCACTGCACCACTTACTCATTGGAGAGCTTGCTGGGTTTGTTGCTGGGATTTTTTTTTTAAAATACATTCTGGAAGTAAATAAATAAAAATATCTCCAGGGGTCTGTATTAGCTTGTGAAGGAGACCCAGACAATGCATGGGAGGCTAGAAAGGAGCCAGTAAATTCTAAGAGTGTAGAACAGGAGAAGGGATTAAGTCTGGTGATTAAATTAGGCGACGCATGAATACATTCCAATGCACAACATCACTCAAGCACTGGACAAAACATATGGCAACAATGAAAAGCACTGCCCACGAGGTCACCTTTAATATGATTAGCCATGGACGCCTGGAATGAGCTCTCCCAAGTACCAGCGTGCTAACCCTCCATTGTGCGGGGCCGAGAAGCACCCCTGAAAGCCTTTGAGGCTCTGAATCCCGCAGAAACGGCTGCTGTGTGCTAAGTGATGTGCCCAAGTCCATTGAAAGGGGGACAAAAACCATGAGCCTCGTGGCCGGTGAGTGTGCTGAGAGCAGCTTTGTTCCCGCCTTGCATGGCACCAGCGGGAGCTGTCCCCAGGGTGTCCTGCGTGACAGCTGGGTCACCCCACGGGCTCCCCTGTTCCGCTTGGACTTTTCACCTCCGCTGGCCCGCATTCACCGGCACGGCTCGCCTCTTTGAAGAGGGAGAAAGCGCCTCATCCATCACTGACACGAAGGGAGTTAATTCACTTCTTTACAACTGGAAAGGCTTTTGCTGCGAGCAGGAGGGAGTGCAGGAAGAGTAATGAAATCCAAAAGGGAGCCAAATGATGCTTTCCTCTGCAAGAAGCCAGTGCTGGCAGCGCTTGCTGCTGGCACGGCCCGCGGTGGGTGAAAGGAGACTCTTTTGTGGTATGCCATTAGCTACTTCCAAGGCCTCAGTTCATGTTTACCACAGCCACTGTGTTACTTCACTTGGTATTTTTTTCCAGTCCTGTTGATTGTACTGCAGAATTGACTGAGTTCGTTTGGAAGCTTTGCTCACAGAAAGCAGAAACAAATTGCTTTTCGAACAGGCTGGTTTTTTTCTTCCCTAAACCAAGCCTCACACTGCTTTCCATAAACCCAACCTAAGGCTGAAATCCCCCCTTAAAGCTGAAGAGCAATGGCCCCTGCTCGGCTTTGCCTGTGCCAGTTATCACCCAGCTGCTGCCATACTGCATGGGGACGTCGATGCCACCGGCCGTGGGGAGCGCAGAGCGATGCTGCTCAGGCTGCACTAGAGGGCATCTTGCACCCTGGCATTTCTCCACACAGTGCAACACTGCAGCTAGGTCCAGTAAAACCCCGTTACAGCAACAGGCAGCAGGTTGTTTTGTTGACTGTAACGAGAAGAAATGCTCGATGAGATTAAAGATAACCTCATGTGAGGCACTTTCCCTGACTACCTTGCTGTAATCAGGTGAGCCCTTCAGACTGCTGAACTTTTCCCTAGTGGACCTTGGCACATTTGTCTGAGCTCTTCGCAAGGTTTCTGCAGGCCTGTAGTATTTCAGATTCCAGGCAATGACTAATCAGGGACACGTGAGGGATGGGCCCAAGGGCAAATTTCTTCCACGTCCTTTGTATATGCATGGCAGGGTGGGTGAAAGTCATGGAGACAACCCCATGAGGAACTCGCTTTGATTACACAAGTCCCAGCAGCTACAAAGGCGCAGTGACACAGCGATGACAAACATGGCACAGGACCATTGCCAGCTGAGCTCCTGCTATTGCCAGGAAAAGGAAAGAATCCTCTCCTAAAGCCCTTTCCAGATTTACATTTCCAGGATGCTATAGCTGCAGCTCAATCCTTGGCATAGCACATTCCAGGCATTGGTGCAGTCACAGCTGACATTCAGCAAGCTGTGAAATGCCTACCCTCTCATAAGGAAGAGTCACCACGGACCCTTCTAATAGATCTAACAGAGAAGTATCACATGAACTTTGATAAGATCTGTCGACACTGAAGATCAAACTCGTTTCCAATGAGACAAGGCAGACTGGGCAGCCATATGCTAGTTCTAAAAACATTTGGGGCAGCACCTCCATGAAGGAGGGTAAGAGTTTTTCTTTTGGACAAACAAAAAATGCCCTCCCCAAATGTAATTCTTCAAAAAAAAAAAAAAAATTAATGATGGTTGGGTGATATACCTGTGGTTGCACCCGTTTTGTGGCTGTTTAAGCTCTTCTTAGCTAGTCTTCCCCCTTTGAATTGTATTTTGCACCCACCTCTGTGTTACCACTATTAGAAATGCACCTTTGTACAAAACACTGATCCTCAATGCTCAGTCCAAAGCAAGCTACCAACAGCAAGAGCAAGGATAAAACCAGGCCCAAGAGCATACCAAAAAAACCACCCCCCAAAAAAACCACTAACCCAAAGAATTTGGTTACTTGGTTGTAAGAGCTGCCTTTTCTTCAACAACTTTCCTGAAGGGCTGAAGCCCAGATGATGTTACCAAGTTCAAGAGTTCATCAAGTTCGCCCCAAGGAGCAGCCATTTCTCCCTACAAAATGGTCAGACAAAGGCACGTTTAACACCTCCATCTGCTGAATTTCCTCATGCCAAGAAGCCTGTACATCATTTTGTTGGTCCTGGCATATGGAGACCAACTTGTTTCTGTGCTGGGCCCAACCTGTGGAAACTCCATTTAGATACCATATTTCTATCTGGCCTTTCTTAGTATTCACTCTCTGCTCAAGACTTTACCCAGCTTTCACAAAGCATGGAAGACATTACAGTAGCAGAAACCACCCTTGCCTGTGATGTCCTTAGCTAATGCAAGCCTCTTCAAGGTCGTTCCAGGGAGAGCACCCTGGATGCCACACAACAGGGTGCCTGTGAAGGACTGCACTGCATCACTGAAAATGCTCCACTATTACGCATGCAAGCATGGACATGAGCAAAGCAGTCAGAGCAAGCCCTATGAACCACAGCAAGGTGACCCGTAAAGGAGGCTGGGAAAGCTCCCACAGAGATGCTTAAAAGTCCTTGGACACCGAGCAATAGCGTTCCTCCAGCACGGAGAACCTCAGAGCTCGAACAGGAAAAGGACTAAACAAACCCAAGAGTAAAAAACCCCTGTCAGTGGGATGTTCATCCCACACGGTTTTATACTATTTTGCATTCTTTTAAGAAAAGACTCATCTGTCTGCTGCCTCAGCAGGCTGCAACAGCACCACGTTCATGATCTTTAAACTAATTTCAAGGAACCTCTACAAATGTTTGAGAATTTGAAAAGAGATGATCATGATGCACAAAGAATCCAAGGCTGGTCCTCTGAGTAAATGTTGTTTGACAGTAGCACCCCTTGGAACCATGTTATGGATCCATCAACACACCTACCTCTTACTCCCATGTAAACATGAGAAATCATTAACTCTCCAGCTCATTTAATCACCTATATGTTGCCCGTTGGCTTATTTCAAAGAAGAAAAAAAAAATCTAAAGAGCAAGGCAATGTGAGCACAGTATTAAAGACTATCAACCATCACTTTCAGTAAAGTTTGAAAATAATAAAAACCAGAGAGTTGAAGTGAAAATTCAAAACCTCAAAGTAATTTCAACCATACATACATGAGAAGGGAAAAGTTTATACATGATGCAACAGAAAAAATGACTCACTTTCCTAAATGCCAAAGCCTGGTTTAGTTCATTCTGCCTTCTATACCTGCTAAACACATCACAGAGAAATCATTTAATAAATTGCATTTTTTTTTTAAATCCCATTTTAGCCATTTAAGCATTTTATTTCCTAGTATTGTGGGTGAGCTTCTACTCTAACATGCTAATTAAAAGCAAAGTGCTAGCTGGATCAATGGAATTCTCTCAGGAAAGAAAGCAAAGTCCTGAGATTAAAACAGAGACCTTAAAATTGAGGTGAAACTGCAGCCTTAAAGCTAATGCAAAACCTCCTGTTGATTCATGGGAGTGGAGAAGGTCTCAGTCGGAGGGCTGCTCCACGAGACACCCAATAAGCTGCAGCTATGCAGTCCCCCAAGGTAAGCAGGATCAGAGGGTTCAAACCCCATGATGCAGCTAGTTTATTTCAATTGTCAAGGAAGGCGCAAATTACATTTTGTTTCATTCAGGCTAGATTGGTTTTTAAAGTAACCAAACAAAAGTGACTGCTTGGTTAGTTTATATTTCTGTGACAAGAACAAGTTTTTGAAGTCCAGTTAGAGGAATTACCCACAAAAACCTTTCACAGTGATTTTGCACAGCTGGTTTCTTCCAAATGTCTGAAACCTCTCAAACCACTCTAGCCCAGCAAAATGTTGAGACTACTTTCTCACTGCCTCTTGCTTAGTTTTCAAGTGACCATCAATATAACAGTAGCCCATCACAGATGGGCAACGGACTGCAACCAACTCAGCTGGTAATTAATTGGCACAAAACTGACAATAAATTTGCTACCAGCCCAGATCCAAACTGGAGAATGCATCACCTTCAGAGAGTATAGTTTAATACTACTGTCAAGTTTTCAGGCATTGACAATGCAACAACTTGTGAATACGTTATCTTTGGGAAGGAATCAGCAGTTGTGTCTCGAGATGGGAGAAGGTAGCAACAGTGAACCACAGTGCCTCTCTTACAGCCGAAAACGGCACTGCACAAAGGAGCGCATTCAGGCAGGAAGTCTTTATGAAATCTCAAGTACTGACAAATCTCAAAAACAACATGCAGTGTGGACCTTATCTGGGATGTCATGCTTCATGGTCCCATTTTACACAATTACACATTCAGGGGAAATCTACACTCTGAATTATACTCATATGCTAGAAGAACTTCCTTATTACCATATGAAGATGTAGAGAAGTGCAAGATAAATGATCTAGACTACTACAGACAGATTCACAGTCACTTGCTTTCAAAACAAAAGCAACAGGTTGCTCAACAAAATGCACTCCCAGTGAATCACTGCAAACTTTAGCAGGGCATATAATTTCAGGAGACATGGGCTCAGACTTGGAATGTTTAAAGAAACTCAAAAATGGACTTGAGCAGGCACTGGCTTCTTCAAATCAGGCAAAATGAGCTCCATTCTCAGCTCAGCTGCTGGGCTCTTGGCTAAGACTGGTAGTCTCATTTCAGAGGGCTCTGGAAGCCACAGGTGCTCTCTGAGCTTCTTTGTACTTCAGCATCCATATGTTACGGACGAGAAAAGATAGAGTGTCCCAGTACTCAGGAGTGATCATGCCCAGAGACGCTTGATAAAACAAGCTGTGGTCATGGAAAGCAAGATTTTTTTCCCCCCTCTCACTTTGGAATTGAAATGAGAAATCACAGAACTGCAGTGTCTGAATCTTTCATGTCCTTCCAAATGTTGTCTTTTGTCATTATACAATTAGCCTTTCTTCCATTTACTGTTAGGTGAAACAGAACTGGCTCTGTCAAAGAGCTGCTACATCTTCACCTATGGCAGACTGATCACATTTGAAGTTACATCACTCAACGCACACTGACTCCATCTAAAGAGAATGATGGATTAGCCGTGCAGTCAGCAATAATTAATACCTGAAAAAAAAAACCTTGTCATGTCTCCGTTCAAATGTGTGATAAATGGAATCTGAAAAAACAGAAGACTTTCTGATGACGTCTGTTCATTGCTGGGTAAGAAAAACACCAACAATCAACTGGAAAGCAAGACACTCTGGGAGCAAGGATTGTTTCCTCAATAGAAAATGCAAAATCAGAACTTTGTTCCAACACTCACCCCACATGAACCTCTACACAAACATGTTTTCCTGGGTTTTGTCTCATCTGTCTTGCTATCAGACATGCAGAAGAACCCGTTTGTTTCTGCTTGATTGAGAACCATTTTTTTCCATCCTGAACCTCTTTGAATATAATCAGCAGAAGATGCTTCCTCTTCCTACCAGCCTCAAAAATACCTGTGAGAGGCCTGCTCAGCTAGATGAAGCACTGAATTCTCTCTTCACCTTAGCTAACAGCTTCATGTTTGAGACACATTCCTTCACACTAAGACAGCACCTGCCACAGATGCCCTCTCGCTCCCCTGGAGATGTTCAGCACTGAGGTCCCTATGAGCAAGTGACCACAGACTGCCTATTACACAAGCGTGGGCAAGGCCCATCTGTGCCTGGATAGTCCAGTAAACCGAGAGGTGTTTACCTCAGGCGTGGAGTATCTGCAAATACCTTCAACCTTACCAGTAAGTCAGCATGTGATGACTGGAAGCTCACCCCCTTTTACAATGGCTCATCAGTGACTGGATTCACTTGATGGGAAAAGCCGAGCAATTTGGAAAGCGTGATGTAGTACTGCCCAACGCAACTCTGTCCTGTCTGAGCATGATAGACTTCCATGGGATAGCAGCACACTAGCTGACACACGTAGGCAAGCTCTGCACTGCCAAAGCTTGAGAACTGAAAGGACTGGGGAGAGTGAGACCACTTGTGAAGCACACTGCTTACTTCTGGGTTGCAGAGACGTGCTGGCCGCAGGTGAGATCTTCACACTGATGTGGCTTTTTTCTCTGCTCTGGAGCATGAGAAGTACCTGCTGGGGAGCTAGGATGAAAGACTGACCTTAACAGTGCCAGCAATAAGCAGCAGAAACAAACAAACAAAAAAAAAGCACCAATTTTTATTCAATAGAAATAAACTGTCAATAATAAATGTGAGAGGATGAGAAAGGTCAGCTTTGGCCTGAGGCACTGGATTTAGCGTGGGAATCAGGAAAATGCTGTCCTGCCAGCTGACTCACTGCATAAGCTCAGGCAACTGCTTCACCTCTTCATGCCTTCCCCATCGCCTGGAAGGATGGAGCCAGCCTCCCCCTCTGATACCTGTTCTGATGCTGGCAGATGAAAGAAGCTATTGCTTGACAGATAGCATATCAAAATTAAAGCACAAGACCCCTTTTTTTGGAGGAGCTTCTGAGCTTTCAGGTATATTGTAGATTTAATAAAATTAATGGGTCAAGCTCTGTTTGTTTATGAGAAAACCACTTGCATATGAACAGAGAACTTGAATATCTGAGCTAGTGGCTGAAATATTCCAAGAAGAATAGAGAAAGTCACAACCCACTCTTGCATTATGGTAAATAAATGCCAGAGCACCACTGTGTGGGGAGCTCCTTCCCGGACATGCTTGCCCAGGCATATGGCTGCGGTGGCTCCCAGCACGACGCTCTACAGCCGAGCCCTACGCTCCAGTGTCTGACACCCTGCTCCTGCCGGAGCCAGCTCAACCACTTCACCACCTGCTCCTGCTGCGACACAGCTGCTCAGCTCTAAAAGAATGATCAGGGAATGGCAGGACATGTGCAAGGACATCAATCCTACTCACACCCCCGGGAGGACTTCATTAAGATCCCAGGGCAAAAGACCCACCACAACTAGATTCCGAAGGCCTTCTACTCAAAATCCTGATTTAATCAAAATATTTTAAGACCTACTGGCAGCACAAACATTTCCACACAAACAGAAAGATGCTCAGCCAACACAGATCCAAATCCATAACGCCTCCCTCCTGCACATGTTCTCAGTGTGTGTGCAAATTGCCTGACCTGAGCCGCTAGCTGTTCCTGACAACAGCGATGAAATTTCATATTGGCCTCCAAAGTACCATGTTCCCCTGTGGTACTGTAGGAAAGGCATTTTGAAAATCATTCCTACTTCACTAACGCACCTTTGCGAATGCATTTTGATTACTCCTGCAGGGAACAGCAGTATCCCCCAGAAGATAGCAGTGGCCTTAGATGCTCGTTTTGATGTATTAACTGGGGCTATGCAAAAGACCTAAAATCCCCAAAGGAAATTAATCTCCAAATACATCTAACATCTCCCCAGCTGCCTAATGTATCACACAGTATAAGCAACTGTCCATAATGATCGTATAGCACCTGCTGTCCCCATTCTGTGTATCAGCAATGTCTCTTTTACCAGACATCAAAGAAAAGCAGCAGACAATGGCGGAATTGTGATAGGGAGTGAATAGTGAAAGCTCCTTGTCAGTCTGTATTTCCATTTATCTTGCAGCACTGTATGTACAGCCCATCCTGCCTCATGCACTGTTGCTGCAGCAGCCTCTTTAGGGAGGTATCATAGCAGTTGCCAAGATTTTACAAATGGGCCTTCTGGATTTTCTCCTGGGCCAAACCTGTGGCTGTGTATACACCTGAACCTACACTGAGGGAACCAAACCTGAGATTAATTTGGTAACAACGTCACATCCTAGGTGATGAGCACCAGGACTTTTTCTTTCATACTGGCCAAAAAATGTTGGCCTTCTTTTGGCCAAAAAAAACAACAAAGCTATCTTCTCTGGAGAGATGCAAGGACAACCAAGAGTCAGTGGCTGGAAAAAAGACATTTACTCCTCCGCAAAAAGATGTGTGCACTGAGAGCGTGCAGGAGTAGCACACACAGCAGCCCTGGCTAGAAAACCTAAGCACTGCATCAGGGAGTCCTCTAGCCGGGATGGCCTTCCTGCCCCAATAGCATTTTAACACATGAATTCAGATCATGCTATTAGGGAAAACACAGGTGCATTCAGTTAACTGAGGTTGATACAACATTATAGCCCTTTGCTGTCCCATTGTCCAATGATTCCATTGGAGTTAAACATTAGTTGCAACCCAAAGCGCCTTCCATTCATATACGGATATATCGTATTTAGCGCATGATGGCTGCTTAACTGGGGTAGAAACATTTACTACTTCCATATAGCAAAAAGAAGAGAAGACCTGAATGCTTATCATACAGATATGAGGCAGGAAATATGACAAAACAATTTCCCATAACTATTTCCAGCAGTCATTCATATTGGAAAATTTTAATGGTGATAGTAATTAATCTCTGACTCTTGAGATTTCCAATCAAACAGCATTAGCGGGAGCTACTGTCTAAAAATATGTGTTCCTGTCCTATCCCATTAGCCACAACTAAAAACAAAGTTTCCCAACCTACAATGTCACATCCTGCACATACAATGTACCTCTTCCTCCTCCTTTTCTATGTGCGGACGACTTGAGCCAACTTCTCAGAACTGTTTGCATCGAGTAAGTAAAATCTATTCTGAGAGCTTCAAAAACTATACAGAGCCGGTGAATTTATCCAGCATGACATATAACTGGGCATTCTGGAGCTGGCATGCTGCTAGCACACATTCTTGTATTTGGGGTCTTTGTGCTTGTGTTCCTGTTTCCTGCAGCAGCAATACTCCATTCCTTCAGGAGTCCCATCAATTTTAATGAAACACAGCTATTCTCAAAGATCACTTATTTCTTTATCCCCATCAGCCACTGGATAGGACCACAGGCAAGGTCTCCAGCATGGTGCAGAGGTACAACAATACAATTTTTACTACCTTTAAGTTATTCAAAACACTAAGAAACCCACAGGGAAAAGCAACACTTGCTCAGATGACAAGACTGGCACAGCACACAGACTGGAGCAAGCAGAAGTGAGACCACTTTACCAAGGAATTCAATCCTTAAATTCGCGTAAGTCTCATCTTTGCCATCTTTATCCTTTTTCTTCCCTTTTTTCACATTCACCTGAACACCTATCGCACAGCAAACAAGGACAAAAGCTATTCTAGCAAACAAATCAATGTCACCAACAAGCGCAAATGCACCTCTTGCATTTGCAGAACAACTTTGGGTTGTTCTTACAATCAACTTTGGTCAAAGTCAACATTTTGAGCACGCAGCTGTTAAGTGCACCGGCAAAGGCAGAATCACTGCAACAGCCAAAGCCACCACTCAGCTCACATAGTTGTCATAGAGACAGATCAGCATCCTGGGGTATTCTCATTTTAAATATGCACTGAAATCCTTTTTAACCTGTCTCTTTGTAGGCATCTGTCCTCGTGATTCGTTTATAAACTGCTCAGGTCAAAAAGAGAACCATTTATCAGCAGCTGTCCTCTAGGCAGGCTTGAGCTAAGGAGCTTTTCTGCAGACATTATGGTTCTTTTTTAAAAGCAAGTTTGTATCTGATTCTCTGGCTAGTGTTTCTAAAAGCTGTGGTTTGGGGAGGTGATCCAGCTTCAAAGTAACATGGCCAGGAAAAAAAAGGAAAGTTGTGGGGAGTGCTCACTTTGGTTTTTAAACCAGGTCAGATCCCTGCTCCAATTTACATTGTGGGTGCACCAAGAGCTGCAAGAGGACAGCAGAGGGGTGGCATTTCATGGTCTGGGGCAGGAGGCAGGTGAGGAGTAGACAGTACTGTAAATATCTGAGCACTTTTTCTCAAAGCCACAGCACAATGCATCTCTTGCTTTTACATCTCAAAGCTGCAGGTCCAAATGAGAAGGAAAAGAAATACATTAATCTCTGTCTATGTGGACAAAGTTTCATAAGCTCCTTAGCTGCTAAAGGTGCAAAGACTTTAAACCTTTAAAACTTAGTGTTCAGCTGCCTTCTGGAGCTAGCAAGCTGGCAGGCAGCACAGGAAACCATATTCTAGGGAAAAAGCCCCAGAAGGGGGCTATGGGAACAGCAAGATCCAATGGAGAAGCAGACATGTGGCTCTGGTTGCAAAGAAGGTCCTCATACTCAAGGTCCAGCGGAGCAGGATTTTCTTCCTACAGACGTCTGCAGGGGCATGAAAGGAAATGGGAGAAAAAAAGAGCGGCAGGTATGTAGGTTTCCATGGCCAAGATCGAACTGGGGCAGGAACTCAAAATTTCACAGCCCTAAAGAGATGCATATATAGTGATACTGAATCCACAAATCCTTAGCTTTCAAGAGCATGCGCTACCTCTGTAATTTGTCTCAAGGTTTTCTGTGTGACCCAGATATGCTGTTCCCAAATTATCCAAAAAAATATTCTTCAACAGTTAAGCTACAGAGATTCCTGCTTCTAAAATTACTGCTAAAAGAAAACTGTGGGCAAGTAAATGCTGCTTTCGTACTAGGTCACACAAATTCAGCAGCAATATTCAGACGGGAAACTTTCCCCTCACCACAATGCATCCAGCCTGACACTGCTACATCTTACCAGAGCCATGTTGGGTGCAAGGGGTTCCCTGGCCAACTAGTATTTCTGCTATTACAAAGGTAAGCCCATGAACAGCTTCAAAAGAGAGATGTTCTTGGTTTGGGGAATGAATCCTAAATTATATGGATGGTATGGGGGAGATGAATGTCATTCCAAAGGGAAAACTCAGCATGCAGGGACAGCACCAGCCCAAGGCCACCATGTCGAGTGGCAAAGCAGGAAGGGAGATTCTTCCCCTAATGATTTTCTTTATACTAACAGGAAGCACAAGAACACGTCACACTGAAAAATGGCAGGGTGGAAGTCAGAAAAAAAACCTCATCACTGTTCAATCAGGAGTGACCCCAAGGTAGAACTCAAACATAATGCAATGTATAGGAAGAGGGCTCACATCCCTTGGAAAAAAAAGCACAGGAATCATCCATGCCCAGCTATCCCCTCCCTTAATACTGTGGGACGATCGTTTCCTTCACTCACATATTTATTTGGAATCTGATAATTCATTGCCCCTAGTTTCCTGCTGGAGTTTGTCTTCCATTGTTCAAGATTTACATTACTCAACAGGAAATCAGTGAGAGGTCCAGCGATTAGAAAGGTGTGTTTCCCATTCGGGCCCACCCTTGCTTGCTTGGGGCTGGAAGTCAGACCCAGTGCAGAACTGCATCCATGGGAACTCAAGGAAGTGGGGGAACAAAGGCAGAGGGACTAATCTCATTCTATTAAAAGCTACAGATTGCTTTGTCCTGCCATATACACTGGACGTGTCCACACACACACCCCTCAAATACTGTTTGTATTCAGGCCTTACAGTAACAGCCTTCTCCATGTGCTGGGGAGGGTGTAGTTTACTAAAATGCAACTATCAAGGCAGTACTTGAAAAGTACGGTGAAAGTATCCCTTGAACTAAAATACGCTTCCTTCTCAAAGACCATTACTTTTACTGTGACAGTCTTGCCAGGGGAGACAGACTCTGTACACCACAAAATGCCACTTGTGAAATACAATCCAGTTTAACGTGTTGGCTATGAAGCAGGCTGACTAGGAACCAGCCCCTTCTGGTGCCCTTAGAGGGCACCTTTTAACCCAGATCTCACAAATGATGCTCCAATACCGTCTCTTTAATGGCTCCTCCATAACAGCACAGAGCAAAACAAAACACCGCTCATCTTCTACAGGGTATCACTGGAACAAGATCTTTCCCTGGCCAAATCCTCCCATTTAAAATGTCACAAGTGTTTCAAAACATATTCTCCCTGAGGTTAGTTTGATAACAGGTACTAAACTCGGGCACATTCAGCACAACACTGCAAGTGTGACTTGTGTAATGCAACCAGAAGGTGACCTCTAGGGAGCACAGCTCCCAGTCACCGTGGATTGTTGTTCCAATGCAGACATCACCAAGGCTTCCCAGTTAGTTCAACCACATGAAGTGCAAAGAGTGTTTTTTGGTTTTGCTTTGTGTGTGTGCATGTGTGTGGGTTTTTGTTTGTTTGTTTTTGTTTGTTTGTGTTTGCTTCTCTAGCATTCAGCGTGCTTGGAAACAAAAGCCCAGCTTACTAGCCACTGTACGATAAGCGTTAATGAGAGAAGCCTCTGTTCCAAAAGAGGTTTAAGCAAATTCTGTATGAGTTCAAAGTGGGAGCCTGATTTCCAAAAATTGCTTGAATATAATTTAAGAATAGACCATTTCCATTGAGCAAGAGGGGACCTTGAGCAAACGCCCTTGGCTCCAGGCTTTTATGTGTGCCTAACCAGTCCTTTAAGTCCTTCAGCAGATGCAAGCAAGATAGCCTTTGCCACCACAATTCCTACACTCGAATGTTTATCCTAAAGTATAACCCCAATCTCCTCCACTGAAATTCAAGACACAGATGTCTCATCCTGTCCATCTTAGACACGGGGGACATCGCATTCCCTGCTCTTCACAGCAGCTTCACCAGATTAAGCCATGTGCTCTGCCAAGGAAGGTCACTGATTACTCTCTCTCTACAATCAGACCATGCTTTCCTGCAACGGCAGACAATATTACAGCACTGAATAAAATGGAAGGATTACAACATCTCTCTTACATACAATAGTCCTGTTTATACATCTCGGTACGCTACCTTCTTTCTCAGCAATACGATTATGTTGACTCATGCTCATTTTGCAATACGAAACAATAGAGCTTCCTCTATCTAATAGTCTCCTGGTTGGGAAGGTCACTGGGTTCTATAAATTACAGGAACCTTCTATCCACAAAACCTGTTAAAAGCCACCTCAGAGCAGCTGAACCTCAAATGCAAAAGTACTTATGCTGTAGTAATCTAAAATATCTAGATCTACTTATGAAGTAGAAATGACACATACAACAATTGATACAAGATTATTTAAATCGCCCCTGAAAGAAAACCTCCTCACTCGCATTTCTTTCTCTGAAACACACCCACTTATAAATATTAGCTTAGATAACATTCTAGTCACTTTCCCTGCCCAGAGAACAGCTATGAAAGCGGTGGAAAACATGAGTATTGCAAGCACAGGAATAAATGTGGAGGATAAGCCATTCGTAGTGTAATGTGCACTAAGGATATCTGAACTGCTTGATAATGAATGACAACGTTATGATTTGTTTCACCATGTAAGTTACTTAACCAGTTTACTACTGTTTCAGAATTTTAAAAAAAGGTTGGAAAATGGACCACTCCTTAAAAAAAAAAAGGATTTTTTTTTCTTTAGATCCTACTTTACTTAGAGCTTTTGGTACATAATTTGATGCCATTTTTAAGACAACATTGGCACACAAACCTGCCTTTCTATTCCAGTCTGACTTTCTCCTTGGAGTTTTTAGATTGATCAGAAAATTTTGAGGGATTACAACAGGAAAGTGCTTCAGTGGACCATGAGTCCCTTACAGGGGCTGGATTTACTTACCTGGTCTAAGCGCAGAGCACCGTCGATGAAGCGCTGTTTGCGGAGGTGCTGGGCGATCTGATGCAGATTCAGCACAGCTTGCTGGATCTCGGCTACTGAGTGTTGAGGGGAGACAGGGGGTAGTTCTTCAGGTGAGAACACCTTCCCAGGGTTTTCAATCATACTCTGTGCATGGTCATAGCTTAGCTTCACACAGGAGCAGATGACTGTCCGCCCAAACCATTCATCAAGGATCTGCAAAATACGAAAGCGGAGATAGATCTGAGGACTTATTCTTCCAGTGCACAAAAGCTTGGGAGGTTGTATAAATATTGGAAAGACTGACAACAGACCTCAACACTGACTGTCATCTTTGAGTGAAGATCTTTTCATACTGATGTCATCAGAAGGCCTTTTACCCATACAGATTCTCTAGTGTCTAGTAATGTGCATAGGCACAATAAAGTCTTTCCTTCATATAGGAAACTGCTTCAATCTCCCTCATCTACCTGACTTTTATAAAGCTCTTAAGGACTACAACACATCTGGGAGCTGAAATCAGTCAGCTGACTCAAAGCTTAATAGGTGCAGGAGTGGCAACAGGCCGATACAAGCACATGCAAAGAAGCATCTTGTATCTAAAACACAGCAGATCGCATTCCACCTCTTCGATTAAAGTCTAAACAGCAGGGCACAAGGGTCTGGCCCTAAAATACTGTCTTGTGGTCATGTCGTATTTGGAGCACACCAAGGGAAAGCTGCAGGGACCCCAGTGTCTGTCCAGCACTTGTGAAAGTGCCTGAGTAGGATTTTGGTGGGTCTGGAGGAGATATGGCCAGTCACTGACTCCTTATTTCTCTGATCAAGCCTATAGTGTGAGGCTCTAACTCAAGCCAGGAAGCATTCTGAGCTCCCAAATTACTTTGGAATCTAGAGGAAAATCATGGATAAATCACCTACGAAATTATTTTATTTTAAACCACTTAAACCTGAAGCCATTCCCATTTTAAACTCCGTAACAGAATACCAATGTAGAAGTAATTCAAAATTATTCCTTAAAGCAGAAAGGATTTAACATATTTTCAGGTGAGCTATGTAAGAGTTCAAAAGCTCATCTAGCCAATGAGAAAGCGCAGAGGGACAAAGGGCAGAAGGCTCTTCAGGAAAATGAACTGCACTGGCATGACGGCTCTGGAGAGGGATGCAGTCTGTGATAAACCATTCGAAGCACAAGTGCTCAGAGAATTAATGGAGAATTGTAATTCTACCTTAGTTACAAGTGCCACCTTACTCCTTCATCAGCACAACAGAACAAGGTATATTCTACAAGTGACAGTGTCTGTGGAGAACAGTCATCTCTAACGCATACTCGCCATGGACATTGCTTCAGAAAGGCAAATCCTCTGCTTAAAAGGAAAGGATTGAACCCCAAGATACCTTTGCTGTCTCCCTCCCCTGTGCCCCACAACATACATACAGTATAACTCAGCAGCTCAGACCTCTGAAAGTCACAGGGCATTTAAGCTCATTTTCAATTAGAAAGTGTCCCAATATATGGGATGCAGCAAGTGATGTCTTGTGATGTAAAATGCTCAGACCCTCGGCTCGTGGTTATTCTGCATGTGCTCCTCTACCTATACACAAGGGGAAAGAAAGGAAGAAAAAGGCACAAATCTGGGCAAAGAGATGCTGTGGGAGTGCTGGCAGCACCTGCTCCGTGCTCTGCTGCATCCCACTAAACGTGGGTCAGTTTCTTGTTGTGGTGGGGGATCCACATCCAGCAGATCAGCAACGTCTGATGACATCTGCTGGACCCAAAAACTCCTGATATTAAGCAAGACCTCTGATGTGGAAGAGGCTGCGCTGCTCTGTAAAAGATTGACTTCCAAAACTATTAGCCGGTTGGAAACATATTCTTCAGACTTTAGCAAGGCATGGATGGTGCTCAGGCACCAAAAAAGTGCTGTTCCTTGTTGAGCAAGGTTGAGCAGCCTTCACTTGAGCTGAGCACTTCTACAGACCCTCCAATTGTAATAGGCGGCACTTTCAACTTGCTGTTCAAGCACTTTTAGATGCTACTTCTCGTTCCCCGCTAGTTCCTCCATTTCCAGCTATTAATTTCTGCATCAAAGGTCATTATCAGTTCTGACTCTCACTATTATATGCTCCCAAACTAAAAATTTTGTGTTTGGAAAGCACTCTAATTTTGCTTTATACTGCAGGTGAGTCAATTCAATCACATACATGCACGTTGGAAAGAGCTAAGGACTGGGCACAAACCAGAAGGTTAATTCTGTGGAGGAGCACTTTCTCCAGCACCTGGGCTAGCACTGACAACCAGTTCCAAGGCTACATGGTGCTTTCTGCCACTGGTTTCCAAGAGCTCACTCTGTCCCTTGCAGGAGGCAATGGACCGGATTTCCACTTTGCTGCCTGAACTCGAAGCTTTCAACAGAATCTTATTTTTCTGCTTTCTTAGAAGAGGCCAAATATTTCAGAGCTCCACTCACTTCCTTGTAAGATGAGAGATGCAGAGTATTGGGCCACAGGAATATAACTAGAATGTCAAACCTCAGGCACACTATATTCAGGGCAAATCATCAGGACAAGCAGCCCAATACTAGCAGATATTAAAATTCCTTTACTTCTCTGTTTCCTCAGCTCCTTTTTCTGATCTTGGTCCCTCAAAGGCAACCAGTGCGATGCAGAGCACCCAATCGCCATTCCTGCAATGGCTCTTAACAGCTGTAAATTAGACAGTGACAGCCCTATTGGAGGACTCTTATTAATGTACCCAATAAACCACTTCTCACCAAGGTTGCCTGGATGTGTTAAACACACCTGTATAAGAGGCAAGGAACGGAGTTTTGGATGCTTCTTGCCCCGTGCGGTCCAGTAATCCCTGTGTGCAGTGAGCAGAGATGCCAGGCTCAGCCCTGCTGCAGCAGGCTAACTTAGCTCTACCCAATGTCCAAGGATCTCCTGGAAACGCCCTCTGTTTCTGCCTTCAGTGGCCATCCAAACAGACTTAGGGTAACCGCAGCCTTGTGTCCCTGGTTTAGAAACCCAACAAGGAGAATGGGCAAGCTCTGCTTCTGCAGGGAAAGTCACATAAGGCTTGCTGGCCCACGCACCTGTGGCTGATGGATGGGCACAGCATTGCGAAGGAGCATTTCAGGGTTGTGAGCTGGGGAAGGGAGGTTGCACAAGGCAGCCCACAAGGCTGGTCTGCAAGGTCTCCCCCATCACAGCAAACCTGGTGCAGCCAGTCCCCAGACAGAGCACCAATATCTGAGACATTTGCAGGATTATGTTAAGACTTCCCACCCCTCCCTGGGTCTGGTCACTTTTGAGAAAAAGCTGTAGTCTCCAGCATGTCAGGTGATAGCAATCGGTGTGGCTCAGGCTGAAAGCCTCCCACTAGCACTGCCCTGGCAGTAAGGGTCTCTGAGGCTGTGACAAAACTGTGCATGGGACTGAGGACTTTCTCCACACAAGGCAGTGTCTGTATCAGGTCCTGGTTGACGACAGCAGTTTTGAGCCTGGAAAAGATGTTGTTTCAGACTGAAGCAATTTCTCTTCCTCTCTGGTAGAAGAAACCAGCAGGGCTGTGCTTCAAACACCACCAAGCAATAACAAAAAGAGTTGCATCGTTTGTTTTCAAATATCTTTCTGTTGACTGCATCTGAGCAAGAACATGCTACATTGTTCCTATAAACGCCCAGCTCTGCTTCTGAAGAACAGAACAGATGCAACAATACGGTTAACGCCTCTGCCCTTGGAAAGTCATCTCAGACACATCATGTCACACTATCCCACCGGAGTCCATGGAGCTATGCGGAGCACTGCTCGGGCAACATTTTGTTACGGTCATGGAAAACTAGAAGACAAAAATTCCAGAATGCAAAGGCAAGAAAAACAAGAAAGTGTCCATCTCCTAGGAGGGCTGAGCCTGGCATTATTTTTCTAAAAGAAACAAGAAATAAAAACCCCAACAACTTATCAACAATCACATTCAACTGAGGAATCTGCATGGCTTTTCCTTAGGAGATGCATTTGCTCTAGACTTATTTGCTTTGGAGCAGTAACAGTGGGAGCTCAAAGCAGCACTCGCCTCTAGCAGCGCTGTTGGGCTCTGCTTTGCAAACTGGAGGTTACGATACTGCTGCGTACACAAGGCGCAACAAAGTGCTCTTCAGTCTCACGCATCCTCGCTGAGCAATGGCCTGTCCTCAACATTAGTGTTATCACAGATCTCCACCACCGGCTGAGGCTTAGAGGCCAGGTGGGGGCCTTTGACTCACCTTCCTTTCACCCAGCAGAGCCTAGACAGCATGTGATCCTGTTTGCACTGAGATTAGGCTATAGTAACACCTAGAAAGGCAGGAGATATTCTGCCCCAACTCAGAGATAAGCTCTTACAAGAATGCCCTGCTGGGCAAAAGCCCTGCAACTACTTTTCCTCTTGGACGGTGTAAATTTTTCTCTAGCCTTCACCTAACCAAGACTGCCATCCTAAAAGGCCTCAGAGGAGAAACCCATTTGCTGAGATGCCCGCAGGCAGTCTGCTTTCCAAGGGGCAGCACGGTCATGTCCCAGACCACTGCTCCTGCAGGGATCGGCCCCCTGAGCAGGCATAAGGTTGATGCTGCGATTCCTCTCCTCGCTGGCCAGACATGGTCGGTCTGAATACTGTGTGAAAAGCAAATAATCGGTATATTGCAGGGAACGAGAGATAAGATTTAATTAAAAGCTTATTTTAATTAAGACTTGACTACTAACTGTTCAAAGACTGCTCAGAGTCAATAAAAGGCCCACCAAGTAGCTACAATTAGAAGGTCCCATGAGTAATCATGTTGTTGCTACAGAAAGCGGAATGTTTTTCACAGTGAACAAATAAAATCCACCTCAGCGTCAGAGCAGGGACTAGCTGGAGAAACACAGACATAGGACTGCAACTACATTTTGTTAAAGCACAACACAAGATTCAGTATCCTTTAGGGCAGCAGGGACAATAATAAGGAAATCAGTTAATTTTTGTGAAAAATTACCAAATTGGCACAAAAAAACACGCCACAGAGAAAGTTGTGTACCATTGGTTAAAAAAAAAGTTCTGAGTACAAAAAGTGTACTTGGCATAGACTGTTTCCCAGAGTCCTCTGGGACAGGCAGTCTTTAGCCTGCTTAGATTACAGAGGGAACCCAATGATCACCAAAGAAGAGACTGTTGGGGTTACTACTAAGAGTGTAGGAGAGGAACAAGGAAAGAAATCAAGACGTGGGGAGAGCAGCAGGCAGCTGAAGGCAGCTTGCTGCACTAACAGACCTCACAACTGGTCCCTGGGAATAGAATGTTTGTGTAGGCATGGAGGCTGAATGCATGCAGAGGATGGAGCTGTGTCTTTGCTGAAGAGCTATCATGCTGTACATGGATTGATGTAATTCGCAGCACTGAAGAAGAATGAAATAGTCTGTTTACCAGGGAGACCACAGAGGGATCCTTATCCACTGCTTCGTACAACTGCTACAAGCACAATGCAGGGTTGGAGTCAGGAAGAAACATCTTGTCCCAAACTACTAGCTGTGAACTGCAGCTGGAGTTAAGACATCAAATGCATGGGTGACCTGGCAAGGGACAGGAAATCCTCCATTTCTAACATTCCTAAAAATATCCTTCCTTTCCCCACTATGTTGTGAGATTATTCCAGTCATCAGTATGATACAGGGACAGTTCTACATCCTCTATTATTGTTCACCAACAAGTCCTTTGCTATCCACCTGGCTGTTATGGAATGGCATTTTTACCACTGTGTTTGCAATAGCTGGTCTGGCCACCGAGGCAGGACTGATTAGCAGGATGACTACCCACTGCTCAAGTTACCTCGCCTTCTGGAGTCATCTTCCACATCACAGAGAACGTCAGCCTATCTTGCATGGGATTGAGACTGCATAACTCCTCACAGAGCAGCTTGGGAAGCATCGGGATCACCTGGAAGAGAAGAGAGCCTTAGTGAGATGCAGGCTTTTAGTAAAGACCTACTTGTGGCCAAGCTTCCCTGGCCAGTTAGTAAAAGAGAGGCTCAACAATGCACGAAAGGCAAAAATGCATTAAACTTTCAGAATAGCTGTTCCTGCCGCAGAGAATGCAATATCATAACTCTGGGACCCATCAGCCATGCCAGAGCTCCATCACATTGTGAGCACCATACCAGTACAGAATGGGTAAGTAACCTCTGAAACGAGACAAGTGAGACACCGCTGAGGCCACCAACACTTACATCAGCCCCATCCCTCAATGGGGAGAGAGGGAGCTGTCAGTCTCCCACTGGAGAACCACTCCCAGTGCTCCCCTCTGAGGCACAGAACCTGTGCACATCCTGGAACATTGCTGCATCCTCAGTTAAGAGAGCACTTTGCTCTGCAGCTTTTAAGGTCATGAAATTTGCTCTGCTTTCCATTTCTTTTGCATTGCTATTTTGACACTGGGAGGAATGAGAAAAGCTCGTCAAATTAGGAAACTTGGTGTTGAAGATACGCAGTCCTGGTAGTCAAAAGCTGAAGAGCTTGGATTTGTGAACTGTGCTTCTTGCTTTGCCACTGATGACTGTGTAACCAGGCAAGTAATGCCAATCTGAGTCTGCTCTCTGCAAAGCATAAATGAAACTTCTCCTATGTATCACAGGAGTGGTGCACGGTTTTAATAAAGTTTGAGCCGTGCTTTGTAGCACAGACAGGAATGTGTAGATGGTGAGGTAAACAAAAGCACCTGTTTTATGACTCTTGAACATGGTGTTTGCAAACAGAGGGAGAACAATTATTATTTTACTATGCTTAGCTCTGTTTGAACAAAATGTCAGCCAACAGAAATTTCTGGCAGGGATTTTTTAGCCTGCATCCTAATTCCTTACAACTAATCAGTATTTCAACTGCTGATCACTGAAATACCAAACCACATATTACTCACCTGACTACAGCAACAAAGCAAAAGCTTGGAGCATACTCTTGCTATAGCAAAGCTGAGTAGCTCCAAGTGTTTCTATCGTCCCTGAGTTATTTCCCAGGTGAAGCCAACAGTAAAGCTAATATTTAGAAGCTGTTTAATGAAGCAAACCTAACTATTTAGAGTCTCACATTCTTATTTCTCTTCTCATTAATAACCTTTGTGAAGAAGCAGTAACCGCTCTCAAAGAACTACCTTATTCTTCTTGTTTATTCTGAGTGGCAATGTGGGCTAGTGCTTTCCAGAAAAGCACAGAGAGAAATGCTCTGCTTAGCTGAGCTTGCCATCGAAATATTTTAGGTATTTAATTTAGTTTCCATTTTGATTGCTCTCCTGTGCCATTCAGCAAATATAGGAGCAGCAGCAACCCCAGCTCTTCCAAACTCTGTCACACCAATTTGGTGATTTTAGAGATAACTTCTTCTGTCTGGATGCCAGGGGAACAACTGTTCTTCAAAACAGCAAGAAAAAAAAAGTCTCAGGTGTCCATTTTCTCCTCAAGTGCACGCACTTCATATTTACCTTTTGCTTTGAAGGAAAGACTCTTAAAATATTTAATCACATTTGTGGTTTGGCACCAGATGATGGCTATAAATCCACTCTAATTGCACTGCATATTAATGCCAAAAGGTTAACTGTACAGTCTCTGACTGTCAAGGAGTCACTTTCAACATGAATCAGCAGCACTGGTTCAGCTGGAAGGTCACAAGGGCACAGATTATGATAAGCTGTTTCCCGCAACACAAAGGCCGTCAACTCTGTTATTCCAGTTGTGAAAAGTACATTAACAATACTAATACATTCATAACTCACAGATACAGTACGTGAGGTCTGCCATGCTGCCTGGAAGGGCCACAAGGTTATAAATTTAGCATGAGCAGTGCCAACCCATGCCAGAAAGGAGAGAAAATAGCTTTATAGACTATCGGAAATCCCTGCCTGTCTAAGATTGCCCGTGACCACCGTGAGACCCCAAAGTTCAGGTCACAGTGAACAAAGTGCTAGCACTTTAATAAAAGCTCCCAAACCCTTTACCACCCAAATTAAAGGATGCTGTTACCAGTCTCTCTCTCTCCCCCCGCCCTCACTCTGTGATTGATTTTTTGGTTCAAACTGATAATGTTCTGTACTTATTGAATATTTCCATGCTTTAGCACATCCTCTCCCTTCACAACTCCTGAAGCAATAACAGTCTGCTAGAAAAACGCCTACATGAAACATGAAAGCCCATCCACAAAGAATAGCCCAAATGAAACAACAGGATGCTTGTTTTAAGTGTACTTGAGCAGGATTAATATCCACTTCAAGAGGCCATAATTCTATGGAAGGGCTTTCAATGATGTGAAACACAAGCAAAGCTGTAACTCAGATCATAATTACAGCACTAAACACTCACCAAGCAATTAGCTGTAACAAACCTACTGTTAAACAGGGAAGCATAAACCCACATTATCCCTGTTTCACAGGAGAGAAAATTTAGGCAAAGCAACTTAACCCAAGCCATGCAAGAAATCTCACAGGAGAGCAAGAATTCAATCAACCTTTTTCTGGGCTCAGAAAATACATATATAACGTAAGGCAATGTGACCTTGCACTGAAGGTACTTCAATTTCATTTACCTTACTGAATTAGAAGAGGAAACCTGTTTTCAACATCATGACAGTCCTGGCTACTCTGCCTCCCTCTGCTTTAACACCACAATTCCCCTTCACACTCTACATGGAGAATAAACCAACTGCTACAAAGCACAGAAGTTTAAGTCATAAATGCACATTTCCTCTTCTGGCCTGATCCTTCACATGATTCAGTCACAGTCTGAAAGGATTCTTAGTAGTTGCAAGCCCAGCATAACATACAAAGATGTCACAATTGTGTCAAATTCAGAGAGTGAGATGTCTTGGGAGTTATCCCAGGGGCTGTCCTGAAGGAACTTTTGCAATAGGATTATTTTCATCTCTTTCTGAAGGAGATGCAGGATGAGAGGAGATTTCCCTAAGTACGTCTTTAATGCCGGTGGAAGATTTACAAAATATCAGGGTTGCATAGCATTGCCTCAAATAATCCAGAGATTGCCCAGCATCTTTTAAATGCTTTGCCCTTTCCGTGACCGTCTGCCAAGAGCCAGCAGTGCCTGCCAGCTGCCCTGTGGAGTGCCACAGTATGCAGAAATGCAGCTCGCCGAACCCCTGCCGAAGGACACTATCTCCAGCGGGAAGTGGTTTCCTTAGCAAACTGCTAAGGATGTGCCTGTATTGGGGATCACATCCTTCAGCTTGATTTTACTGCAGCTAGAAATAAAGCCACCTGTGCTTATACAGGGATCATAAAGCTGGGAACAGTGGGTGCATAAATGTACTTGAATCTAGAAATGCAGTTGGAGAGATCCAGCAGGGCTAGGGAAAAAACTTTCACAATGGAAAAAAAAGGACCTACTGGCCCTAGGAAATCCTTTCTACTGAACATATCATAGAAACCAGGGCTGAAGAAAGGCTTGGGTGGTGAGAGCTTGTCTGGTTTCCAACTGTTTCTCTCAGCCAGACTAATAAAAGACATCATCTCTCCCCACCAGCCTAGTAGGGCCCAAGAGATACTGGAAAGGGCACTTCTTCGAGTGAAAGGCTGATATCCACAATGCTTGCAGCTGTGGGTCTGAGTTTCAAATCAGATTACAGACACAAGATTTCTCTCTCCGCACTTCCAAGCGCTGCATGTGAAACCTCCTTAGGCCCAGCGCTACTGAACCTGGCTGGAGATGTAGTGCTCCTGCCTGCCAGACAGCCCCTCCTCACAGGCAGCCACGCGCCCGGCGCACCGAAGACCAGGGCAGCGAGGAAGAGCCGAGGTAAGAGAAGGTACCGCTGGGGCCAGGGGTTTCCTAAACATCGTCGTCCCAGGGTTATAAAACACGTGGGCTTCTTACCATAGCCTGCAGCGCTGCTTAACAGCCGGCTCTTGGATGGCGGACTCACTTCTGACACAGGAACGTCCAACCTCCTGCTTGTGAGAGCCCTTTGGGTTTTTTTGTTTTGCCTCGTCGGCTAACAAAGCGCTTCCAGCATCCAAGCACGAGTTTCCAGCCTCGGTCTCATTCCTAGGGAGCTGGGCAGTGGGAGGGAGCACACGCATATTGGGATGATAAAACTCCCCGTTCCCTTTAAAATCAGAAACATCTGCTGCAGCCACGACGGACTCACTGGCCAAGTGCAGAGCAGTGTAGCCAGGGCGGCTCTGATCAATGGACTTGCTGTAGCAGCTTTTCAAGGAGCAGATGGGGAAAAATCAATCAGACAACCAGACAAAGGGGAAAGGGAACAAACAAACTCTGGTTAAGCCTAGCCCCTTAGTTTCACAAAGTTGCACAGACAGTTCTGCTCCTCTCCAATAATTCCACTCTGCGGGTGCCCTGCCTGCTTGGTCTGGGCTCAGGTTGGTTATGACCACTGCTGACTCGCGGGGTGACCCTGCCTCCCACCACTGATCCGATGGGAAGGGATTGTATTATCCGAGAGCTTCCATCAGCTGCTCTCCCCAGAGCTGGAAGGAGGGCGCCAAGGTCTAACAATGGGGTGGGCTCAGCAAGCCTATTGCTTACACACTAAAAGACACTCAAAGGAAATAGGCAATTTGTTTATGAGCCAAGATTTCTGCTTAAGAGTTGTATCAACACTTCCATGAATTCAGATTTCGAGCAACTCTTTGTTACTCAGCCTGAGATTATCAAAATATCAACACCCCGACAACCTGCTGGTGTCAAAAGTGAATGTCTCGAAGTCCTTGGACTCAACGTGGAGATAGGCTTACAGATCAAATCTTTGATCTCTAGTATAAAATAGTACCAATAAAATATTATACAGATTTATGGCTGACCTCTCACTTGAGCTGCTTCACACCTAAAATAACACTACAGGATGTGCCAAAAAAGAGGAAACTGTTTAGGTTTTCTCGCTTCTTAAAACCTGATACACTCTTATTTCAAAAACTTTTGACTTTTATTAAATAGACTGCTAGCAGTTGCACAATAACTCCCCTTCTGGATACATGGTTCAGGAAAATTAAATATGTGGCTTTATTTAACTTCTTTGGGAGGATTAGCATGGTGCTAACCTCTAGCAGAATCACAGCTGTCTTAGGAAACAATTCCATCAAAGGAAAGCATATTTTCTACAAGAGTCACGCTACCATCTTGTTTCAGACAGTCTGGCTGCTTTCCTTTGCCCGTCCCCTCTCCTCTTCTCATCTCTTGCAATTAAAGTACTGACCAACACTGTGTTTTCATCACCTAACCTAGTTTGCACGCTTAAAACGTATTCTCTCCAGGGCTGAAGTGTAGATAAAACACTAATCCTGACTGCTAGGCCACAGCAGTTGAAGAGCAATGGGAGATTATGGCTGTGGAAAGGCAGTAGAAAACTTATGTTGGCATCACACATAACTGACTGGTGCTGGGGGAAAAAAAAGGCACTTTGAAAGAATTCAACTACATTTTCATGAAAAATGTCTCTCTTCTGTACAAAAATTTTCTTCCTCCCTTCAAAAAAACTACATGCCTTCAAGCCACAGTATTTTGACTTGAAAACACTGCCACAACATCTTCCTGGATCACAGCTTTGCTGCCCTGCAGTGACATTCCCCCTGGGCCAGCCCACGTCTCCCATAGCGAGCAAGAGCCGCTGACTCATCTGTCAGAGGTGGAAGCAGAGCATCGCAGAGCCAAGGGCTTACCTCTGGAGAGACCGTAGGATTGGGAAGATTCCTGTGCCAGAACTGCTGTTTCCATGAGATATGCATTGCTTCCCACTCCTGGAGAACAGTCACTGGTAACTGGTGTTTTCCAGCCACGCCATTCCTTGGTCCCACACTGCAGCACCCGTGTGCTGCAGTCTCACTGTGACCAACTCAGTTTGGGCACCTCTGCATTGCTCTCACGGCTATTTCACACAACCCGTACCCACAGAGAGAGACATAAAACCCACAGACTCACTGAGAGGCCCTGAAGTTGCGCCTTGCCATGTCTACCCAAAAAATGTTACGAAACAGCTACTAAAGGTTAATGGCTTGATATCAAACCACTAGTTTGATTTCAATAGTGTAAAGAGAAAATAATTTATCATCTGGAAAGAATGGAGAGAACACAGGAAGCTATCGGAACAAGCATCATTACGAGACTGTCTCCAGAGAGCAATGCTGGGAACACCCAGGAAGGGAGGAGAAGAGTCACCCCTAGTCCTAAGTACCAAGTAGGATATGTTTATTACACCAAAGATGCCCTGTCATCTGGGAAAGGGCTGCAGCATCAAGGACTTCTACAACCTGACTGAAGAGGAATGTGGGGAGAGTAAGAATAATATGCTCCTATGAGACTGTCTCCATACTCTGTTCATGCAACTGATGCTTCAAGCCAACACAGAAAGCCAAAAGCAAAGCTTCTTGGCTTTGCTTCATGCACAGTGCCTGCAATATCTGATGAGCTAGGAAGTGTTTCTGCACATTCAACTTAAAATGAGACAAAAAAATCACGCACAGATGAAACCTGAATGTTTCCGTTCCAATAATGCTAAACTTGAACTTGATCATTTTTCAAGTTTACAAGTCAAGTTCAAAATCAAGTTTAAGGTTTGGTTCTGTTACACTAAAATCTCCACAGATTTAAATATCTTTTCACTACATGATGAGAGAGCATCACTTCTCAGTATTTGAGATACCTGGAAAAAAGAAAAGTCTGTGGTACCTCAAGATATGAGATGGCACAGGGTGTTTAACACCACACTCTGCTATGCACCCACTTCTGGGAGGGCTTAGCTAGTCCTACTGCACTGAAGACAAAAACTCTCCACCACCACTGCATCTGCAAATTTCAAGCCTGCAACTGCAAAGCAGAGAAGCCAAGTAGGATCTGTCAAGCTTATCTCAGGCTTTGGGACCTGAACTAGCTCCAGGTTAGCAGAGTTCCGTTCACACAGAGCTGCTCCTGAGCTAACAAGCTATGGCATACCCAGCTTTCTACCCACAGACACATGGCCATGAGCTGCTGCTTCACCTTGTGCTGTCTTCATAAACTCTGAGGCAGTGCACAGCTTTGTTAACTCTTGTGTTTGTCTGTATCAGTTTGCTCATTTTTGCAGGTTTGCTGCAATAATAACCAGATTTTGATTGATGGCATCAGAAAATGAACCTTTAAAATGGTAAAACCTTTATGGTAAAAAGAAGACAGTGCTCAGAAGAAAAAAGGAAAAATTTTTCTTACCTTTTGCATTAAATAGACACTAGTTGCCCTTTCACTCGCCACTTTATCCAGTGCTGTTTCTTCCAGTACAAAGTAGCTTACATCCGCAATGTGAACACCCACTTCAAAGTTCCCTGAAATTGCACAAGGAAGTCAGTAGCTGTGGATAGAAATGAAGGAGTTTAGGGGGCCGGAGAAGAAGGAAATAATTCCATCCAGAAGTCACTTTTCAAAGAAAAAGAAAAAAAAAGTCAACAATTTTATGATCTTTGCTTTTTCTGCTGGGTCACTTCTAGCAGAGCAATTTTCTGTGATGTATGAGTCCTGTGAGCTACCACAGAGCCAGAGCTAGGGAGATGGCAAGGAAATGGATAAGAAAGTGACAACGTGATTTTCACAAATCTTCTCATTCTGACAGGCCTTGAATGCTTTTGGGTATAGATCCCTCTGACTTATTCTATACAACTACTAATATGTTTTAACTGACCCCCACCACCACCTTGTTCTCCCAGTGCTCCCACAACCCCTTTATTCTATTCCTAGAGCTCACAAAAAAAATATTTCTGCCCACTTCTTCCTATTTGAGATGAAAACTGTGGTCTCTCAGGATGCTACCAAATTCACAGCTACTGTGACTACAACTTACCTCATCCCCACATACACACGTGAATCCTCAGTAACAGCAGTGGATATGTGAAAACCCTTAAAAGCCATGTGACAAAGTCCTTCTAGCTAGGAGCTTGTAATAGTGAGCGCAGTTTTCATCCCTTTGCTGTTCAGACAACAGTAAGCAAGAAATACAGGATCCCACCTTGCAACTACACAGGCAGTACAGGACACAATTTCTGAGCCTGCTTTTGGGTTCTCAGAGTTGCACTTGCTTCCACTTCACTCTATGTCAAGCCCAAACTGCTGCTGGTGTCCTGGGAAGTCTTAAATGATTTAGCATCAGGCTATGCAGAAGTGCAGCTTTCCACAAGAATACTCTCACTGTTATCCCATTTTATCCTCAGATTAGGCTTTTTATCCTCAAACTAGAGTCTAGCCTAAACGTACCTTAATTCAAAAGTTAGGCTAGAGAGGAGTGTTACCGCGGATTATCATGAGGTTTTGGCAATAATTTGAATTTGGAAGTAGTGATCATCCTCAGCTTTGGAAGTAATTAGTACCTCGGTCCAAGAAATTCTGGTTTGCTAATCCTCAAAGAAGCATATTGACCTTTGTTTTCTCTGGAAGCACTAGGCTAGATTTGAGGTGCTTATTTGTAGAATAGTTCTAAGTGCAGTGGGTTCCTAATTATAACATTTGGTTCTTTAGAGGAACTCTAACTTTGTGGTATCTATAAATATTGTTTCTTTCCTTTATTTTTCCAAAAAGACAACATAATAAGATATCATACCGGTTATAATCCTGTTTGTTTATACACTTTGCAAAGAATATCATCAAAGCCTCCTCTAGAGTGTCACATTTTTGAAGGATAAATTAATAGCTGCCGTCATTACACAGTGTATCTGCCTGGGTGCCCATCCGATGGGCAATGGTGATAGATTTCAGCAGAGCAGGAATGGAAACTTATACAGGTGAAGAAGAAGCGTGAGAAGGTTCAAGCTCGTACCAGGAGAGCCACCCAGCAAACTGTGCCACCACCTGGGAGTTCAGATAACTGAGCAACAACGCACCGTGTGTGACGGTTTGAATTCATAACAGCTCATCCAGCCAGTTTTATTAAGCCATGTTTGCACAGTACTTTGCGTATGCGAGGTATTATCTTGGTTTTTGTGCTGCTTTTGTACACCTGATAGAGCAGAGATGTAAAGGCAGCAGAAAATTACATGTAAGACAGGAGCACTGGGGTTTAGGTTTGTCCACATAACCTACAGTCACTGGAAAGTCCTGCAGAGAGTAAATATCATGGCAGCAGGGGGAGAGGGCAATAATCCCATTGCACACCGAGGGACAAATTCCACCACTCAGAAAGCTGGGAGAAAAGACTGCAGATTAAATGGTTCACTGCAGAAAGCTGCCTACAGCTGTGCTGTGATATTATCAGATGCCTTGAAAGCTGCTCTACATGGATTAGGCATCCAAGCCTGAAACTACTTAGACAGTAAGTCTTAGACCAACAGTTCAACCAACAGGTTTAATATTACACGCACTCGAAGCCAACACACTCAGAAGGTAAAAAAATATTGAACACTTTGAAGTCAATATTGTAATGTATTCACCCTGCAGGCAAATATTGACTAAAGGAAAAGGAGAGAGGGTCATTACATCATGCCTTTAATCGCACTTTAATTCAATATGTGCACTGTTACATACATGAACTTTTTGTCCTCAGTAGAGAATCGACAAACCAAGAAAGATCTCATTGCATGAGATAATAAAATATGGAGTTCGCCAATGAAAACACATTGAGCAGAGTTAAATTTCACTCAGGTTTCCCACCAGAGGTTCTAAAAGCCAGGGTCAGTGTAAGCCCCCTGCTTTTGAACTTTTAATGGAAATTCTATCTAAATATTTTGTTACATACATTGATATAATGCAAACTGGCAGCTCTTGGGTTTGTCTTGCTCAAGTATGAATCACCCTATCTCCCTCACCCCCCAAAAATTCAGACCGAGAGAACTTGAAGATACAGGCAGTGATCAACCAATTTGATTTCTCTCAAATCACTACTTTTGAAAGCGTTGTACAAAATACCAGCCTAAGCCTGCACAGAAATACCTGCCTACTGCTCTCTCCTGGTTTATTTGCCAATTAAAATGAATAGCATTTCTCTATCCACAAAGT
The DNA here is from genome assembly GCA_013399475.1 of Chauna torquata. Lineage (NCBI taxonomy): Eukaryota > Metazoa > Chordata > Aves > Anseriformes > Anhimidae > Chauna > Chauna torquata. Next base: position 97,106 of record VXAL01012496.1, read on the forward strand.
TCTTTCACTAGGATTCTCTTCCAGGGCCACAAACAGTTTTTCTAGTCTCGTTAATTTTTATGACAGTCACAAAAGGAACATTTCACATTGCAAGTCTTATGTTATTTTCCAAGGAAAAAAGAGTATGTGGCCTGAATGAAAGGAAAAGAGTTAAACCACCACTCCTTTATTGAAAAAGTCTTGTCATAGCAGAGAAAAGAGGAAAGGGTGGACAACACACAGACCACACACCACAGTCTACTACACACTGCCTACTCCACCTTCATTTTGACGACAAAATCTACTTTTCCAGCAAACATAGGCTTCAAACCTTGGCATGTAGCTCCCCATCTTGATAGACTTCATACCCTGAATTTCTTACAGAAAAGAGCACTTACAAACCACAGACTTGCTTCAAACCAAATTTATAATTCCCCTACAATTAACCTAAAGCTGCACAACAAGCCCTAAAGCTAGGTATACGCTACTAGTTTAAAGATTCCTTTTTTAAAAGGTATCTACATAACAATATGCAGGGGATTAAGCCTGACGCTTCATATGGCTGATATTTAAGGAAGAGCTGGAGGGAGCATCTTTTGCAATGAAAAACGCTGAAGGCACTTGGATGTCTTCTTTCATTCAGGATCTCTGAGATTTTTTTCATTTGAAACTATTTCATTTGAAAGTGGGTACAAAATTGTCATCCCATTCAAACTCCATCACTATGAAGCTGCTACGCGGGAGATGTTTAGCAGTGGGGAACGCAGTTTAGGATCAAGCAATGCATGTTTTATTAGCCAGCTCCACCCTATTAGCCTCTCTCTGCAAATGCAGATACCAGGCAGAGACGGATGGGAGAGAGGAGTCTTTCCTGAAGTTACGCTACAGCATTGCAAAGCCCAGTAATGAGGCTCTTCGCAACGAGAAGCTCTCCACATGAGGTATGCAAGTAAGAACTGGGAAACAGCTGGCCACTGCCACCAACACTCCTCTTGGGCCAAAGCTCTTTGCAAGAAGGACAGGATTTGCAGCCACCTTACTGCGCGTGACAGTTCTGATGGCCCTGCTACACACAGAGAGGACAGTTTCCCTTTCTGTTGACCACGACATAGATTGCTAGAATGGCAGAATAAAATGGACCTGGGTTTCTCCAAGTTTCTAGAAGCCTGGATCTCCTCTAGAAGCTTACCAAGTGATAGCACTACTACTGGCAGGCCTCCCCAGCGTGATGCTGCGCTAGGCACACAGCAGTTTTAGAGAAGGTTCGGCTCCTCGATCTGAGAATCTGGTTTGTTTGAACCCACTCCAAAACCTTGTGTATGCAACACTGATATGATGCTAAAATCAAAGGAGAATGGTTCAAACGTGGCACCTAACAGAAGAACAAAGAACAAGCTGTTCCTTTTTTTTTTTTTCCACTGATGATCTCATCCTCTACTACAAAACTGTTCGAAGAACTTTTTTCCTTCTTTACTGAGGAAAATTATAAACAAAAAGGATTAGCAAGAAAGAGCTGGAAGAAAAGGAAAGAGACCTTTCAGTCTGCAAATGCTCCATAAAAACTGCCAACCCAGCAAGTTGTATCAAGCATTTGCCCCAGGAGATAGAAAGCTGAGTTGAATGCATTTGAACAGTACGCAAGCTAACACAATGGCAGCAAATCCTCCTCCTCCATCTTCAGCGAATCTAGTCAGTACTAGCACTGAAGCAGACAGAAAGACCAAGCGAGTTCACTTCATATCCCAGCATATGCAGATTTTAGAACCATAGAACTTAAAAGTGCAACTCCTCGAGGATAAAACAGCAAAAGGTAGTTCTCTAACATGCAGACACACTCCCCTTTACTTCCATCTCACCTTCACGCATCATCATTCCAATACCAAGTTTTTTGCATTAACCAGTATTTCTCAAGCTGTCACCCCTCAGTTAGGGAGATACAGGAAAGTTCAAAGCAGATTGCAAAGTGTTTGCTCCAGCCAGAAAACAGCCAACCACCCAGCTGCTGCCAGCAATTAAAGGTGGCTGGCTGTTCCCGGCTAGACCAAACTCTTACAGCAAATAATTACAGCTCTTCCCCATTCCCCTGCCCTGGGGGTACCCGCTGCTGCTCAATTATCTGCAGAACAGTATTTAGCACCTTGCAAAAGTATGAAAAACTTGTACAAAGAGAGACAGATGAGACCTTTAACCTACATGCACATTTTGTTGCTATTAGCAGTGCTACAGTACAGCATGGGCTCTCACCAAGGCTGAGGTTCTCCTGTGCGACTGTTGGGCAAAGGGGTGAGGACAGTCTTGTCAACGGAGGGTCTCAGGTACAGAAGGGTCAGCCAGAGGGGCTGCAGACAGTAACAGGGGTGGACACAAAGCAAACAAGTTCCATGGAGGTGGAAAATGGCACTGACACCTGAGGAAGCTGCTGGAAGTAGCTAGGGATCATCACAGATCATTAATATGTGCCTTTAAATGAAGGACCTGACCCAAGCCCAAACACTTCTGTTTCTCTTCAGTATGCATACGTACTACACCAGTACATCCACGGCCCAGGCATTACAGAAGTGTCCCTCCTGGGACAGAGGGAGAGACAGAGCGAAGAGAATGACAGCCCAAATGGGAGAAAAGAGCAAGAGGGAAAGCAAACAAACAAACAAACAAAAAGATAAAAAAAAAGAGCAAGATTGAGAAGAGATTAATAAAAAAATTGAAAAATTGAAGTGGAACTGTGGAAAGAGCAAGTTATTTATCTGCTCTGGAGTCTGAAGATATAGGTGGGTGGCTTTAATTCTCTGCTGAGGTTACTTTTCCACCACAGGAAGCCAAGCTATTGTTCAGAAAGTCAGACAGTGTGCTTTATTTTTATTTTACTTATTTTAAAATAACAAGGAAAGTACTCAAATTTTACTTGTGTGCCCTAGGGCCATTTTGCTCTTTGAAAGCACAGTGCAACTGAGCATAAATCCATTAACTTGTTTACCAGGAAACTGAAGTTTTTAAATTATCACATGATGTTGCTTTATCCAACCGAAATGCAACTAATTACACCTTTTTTAAAGCAATTATTAGCTTTTTCTTTCTCAAAAGGTCTCTTCCTTGACATAACCTTATGAAAAGACTCTGGCAAAAGGAATCAGAATTCTGTATCTCAAGAGAGCGGGACGAGTCCCCAGGGCACAATGCAGCAACTTTTCCAACCAAGCATAAACATGACTTTAGTAAATGTTGCAATGACTTGGGCAGACTTAAAAAACTGTCTGCCCAAACAAGCAATAAGCACCTCTGAAGGGTAACGATCTACAAAATACTAGGTACTACCAGGCTCTGCTGCCAGCCTGGCCTCCAGAACACATCCCTGTCCAAAACTGTCTGCCGCTGGTTTAGACACAAAACATCCCACAGAAACTGCCCCCTTTGCCCACCAGCCACAGAGAGACTTTGAGACCATCAGGAACAGCCTGGCCAAGGTTTCAAGACATTTGAACTCTTCTTTAAACCCTACTTAGTCATTATTTTTTCCTGGGTTTGTAGCACCTGGAGATGCAGCCAAGGTCAGGCCCCCAGCAACATGAACTGCAAATTCCCATGCAAAAGGAGAGGGAGCAGCAGCAGACGCGGCACGTCAGCGTGGCCACTCCAAGTGTCTGAATCAGACTGGAAACAGCAGAAGGGCTGGGTCTCAGCTTTTGCTTTGCTTCTCAAAAACACAGTTAAAATTGCTTTGTTACTATCTTTAACGCTGGAGCCTTTAGAGATCACATTTACATCCTTTTCTTGAGGAGTTGGGCTACTATAAAGACAAGGAAAGCTGAGATTTTGCTCATTCAACTGCGTAAATTCAGGAGCTGTGAGATGGACCAAATCCTCAAAGTTATTAGAACCAAGACTGCCCCTAGTTCTTCCAAACTGAGAAACAGGATGAGATCACAGGTTAAAGGAAAAAAAAAACCTTCAGTTACTCCTCCCATATTGAAAGTCTTGGCATTTCCTGGATTTCTGAAAGTAAATGAGAAACCACTGATAAAAATGGTAATGTTGCAAAGTGATACTTTCAGCCATCCTGACAGAACCAGGAAATATAGAGCATTTCATAAAACAGATAAGAGAAAAAGAGAAAAAAAACACCTCTTGAGTTAAAAGGTCAGTGAGGGACTTCAACGAGTCTAAAATCCAGAATAATTCCTATCTTCTCTGTAGTGACTTTTAAAGCATTGTTTTACTCAGTTCTCAGAACTACTCCAACCTTTGGTACTTTTGTCTCTGGCACCAACTGAATGTTATAGAGATGACTGATTTTACAAACCAATTTGGGATTGGCTCCAGGTGAGGTACAAAACAGAACTCATGCTCATTAAGTCCCTTTAGCAATGAAGGACAAGTGAAGATGAAAAGCAGAAAAATGTAGTAGGAAAGGAGCTGTTCCTAAGCACAATACTTTTTTCCACAAGCCATCAGCAATTCTTTAAATAGTTTCAGAATGAGGAGACTATCTATTACTAAATTAAATGCTGGGAGCAGGTCTTCCATGTGAATTGCATATAGTTTTTGTCTGTAGCAGCTAATAAATTCAGCGATGTCCTAAACCTATGTCTTAATATAACTTAAAAGCTCCCTTTTACACTGCAAAACAAAGCCAGTACAAGCCCATGACAGTGCACTTCACACATAGTGCACCACAAAGCCCTGAGTTTTATACACAAAACAGCACAACCCAAAACAGTTAAGTGCTGTTTTAAATACTTTGACTAAGGTTAGCACTTAAATCCTCTGCGAGGAACATACTTCCCAATGCTGCCCAGCTCTGAAGAGTATGCTCAGAAATGGTTCTTGGTCAGCATGAAGTGTTCCCAGCCCCTTAGGAGAGCAGGAGGTCAATCCTCCCATGGGAACACGGGGTAGATTGTCGTGCTGGTGGTGTTCTCCAAACTTCCAGCTCCCATGAGGCGGAAACATTAAGCTGGTGATTGATCAGAAGTCGGGTCTCCAGACCTCACAGAACGTATCCCGGTACCAAGACAGAGAAACTCAACACCTGAGTGCCCTGTCATGCAGGCTGCCAGCAATCCCATGTCAGTGCTTCACCTTGTGACAGAAGATGCTGCCATCCAGAACACACCTACTGCCTATGCCATTCCTGAAAACTACCTTCAAACCTCATGTAATAACTTAGGAGGAGAATGGAAGAGCTCTTCTGTGCAAATGTTACAACGGCACCATTAAGTCGGATACTTTCACAACGAAGGAATTATCCTGGGGGTAAAGCACTAAATACTCAGAAGGACAGAATTTACGCAGCATGTACAAGATAAAATATTTAATTGCAGACTGAAGGACACAGGGAATGATATCCAACAGAATAAGCACACAGCATAAAGATTTGTTCACACTGCTGAACAAGAAACAAGCAGGAAAATACAGATGAAAGCGAGGCACAAGTATCTTAACAGTAAATGTCAGGCCAGACCACAGGACAGTTGGGGACAAAGTATAATGATGGGAAAGGAAGAGACTGTAGCATTTCTGTGACATCTCAGATTTGGTGAACATTGGCAGACTGAGACCAGACGCAACATTTCCTTATGCAGTGATGCCTATGTCCCACCTTTTGCCCTTGCAGGTTTTCTCCCCATTCATATACTGGTATCTTTTTACAACGCAAAGGGTCACGGGTAAGCTGGTTTCCTCCATGCCTGCACAAATGCCTAGAAATCTTTGTGAGGTGCCAAAACAGCAAGTTCCATTGAGATGTTTTAAAAATTGTATTGATTTCTTTGTAAGATTTAAGTGTAACGAGTGAAATGAAGGAGAATAAGAACCTCAGATATATTAGACTTCACAGAATGCCAGTGCTTGCTACATGGTCATCTCTGGGAAAACCTCTAGATGGCTACTTGTGGCTTAGGCCCAACATGAATCTTTGCTACTTGGACACTAACCCAAGCACTTGGCAGACGGATCTTCAACCTTTCACCAAGATGAGCTGTCAAGCAGGTTGACAAGGTGAAAATGTTTCTGTGAACTCAGATTCTGTGAACTCAGAAAGCACTCCTCGCTGATAGACAGAAGTTACCAACGGAGACTGCGCTTAGCTCTCTCAGACACCCTCTTAACAGCTAGGTTTCCAGCCAACGTGATGAAGGCAAAACGACAATTTCTGGCATTCACGTCATGATTTGTTTTTATCACTATTCCAAGTCCCATTCAAGAGGTTAACTCTATCAGGAAATCAGCAGTCTTTGAATTTAAAGAGATGGGAAGTGGCACCCAGCAGCTTTCAAAATGAATTACAATCATTTGGGGTGTAGGATGTCATCCTGTTCCTGAAATGAAGGTTCAGAGTGGGGAGGGCCTGCCTCCCTCTACTGCTATGTCAGTCTCTTTTGTGATATCACTACTGAACACAGCAATCCAAGGCTGAGTGAATGTTCCCAGGCATTCAAAGAGACCTTGGGATTTAGTGCTGGGCCAAACACGTACAAGGTACTTCCCCACTGAGCAGCCTTGACATTTCAACTTCTTTAAGAACAGAAGGCAGCTGCTGAGATTTCACTCTTAGCCATCCAACTTTTTGTTTATTTTTGGAAAGATTTCCAAAATATTTCCATCTGCACCTTGTTTTATACTTCGTGTAACTAGCATAATAGTCAACAATCAATAAATACTGTAGTGAATTGCACTGTAAGAAGACACTCTTCCTGTTCAGCTGGGTTCTTAAACCCCTGCATTGCAATAAATTAAACATTAAAACAATAGTCCAGTGATTCTGAGGGATCCTGCCATTTAAGAGTCAGTAACAGAATATATACAGCAATAACATCTTTGCTGCCTGCACGCAACAGAACATGACTGAAGTTAACTGTGTGGGAACTTATTCCTAGCTATTTGTACCCTTTTTATCTTCCTCACATACCTTTGGATTCTTATCTGCTTAATTTACCGGAAAATCCTGTTTTCTCTAGTTCTGTCTGGTCATCACCTATCATTTGTGGTTCTTCTCTAAAGATCCTCCTGGTCCTTGAGATCCTTTTTAGTGAAAAGAAATCCTAGACAGAGTGCTATCAAATCTGTTTGCACAGGAATTTCTGGATCCTCTCCCCATTACCCATCTTCTTAAAGGATTTCTATGATTTTTTTTCCAATACACAGTTGGGCACTATTGCTTTTAAATCAATATTCATCAATGCTAGTGATATCCACTGGTCCAGGAAAGCCTGCGCCTACAAATCCTTGGGGAATTGTCCCAGGTCCTGAATTTATGAACTGAAACAACCCAGAAGGTGATTTTGCCTAGAGCATCTCTCCTAATTTCAGAAAAATATATTCACTTTTAAGAGTGATTCTACATGTATTTGTATGTCCATTTGCATATTCTGCAGCCATGGTCTTTATTAGATTAGCCCTTTATAGGAAATGTACTTTTCATATTGTTTAACCCTGTGTCCTTTTCCCCTACAGCTTTGTTTGTGTATTGTCTTGATTTGACATGTTTTTCAAAAAAAGAGCTTTTGGAATAAGGATAGAATCTTTATAAAATATGTATACTTTATACAAAGATCCAGTGCAATATATATAAATTACCAGTAACTAATTCTGCCCATTTTTGGCTAAGAAAAGAATCAAGCTTTTAACCAACCTTCTCACAAGTAGCTTTCAAATATATGGAATAAATGCTTCAACAAGTTATCTTCCAGCAATCGATGCTCCAACCAAATCCAAAAATTTTTTTATTCTGCAACCCCACGTCTTATCAGTTTAATGCACTTATCTGGGGATGAGGTTCACACTATTCCCCTTTCAACCACCATCAGTATGGAGCAAGCGGCTCCACTTCCAGTCAAGCTAAGGGGAGCAGTGTGCTCTTCAGTTGTCTCACTGATTTCAAAAGAGATGTTCAGTAGAGGAAGGGTGACGCAATCCAGCCCCCTGATTCCATTCAACCCTGGCCTTGTAAATTGGAAGTGATGTGTGTTTCTGCAGAGACTACCCCTTGTTACTTTAAAAGAAGAGGCAAAATATACTGTATATGCTGCAATTCCCCCAGCATTACACAGGAGTACATTGTGGGACACAGCGTTGATCTGAATTTGGCAGAAATCTGAGTATATTTTGTGTATTTCAAAAAATCTGCAACCATAGGTCCTTGATGGGGGGGGGGGGGGGAGTACCTGTTTCTAATCACTGCAATACGTCTTTTCCACTTTTCTAGTGACACAACATAGATCCTCAACAAAAACCCACCAGACTAATTAGCAGGTTACATGAGAGCTGAGCTAATTATGTCTGATACCAAAGGAAAAGACGACTAAATGTTATGCACAATCCCACTCCTTGTATGTCTTCTTTATTTTTCCTACATTTGACTCCTGCAATAAATAAATTTCAGTAAATTGCAGTTTATGGTCAATTTATATTTGACTCATATTGATGTGGGGTTTCTGTCATTTTCTCTCTAAACCATGCCTGGTATCCGTTCATCTTATATACTTACCTTACAAAGAAGGGAGCGTGGTAACTTCATATTATAACTTTTGATTCAACACTAGTCCATTCTTCAGTGTTTATCGTAACCAAATCAGCACAACAAGACTAATTACAAATTTTTCCTATAGTCTGTTCTGCAGGAATCAAATGGATTAGCTGAAAGGTCCTGTACCAAGCGTTGCTAAAGCAAATTTCACCCTAGAGTCGTCAAGTGGCCAGAAGGACAAAGCTGAATAGAAGAAGGTTTATTTGTCTTTAAAATAATAATAGTAATAATAAAAACAATAAAGTGCATACAGCTTTGCAAAACAAAAACAGCTTGGTACATTGGGAAAGAACAAGCATGGAAGGAGAAGAACAGCAGGTGGTCACCTGAGATGGCAAAAGAACATGTCAGGGCTACTGGGGCTCTACAGGTGTATTTCAGGCACAAGACACCGGAGCTCATGCACTAGGGCATGTCTATTAAGGTCTCCCACAAGGTCTACGAAAAGCAGCCCCAGTGTCTGTAGGCCTGCAGCAAACAACGGATAACTTTACCAGAATTGGTAAAACGTTGGTTGGTTTTACCAACCTGTATGGAAGAGGCTCCTTGAACAGAGATGCAAGTGCTCGCTCTCTTCACATCTGTTTCTGAAAACTGCAGCTCACAGTGGGCTCACACGTGTCTGCTAAGAAGAAAGGTCATGCTGCACTTTTCCTGGATTTGGGTCACTAAGAGAATCTCTCCTCTTTGCTTAGATCCCATTTTCATGATACTTAAACACATCTCTGAGGATTTTATTGTGTTCCCTTTAGGTATATTTGATTTAAATTCACCAACAGGGTGAACAAATTTAAAGGGAAGGGAAAAAACAGGGAGCAGCACACTGCAGAAATCTCATTTGCTTAGGTCCTCAGGTAAAAACTAAGAAGATTTAGTGAATTTATCTATATATGACCTCGCTTCAAAATATACAAAAAAAACAATGTCACTAAGGAAAAAAACGTGGCAAGCAACCTGCAGAATATGTTTCTATTCTGCAGTACAATTCCTTCTAGAGTAAGATATAAATTTCTTAAATTTGAGTTACTCTTTGAAAGTTTGTAGGGATACAGGAATGAAAGAACGATGTTAGTCATCAACAAACACACAAAAAGATGTCCACAGACTCTGACAGTATAGCCCAAATTACTTCTTTGAAATTAGCATTAGAGATCTGCACACAGGTGGGGCAAGCCCTCTGAAATGGACCCCAGGAATTCCTGGTAACTCCTTTCCTGTCACAGCCTGAAATTTCAGTAGATGGAATTGTCTGCCTTTAAACTCGTCAAATTTCACCTCTGTTCCTACTAGTAAACAGCTTTCAAACAACACAACAGCATCAGTTGTGTACGTTACCAGAAATACATCAAACAACACTTGCAGATTATTCCCAGAAGAAGTTCAAGTGTACACTTCCCAGGCAAGTGTATGAAATTCGCCTGGTTCCACTGGGACATGCAGGTCACATGGCGTGCTCTTACATGATGAGATCAGAATAAATCTTTAAACGTCTGCACCCTGGAGGAAAGCACTTAGGCTTGAAAGTTGTACGCTTGCTTTCTGTGAACACTCCACAACAGTCGTACAAACCGAGAACTGCTCTGCTGTACGCTCCCGGCTGCAGTCATTCACTGAAATATGTGCAGAAAGGATCACAAAAGAGTATTGACCAAAACGAACTTGCTTAAAGCCTTAAAGCTAGCCTTAAACAACTCCATGAATGCTGTAGAAACTAGCTGCAGTCCAGATCCATCTTTTACTCCAAGATCATGCTGAGTCATCTAAATGGAGTACAGTTCGTTCATATTTCTAAAGCTGTTACATAAATAACCCTGTTTTCATTCTTTATTGGAGCTGATCTCTTAAAATATACACTCACAAATGCAAATAGCAAGCTTACCTCCCTACTGCTATCATTAAACAATAACGAGGAGCACGACAGTTAATCAAAAGCAGACTCCAATATAAAATCCTCTCAAAACCAGACTGGCCCACTTAAGACATATATCCCTGTAAAGTTTCCAACTGCTGCAATATCCTACTGTGAGCTCCATTAAAAATAAAGCTCTTCCCACAACCATCCCATGCTTCCTTTGCTAGTGACACTCTGCTACTGGATAGTTCTTTTGACAGACTTATAGATTCCTTATGCAAAAAATTCATCTTTTACTGCGTATGTAGCATAGGCGAGTCCTCCGTCCAGTGACTGGAACGGATAAGGGTTATGCTGAGAAGTTTTAAAACTAAGCAAAGGTGCAAACAGAGTCCCCCATCTCTCTGCTTGTTGGAAAAGATCCTTCAGGGCAAAGAAACTGACACAATCTTGAATAAATTAGCAATGAACATTTGAGGACAAAGACAATTTCAATCTTCAAAATCTTCTGAAATGCATGGATTTAGGCAGCTAATAGAGGAAGTGTGGGCAATGAGTGGTTTCTTTTTTCTTGTACTTATTATGGCTGCTATAAACTGACAGAGATGGACATTTTCTGAATTGGGTACTGCATTCACTGTTGATTTTTGGAGATCTCCTGACATCATGAGGATGCCAGATATGTGGTTTGCTCATGCTGGCTTTATTTTTTTTATTTTTTATTTTTTTAAAGTGTTTAACATATGGGCAAAAAAAGATGGAAAAAATAATAATTTCTTGTAACCGGGTTTACATTTGGAATAAAAGCTGTGTTAACTCTTAACACAACTTTGTCCTCATGAGACATGAAGTCTTGCCAGCCCTGGATAAGCTCTTAACCTCTAAAACAACTCTTTGTCATAATAATTGCAGCTAGTATAGCAACTTTTAAAGCCAGAAATCCTCAGGGTACCTTCAAAATATATCAAGAAGCTCCAGTAAGCACATGATTAATACTCCCATAACAGCTCTCCTTAACACAGAAGGGTTGCGAACAGAAATAGCTTTGCAAGTAAGTGAACCCAAAGGACCCTTAGCACTGGTTTTAGACCCTTCTAGATTCACAAGTTCCTGAAAATTTTCAATGAAAGTACAGATGTCTTAAAAACAAACAAACAAAACAAGCAAACAAAACAAACAACAACTAAAATGAAAAATATGTATGCTGATGGCTTTATACCCTTGCTTTTGTCAGCCACACTTCATGGGCCTGTAACAGCAGTCCTTGTTGTCCCGCAGTAGTTGATGGACCACAGGCAGAAAATGACTGAGTAAGGCTATAGCTGCACAGTGGGCCAAACAAGTAACGCTCCAGAGATTCAATTCACATGCAAGAAAACATGCCAGGAACTTGTGATACAAGATGGATCTGAATGTCTCCTGCCAACTGCTAAGGACAGGTCTGAAAGCTGAAATCGCCAGTGCTAGAAGCTGAAGAGAAGTCTCCCCAGCTGGGCAGAGCCCAGTGCCATCCAGGAAGGAGCTGACAGTGATGAACTAGCCCAAAATGCTAATCCCCTACCTGGACGCCAAATAAGGACAGCAGTGAAAAGTGCATACGTCAGGTAATATAAATATACACATTTCTGTTGCTTTCTCATGCTAGGAACAGAGACTACGTGATGCTCAGACCCTGGTTGAGGATCTGGCACCTTGTTTCTGAAGCGCTGGCATTCTGCAGCTGCATCTCCGAGGTGACACCTTAGAAAGTGGCACAGGATATAGACAATATTGCCAATTGCATGTGAAACATACCCCTTATAGGAAGCTCACGAAATAATGTTTAGATCAGGTTTTTCAAATCAGCAAGTGTTTGAAAAATTTAACTTTTTTGCCACTCAGCACTTCAATAGTCAGCCACAGTTGTCGGAGGAAAAGTTTCAGGAAATGCTGGATGAAGTTTGTGCCTCAAACAGCAGCACATCGGGAGGAGAACGGAGACTAGCGTCAGCATGGTTCTTAGTTGCTTTTATTACTCATCTTCACATAAAAAGATCCTGCAAGCATCTCCCTGCACAGCATCAATAGCCCTAAAAATGGAGTTGGACATGATTCCAGCTACCAGACTGGACATCTTTGCTTTAGATAAATCTCGTGTTTTAAACAAGCATTTAAACAAACATTGCAGCACAGATACGACACTGAGATTTCCTTCCTCTGCCCGCCTGGGGAGATGCTGAGCAGGCTGGCCAGCCACCATGCGTGCCTGAAGGATGCAGAGAGGTTTCCTGCCGGCTCTCTCCCACTTTTTATGCTGCCTATGCAACTCCTCAGCTCTCTCCCTCAGTGCTCAGAACTCAAAGACCATCAAGACTTGTTTTCCTGTCTGTACTTCCTTCTGAGCCACACGGTCTCCTTAGAATAAACATCACATTTCAAATTAAAAGAAAAGCCATTTCCATGGTGGTTCTTTCCACACTGATGTAAAATCTGGTCCCTGGGACACTCAGCAGCCGTGAAAGATAGCTTGTCAAGGGGGTGATGTGCCTTGGCCTAGGGCCGCGCTGGAGCATGGGCACTGCTCCCACGGCGGGTCTGAGGCTGGCAGGAGAGGCAGAGGGCACAGTGCCCAGGGCGGGCACAAACAAGATCACTCTTAAAGAAGGCTCCAACTCAGAGCGTCTTCTCATTGAGAGGAGTCCAGGGCAAAACAAGCCTGCTGGAGAACGTACTTTTGGCTCCAGCCAAAAGGCAGAGATCCTACACAAAGGGTTGCTGCAAGCACACTCTTAACCCCACCTTATGGTTCACAGAAAATGATACGTGGGGGTGAACAAAGGCTTTAGGGCTGGGACAGCTCCTGATGTGTGCATTCACTCATCTGCTCTTACAGCGCCTCTTGGCTTTGCTCATCTGAGGCTCATCTGGAGGAAAGGGGAATGTGCACAATGCCCCCTAAGAAGGGCACAAACTTTCAAAAGCCATAAATCCACCTTGGATTTCCCACTCCATAAATTTTGGATACAAGCCACAGAAACCTTGACTTTTTCTCTCAGGAAGTCAGCCATGCCGTGTCCCTGACTCCTCCTGGCTTTCTTCATCTCTCTTCTAAAGCACGCTGGCAAAGTTTATTTTGGGGAACTGAAAGAATAGAAAGGTTTCTGTACCTTCCACTTTTGTTTTATTTGAAAAACTGAGCTTTGCAAACCCTCTCTGTGCAGAGTGACCCTGTAGCCCGATCCATTTTACCTTTCTTTCCCAACTGCCTCATTTTCCTGGGAAAAGGAAGTATTATCTTTGACTGCAGAAGCATCCTCTGTCCACTCAGGGTGACTCCTGCTGTAGTGATCAGAGATCACTCTTCAAATAACAGGGTATCCTGGGAGGGAGAACTGTGCCTGCTCCTGGTCATGTACACATAAATACAATCCCTGGAAGCATGGCTTTGACATGACCCTTTCACATATTCTTCAGCCTTGACTGAAGATCAGAAAAGCCTTTCGGCTGGACACTACAGGTAGAGAGGATCCTTTATGCACTGGCACTTTTCCTTCCTCATAGACTACAGGAAGAAGCCTCATACAGCATTTTCTGCAGCTGGCAGAAAACGAGGCAGGTTCCAGAGTGCAGCCACATCCCTGCCTGGCAGACACACCAAGTCCCAGGCATGAGCGATGCTGTCTCTGGGAAGGAAGAATTCCTGCTCAAACTGATATTTTCCTTAAACATATTCTCCAAATGGCTTATGGATAAGAGAAAAATGCAGATGTATGCACCACAAACCAGTTCAGTGAATGGCTTCATGCAGCATCTAAAACCCACACGTGTGATCAGTAGAGGCTCAGATGCCAGAGTTTCAACATCTTAGTTCTGAGTGACTGTGGGATCACAACACAGTCATAAATCTACAGATAATTCAGATGATAAAGTGCAAAGAGGGAGAACAGTTAAGTTTAGGGTCTCAGGAAGAATGCTTACATTTTCTGGGAGATAGAACAGCAATTTTACCTTAACCTTTCCTCAAAACTGACTTCATACAATATGATTAGAAATAATTTTATTGGCCTCAAGTTTTCTTTCATCTGTTTTAATCAGTTGTATAGCTCTGTAATACTATTCTGTACCTGGGTCTAAATGACATGACAATTCATTGGCCACATTACACAGAATGAAATCAACCAAAAACATGGAATCATATTTTTGATATCATCGTATCATGATGACTAAAAAGAGCAAGTAAAACTAAACACACACAAAAAGCCACTTTATCTTCTTTTTCAGTTGTGGATGTGTTAATCAAATCATGCACTATTCCTAAACCAAGCCTGTTACTGGATCTCATCAAACTAAATGAGCAGAACCTGGATAGCAAAGTAAGCTTACAAGAGTGAAGTTCCTTTAGTCGGAATCATCAAGACTTGGCTTCTGCAGCTTTACTTTCTGTTCTGCTGGCTTATGGCATAGTAAAAGTACAAATAAAGCAGAACAGAAAGCTTAAAAGGCAATGAGGAGAGGAACACAACTTATAAGGCACATTCTGCTCATCTGACTACTCCCAGCATCCCACAAGCAAACACCAAGAGGCAATCCAGACAGTGACCTTCAAAAACAGGTTCCTTTATCCGGGGACTGCTTGTTCAAGGTCAAAGTTTTACTAGGCTTCAGTATGCGAGAAGTGGTATATTAGCCATTCAGCTTAAGTCCTGTAATGACAGGAGACAGCTGAGATCTGCTCAAATCAAATTACAGCTCTGATTATGCAAAATACTGTGGTTCTGCATTTCCTGACACCAACATTACTTCAGACTGCAGCTTGAAGATATCTGCTGTACGATTTCTGAAAACAGGCAATTAAAACAACAGGAGAGAAACCAGTTTATCACTTAACTCATATTTGGTAAAGAATACTTCATGACAAGTTATATACATATGAACATGTCAACTGCTGAATATAAACACTGAGCAGTATTTTGTAAAATATATCTCATACCGTCAGGGAGTTGTTTACAGGACAAAGCATCATCAAGATCTTTGGCAGTTGATGGGTCGATGGTGAAAATACATTCTTTCCTATCCAAGAAAAAAAAAAGAAAAGAAAAGGAAAATTTATCTTCCAGTCATGAAGAAGGTATCAAAACACATAGACCAGAGACATCCAGACAACAACAATGATGTTTTCAGAAGACTCAGGCTGTTGAAACATCTTCCAAACTAATCTGAAAGTCTAAATCTAATCTAAAAGAAGCTTTGGAGAACTGAAACTCCTTAATGTCATTTTTGTTTGTTTGTGGTTTTTTTTGTTTGGTTGTTTTTTTGTTTTTATTTTTCTTTTTGGTAGAACTGCTTGCTTTTAACAGCTTTCATCTTATTACTGATTTTCTTCCACAAAAACAACTGATCCCATCAAGTTCACTCTAAAGAACAAGCAGGAAAAAGTCTTGATGCCTTGCAGCTAGAGTAAAAATAGATGGTTCCTAATTGTAAAGCTAAATTAAACACAAATAACCCACAGCCCCATGCATAAGAGCAGATATTGCAGCATGTGTAACTCCATGAGCACAGCTAGCATGGAGCAGAGGCAGTGAAACATTTAAAAACCAAGCTGCATGGTAACTTGTGGGAGTGAGACCTTCAGTCTCAGTGCAGACGCTCAAGGGCTGTGGTACTTTATAACATCTATGTTGCATATCAAGCACCAAAGGGAAAACCAGGTTCAGTACAAAACACTATGAAAGTTACAGAATGAAAGAGCTCCAAATTAGCTAATTAGTTTTACCAAATCAACATGGTGCTTCGGAAAAGCTGGACACCCCTCCGCATATGCTGTAATAGGTGGTACCTGGAATATCCAGCCTTGCCCTGGAAGGCTTACAGACATTACGTCCCACAGCACTGGGTGGCAAGGACACCGGGAACGTATCAGGACAGACCACAGTTATGGTCTAGGGCCCCGGACACAAGACAAAATATAGCATCTGACTTCAGGAATCATCATGTTTAAAAGCACATAGCCTGGCATCAGCAAGACCTAAAACCTGAAGTACTCAGAAAATAAATCTTCCACACTCCTGCTTTAGGGCTTCCCTTCACTCTGGGCTGCCCTACAGCAACTTCTTGCCCAAGCCCCTGGACTACAGCACGGTTCTCCCAAGCAACATGGGGAATGTGAGACTGGAGCTAAAGAGTGGTAAAGACAGTAAAGGAATGGGTTTGCTGGTTTATTTTGCTTTTATCTTAACATTTAGAATAAGTTCAGCCCCTCCCAAGGTCAAAGATCCCCAAGCACAATGGTATAGGCTGAGGCTGCCAAGGAAGAGATCACACAAAGCTTTTCTTCTTGCTGCAGAAAGACTCGGATCATGGTGGCAACTCCCTTCTGGAGATGTATAATGAGAGCACATTTATTTTTCTTACCACAAAGCCACCAGTATGCTCCTGGGGTAGGAGAGGTGGGAGGAGAAAAATTACAGTGAACTTTTAAATGAGCAAGTGTCACGCGGAATTAGCAAGTCTTAGTCTTTTTGCATGGGTGCATGCACAGTGAGAGCAATGTCTCTATCTTCGCAGGCCTATCACTTCAGTGCTTAAATGCTCTGGGTGGTATCTGCTGGTGTCAGACAGCTGGCAGCATGTATTTATATAATTCCGCCAGGCACACTAAATAGAGATTTTCAAAGACATAAAAATCAGTAAAGCACTTCACTCCCTTCTGAGACTTTGAAAATCTTTTAGAATATGCTAGCTTTCAGATGGGATAGCAAAGCTGCCTTAATCCCCAGATGCACGTTAGTTTCTGAGCCTTCATATGCATCCAAACAAATTAGAGATAGTGACACTGAAAGATACAAAATCTTTTCAACTACAGGGGACTTTGATCTGTTGTTGTCTAGCTATCCAGCAGCGGGAATCAACCAATTTTGAAAGGCTTACAAACATCCTTGCTTCCATGAATATATAGTCCTTAAAATTACGAGTCCACCTAAGGCTGGAATTTCAAGATCCCTCTTCCCCCAGGTGCTGCACCACTTTCTCCAGGGAGCTGCGTGCACACAGATACGTAGACAGACACACACCACCAGCAGTCTGCGGGCACACACGCCTGCCAGCGTGCACGCGTCCGTGCACCTCATCCTGCTAACTCACAAGGTATAAATGCAACAGCAACCTGGCACCACGACTACCCCGCAGACGCATCTAGTAAACCTTCTTTTAAGCTACTTCATTTAAAAAAGCAAACAGCACCGAACGGAAACCAATGGCTTGATTTACACTGACAAGTGACCAAGAAAAAGGTTAAGAGCATCCTCAAATAGAACGCGGGTTCCTGTGTCAGTGGAATAGATAGCTTATCCCAGATGTTTGGGGCCTGCAACCACAAGCGCCTGCCACCCATCGCGAATTGTAGCTCCAGGCAGTTTAAAGATTAGCAGACTGGTTTCAACAAAGTGCACATTTGCAGTCTGCCCTGGAAAGAAGCGAGCATAAATACACGGGTGCCAAATCCTGAACACATTTATACAATGGTAGCAACTAAGGGGCTGCTTTGCCGAGATGTATTTGGCCAGGGGAGCCTGCTGCAGAGGTCGGTGGTGGCCCCAGCTCAGAGCACGCAAGGCTGGGCTGCGGGGCAGCCCCCAGCCCCCTGGCAGCGCCCGGTGCGGGGCTCGCTGCCGCTCGGGGCACATTGGCCAGGCTGCCAGTGGCCTCTCGGTACGCAGGCACAGCTGTCAGCCTCAGCTATTCAAGCTCACAGATGCAAAGTTGAAGAGGGGTCCAGACAAATACTGATTTAGCATTTCTCACCAGCACCTCTATGTGCAGCACAGCTGGGATATGTTTTACCACCAGGCTCAGATCTGCTCCTCCTTTAAAACTGCTCAAGGGACTTGAACTTGTAGCTTGTCACTGGCAGTTTATTCTGGGCACAGACTGCAAGGTGAGGTAAGAAAGTCACTGAGCAAGTAACACGGGGAATGATACTCCTTGGCATAAGGACTCTGCAGAAATGTTGCAGAGCCGATGGCCAGGTAGTCAATGGGACAAGCAAAGCTGATTTGCAGGCAGAGCTCAGAATTCATGGCAGTGAGATAATTCTGGCACAAAGGAGTACACCTGACTAAAGTTTTCTAAGCGAATTCTGCTTACCAGTAATTGCATTATTAAGTGTGATGAATTATTATATTTCTGGTTTTCAGTTTTTATTACTGGAGAAGTTTCAGATGGCTATAGGAACCGGGGCTGGCATGTGGGAAAGAAAACAATCCACCGAGCGATGGGACTGCAGCGCTGGGCACGAGTGCAGCACCCCCACGTGCTCCTCCAGGCAGGCTCTCAGGAAGGCGCACGCTCAGCTGTCGGCTCTTGCTTTTCCTCCAGCTCTACCAGGATCACCTTTTATCTCCAGAAGGCTTCAGGGCACACCAGCGGCAGGCAGCGACAAGCACCGGGAGGAAAGGCAGGGTGCGGGCAGCGCAGCTGATCCATGCTCCACAAACTGTCCCCCTCCCTTGGCACCTGCTCCAGCCGCTCCCACACAGGTCCCCAGGGAGCACCCTGGAGGCAGCTGACAAAAACCATCTGGGTGAAGAAATAACATTGCTCCCAGCTATGTGGCCAGTCCACTCCCTGAGGAGGAAGGAACCATTCAGATTCCTCCCCTGGCCATGCTGTTTGGCTGTACAATACCCCAAAGGCTGTGGCACAGAGATCTTGGAGAGATCAGACCACATTTCTGAGCGTAACCAATAACAAAACCAACCTGCCGTGGGTTGTATGACTAAACCTCAAGGCAACAGTACTTTTTATGCACCTGCTAACAAAGACATTGCTTAAGCACAAGCAAATATCATGGCTGCATGCATGCATATTTGCATTGACCACAGGTAAATACAAATCGGCAGCTGTCTCCAGCTTCTGGAGGGCTGCCAAGGTGACCTTGTGGATTAAGAAGCCTGATCATTCCTCTCTCCTCCTGCTTTAAAAGCCCCAAATGAGCCATCTCTCATTGTCATTACACCTAATAAAAATCTGTTTTATTCATTTAAAATTGTCAAAACATACTTTGTAAAAGTAATGAGATGTTCCAAGTCCATTCGTTCCAACATACACACAACTTGGTTAGTTAAAGGAAACTGGTTTAGGAGATAGAGAGACACAGAGTTAAGAGATTTTCCGGTCTTCATGCTGAAAAGAGCTTGAGATAAATACGTGTCTTTAAGAAACCCCCAGCCTCCACACACTAATCAAAACCAAACATTTTGGTGTGGAAACTTCCACATTTTACGGGAGCTTCTTTGACCAAAACACATGTTTAATGCAGGTCTGCAGAGATGGACTTGCTCTGGCATGGATTTTCTGTTGATGGAAGAATAAAATCTTTTCTCCCTCCTCCTTGTGGCCAGAGGTTTTGTGCACTGGAGTTGGGCCATGCCTACGAGAGTTTCGGAGGATCGGCTCACACGGAGCGCGGTGGACCCACGCGTGCCACTCACACTGCCCTCACCCTGCTAAAGCCCCCTCAGCACTGCTGAAGGCAAAGCTCACACGCTGGCTCCGTCTGCCATCTTGCAAATCAACCATCTGGGGAAAAAATATGCAGAACAGAGCACTCAGTTTATTAGACAGTAACGACAGCGTGCACATATACAGGCTGGAATATCAATCCTAATTTAGGGAAAGCTAATTAAGTGCAGTTTCTCTTTGTACAGCTTAAGGAAGCCTAATTAAAGTGGACAAGCATATCTGCAGAGCAGTTAGTCTTTTTACCTTTAACAGGACCTAAAATAAATGGCTACCGCAGCAGTAGAGGTAAGATAAACAGTTTGTTAGTGAGCTAGAATTACCATCATGATAATTAAAATGTTCACAGATCACAGGACTGCAACAGCAGTTTGTTTTTCCATGTGTAAATAAATACAGCGACGCAAAGGTATTCACAAGAATCAGCACAGGAAATACTGTACAGTTGGTGCTGCAAGGTTTGGTACAACACATCAATATTAGCTTTTTGCAAGCTAAAACTGTTCAAAATTCAATAGATCACTTGGAGTTAGCCACAAAATATAAGTATCTATGACACATGGAGACTACAAGTCCCAGTGGTCAGTGCTCCATCTTCGCTTCAGTGGAAGCCTGCTTGGATCAAGACGAAGCATTGCATTTGTCAGCCACGGCCTCAGGCTGCATTAAAGGCGAGGTTCCCAGCATGGCCAGTGGTTGGGCAAAGTTTGGGTGTTACCATCGTGATTTTCTGTTCATGCAGAAAAGCAACAGTTCGTACACAGCAAACAAAGCAGCACCACGCAGCCACGCAAACCCTCCTAACACAACTGGCCAGCTTTCCCAGCCAGCAGCGTGCAGACGAATCAACTCGCCAGCAGAGACACTGAGCCCAGATTTTCACTGCTATAACAAATGCCAACAACTGTGAAACAACAGTTCAGAGAACTGCATGTACCCACTAGAGCATCAGAAAACCCTTGATGAAGCAAGATGTTGTCCTTACCCAATGAAATGACCATCCGCAGAAGGCAGAGTCCTAAAGAAGCAAGCAGACAGCAGCTATTCGGGAACCAGGGAAGGCTGAGGATGGAGGACGTCCATCCCAGGCACAGCAAGCACAAATCAGCCGGGCAGCCTAACCACCACCCCTCCCAGCCCTGGCTGCAGCAGCCACCAGCACAGGTCACTGGGACCGAAGCCCCAGCTTCACTGTTTGCCTGAACTTGGACCGCCCAGAGAGAGGGGGCTTGGTGCCTCCAAAAGCAAGCCAGAGCACCTAAGGAAGGGGCTGAGCAGGGGACCACCAAAAGTCTCCCAACAGGAGACCCAGACGAAGGGGTTGAAGTGGAATTAAGGTGCCTGAACATGGCCCTTACTTACCTCCTTGCCCTGACTTTCTCCCAAGGGCAACCTGCAGACTGAGGCAGTCTCCTGCAGCGTTTACTGGTCATTCACCAAAACCAGCACATCCAAAATGACTACGAAAGACAAAGAATCCGCCAGAAGCAACAGTATCCACTAGCATGGAAATGTGGCTGCAGCCTGCTGGCTGTGAATTCCCAACACACAAACACTGCATGACTGCAGATTCATTCAAACAGCTCGGTGACTACCCACATGCTGACCATCCTGCCCTGCCCAGGCTCCTGCCGTCAGCCCACAGTCCCTCCACTTGCTCAGTGGCTCCTGAAGCACCAAGCCAAATCTTTTGCAGAAGTGTTAGCTGATTTCCAGCGACCAGACTGCTACAGCTGGAGGTGAGACTGTAATGACCATCATTTTGTTTATTAAAGTATAGGCACTGCAAGCCTTCTTTAAACTTGAATGTGTCAGTGCTGAGACATTTACAGTACGAGTGACTGCATGTCTAGACACTTGCAATGCATTTACATTCTTCTGGGGACTCTTTAGATTGTCCTGTTCTCTTCACTTTGTGAGTGCATACAATAGCTGGGTGGGAGTGAAAGCTCAGCATCCTGGTTTACCCTTATTAACTTCAGCTCAAAGCTGGCTTTTTATAATTAAGCAGCAAAGGCACTTTTAGAATCTTTAAGCTCTTCAGGTCATTTCTAAGACCCTGCAGAGCTCCATCTTGGAAAAGTTAAACAGACAATTTCTCAGAGCTGGAAATAGTTGTTTTAATTTGGGAATAGACATCCTAGAGCTGTCAACTCACTCCAGTGAAAGCTACAAACATTTTTTCACACAACAGTCCAATTGTTATGGCAACCGCAAAAATCAATCTCATTTTTCAATCACAAGTAAACTCAACTTGACCACACTGTCTGCACAGGTTTGTTATGAAGTGCCAATAAGCATGGGACCAATTCCACTGATGTTCATCACTCACATGAGTAAGAAACTCTTTTGCAGAGAGAAATGTCAGAGAACAATCAGTGCCTGAACGTTTTAGAGATTTCAACATCTCACTCCCAAAGACATCTATTATGTGTAGCGTCTACCACATTTGTCACACTTGATGCTGGCAGATTTCAGTTAAAACCCTAGAGTGGCTGCTTCCAAGGCAGATGCTTAAAACAAATATATTAAAAAATATCCATGCAATAGAAGTGCCTTAACAAATCTCTGAAGGCACTCTGAATAACCTCTAACACATCAACAAAGATACTTGACACACCACAAAGCTCTTTGCATGGTGCATAAATTTCAAAATGAACTGAAATTATAAAATAATTGGAAGCAAGAACTGCCCCCTCCAAACACTAATTGTGTAAATCCCACAAAAATCCAGCATGCACTGAAAGCCCAACTTTAGGCACCAAACCTTTACTGTTCGTTTTAATTTCTCTGTGTTTATGTTTTAGCTAACGTCCTGTTCTGGTTCAGAAAACAGACCTTGGTCCAAGAGAGCAGCTGACAACGACTCCTCATGTATTACACTTCTACAACAATAAACATTTACATTTTCACCAAGGACTGCTCAGTGGATTGCCAAACCAGAATCAATTATTCCTTCTATATATTTACGGCCTCAAAGTAAGGAGGAAGAAGGAAAAAAAAGAGCACTGCAGTCTTGGAACATAACTAAAGGGTTTGAAAAGCCAACACATATATAAAAGAGATCAGAGTGTCTGAGAGACCAAGCACCAGCAATACTTCCTACAAGCCATGCTGTAATTGTGCCACAAACATAATGAGGTCTCTGCACCACCTCTATCCCACGCAAGAAGGTGGAGTGTAATTGAAAATGCACTTGGATTATACAAACTACTTTAATCATAGACGCACAGAGCTAGAAATGGCAGAGACATTAGGTCATCCAACCCCCACAGGTCAGAGCTGGCCTACACCTGACAATACATTTGCAAGGACTTTCTCCAGTATAGTATTAAGCATCTTTAGTGATGGAGTTTCCAATACTTTCTTTAGCACTGTAAGCTACATTCTATTTTAGGTTGGACAGGAAAGGTTTCCTCTTTGTTTTACCTTACTTGTCCTCCTAACACCCCTTTGTATCCTCCCACCACCTTAAATGATTCTCACTTCTTTTTGGTCCATGTATTTTAACCATTAACTACATCTTTCACAAACTTCTAGTTTCAATGTTGGCAAATACGAACCACATGGTTAATCCTTCCTTTCAAGTGAGTTCCTCAGCTCCCAGAATACCTTAGTTAGTCTTTTCTGGACTGCCTACTTTTTAACCATGCTGTGATGTCTCCAGGACAACTCTGCCTCATACAGAATACCTTCATGTGTGCCATCTATATTAAGTTTGCTTCTATATTTTTAGAGAGTAAGGATCTGAGAATAACCTGGGAACAAGGATCCATCACCCAAAACCTGCAGGGCAGACAGACAGAGGACAGAGAGCATGCTTTGGACACTCAACAGCTTACAGCAAAGACCTTGAGAAAAGCTATTTCTTCTTTCCTTTTGCTTGGTTTTGATGACAAAGGTGCCCTTTGACATGAGGAACCATGAAACCAGGACAATGACTATGGTGCTCTCTTACAGGCACCATTTCCTACATGTATGACAAAATCCAGCTCACAAAGGCCAGATAAGAAGTGGAAAGAAAGAGCTATGCAAAGACATGAAAGGTGTGCTGAAATGAGATCTCAATGCAAACACTGGATTCTGTAAAGGTGTAAATAGGTCTCCTAGTATTCAGGATCAGAATGGAGCCATAAGGAAAATGTTGTTCCTTGCAGTAACCAGCCTGTCCCAGTGATCAGTGAGCGGCCCTGAAATACCACAGTGGGGATGTACTGCCTCACCTACTTAAGTTCTGGGTTTCTTTGTCTACAGCAACAGAGACAGACACCCTGGCTGACAACAGCTCTTTGATCCTTCATCTCCTATCTACATTTGTGCTCTCCGACCTGCAGTGAGAGAACACCATCAGCAGAGCACTGTGGTATCAGAGAAAGCGGCAGTATTTGGCACCTCTGAACTGGGTGGGCCACTTCACATATACAAACAAGACAGGAAGGGCACTCTCTTCTGCTCATCGCATGCAGATAAAGCCTACCTTGTGATCCAGTAGAATCCAGTAAGAAACGGACATGTTCCCAGGTTGATTTAAGATT
This sequence comes from Chauna torquata, assembly GCA_013399475.1. NCBI lineage: Eukaryota > Metazoa > Chordata > Aves > Anseriformes > Anhimidae > Chauna > Chauna torquata. The sequence goes on from VXAL01012496.1 coordinate 121,491, forward strand.
TTTATCCTCATCTTTCCCTGTTATTCTCTCTATAAAATAGGCAGCCAGACAGGGACAAGACTGTATATACAACAACCCAGTTGCAAAAGTTATTACTGTTTTCCACAGCGAAACAGACTCTTAACTAAGCAAGCTTGGTTTTGATGTCCTACAATATCAGAACACAATAACCCTGTCCAACTGCACACCACTGATTCCGCTTGAAGCTGTGCTTCCAATGACCACATGCGCTTTCCTGTAAGGAAAAACAGCAGTGAAGTTGCCAGTGCGTCTGTGTACACCAGCCACTGGTAACAGCAGCATCTGACAGCAAACACCATGCATCATTTTGCACAAAACAGTGTCACCACAATTGCTGTAGCTATAGTGTAGTAGAAAATGTTATGAAAACAGAGTGGAGGACCTGAGAAGCCAACTGAATGTCAGAAGCAGGGAGCTGAATCACATCACTCTGACAGGAGCACTGTTTTGTTCAGTTTTACTTACTCAGCTAGTGGGTGAGTATCGAGCTAATGCTAGCTCTCCTCACTGATCCAAGGGCACCATTTCCCAGTCTGCCCAGACAGCAGAAGTACCCGCAGCAGGTACAGACATCATCGCTCTTCTGGAATCAGTCCTGTTAGAGAGGGACTAGATCTGATACCCTTAGACACCACTGAGTAATCCTTTGTGTGCATTCTGTCTCCCTGTGGAGAATACTGAATTAGTCACAGAACAGCTCAGTGCCCAGTGAGAGGGCAGAGATCATAATCTGGCCCTGTTTGCGTCTCTACTCCACGCCAAGACAACAGTCAGGTCTGTAGCAATGTTGCTTATACATTTGCTAAACAAGCCATTTCTCAGTTTCCATCAGAAACAAGAGCATTTTTACATATCCTATTATAGCTGAGTAAGTCTTGCTCTACTTAACACTAGCTTTTTGTAGTGGAAAATCTCCAGGAAACAAGCTGTTTAATGATGTTTTATCTGACTTGCACTCATTTCAAACTAAAGTATTCCACCTGCCTTGAAAAGACATCTGTTTCAGAGGCTGATTGCTCTCCTCCAAACTCCTTGCTCAGCTCAAGGCTGCCTTTTTTTTCTTTTTTTTTAAACCATCACCTCTCATTTTATCAGCCAATAATCTTCTTGTGCAAATAGAGCAAAGAGCATGCTGTCGAACCTTTACTATAAGCACTGCTAATCCCTGTTACTAGCTGCACCACACCTCAAGAAAGAAATAGTGGGCAGAACTGCAGTGCAGGTGCTGTCCTACTGACAGTGCTTTCCCCCTTACGAACAGTGCTAAGAACAGAGCTTCCCTCCTCAGTAGGGCAGAGACACAGCACAGCATCTCCACTCTTCCTGCCTTATCATTCAAAGAAAGGATGCAACATTTCTGAATGGGCAGCCAAAATAACAATTTAGCCTTTAATAACTTTGATAGCTTGAGGTCAGTTGCAATTTAGGTCACAGCATACTGAAATACCAAGATGCAAACTTCAGCTGAAAGCTTCATTGCACTCTTAGAGCTCTTTGCCTGCAAGAGCAGAGTTCATTAACTCTGCATTAGCAGGGAAGCAAGTGAGCATTAATTGTTCCCTGCCAATGCTGTGGATCCTTGCTGTGCTCCAGTCTGATGCCCTCCAGGCCTTTTAGCAGCCAGGAAGCTGTTAAAAAAAAAAAAGCTCATGCTCCTCACAGGAGGAATAAACAGTTTTGCTGCCATTCAGAGACCTCAATATAGAAGTGAGCCGATGGGAATCTCATGAAGCTCAAAGGGAAAAGCAAAGACCTGCACCTGGGGAGGACTAACACTGCGCACCAGTATAGGCTGGGGGCCAACTGGCTGGAAAGTAGGTGGCAAAAAAGGACCTGGGGTCCTGGTGGGCAATGAGCTGAACACGAGCCAACAATGTGTCCTTGTGGCAAAGAAGGCCTACAGCCTCCTGGGCTGTATTAGAAAGAGTGTTGCCAGCAGGTCAAGCGATGCAATCCTTTGATCCTTCCCCTCTACTGGACACTGGTGAGATGACAGCTGGAGAGCTGTGTCCCGTTCTGGGCTCACCAGTACCAGGAAGACATCAACATACCAGAGCAAGTCTGCTGAAGGGCCTCAATGATGACTAAGGGATTGGAATGTGTGACCTAGGAGGACAGGCTAAGAGAGCTGGGACTGTTCAGCCTCAAGAAGAAAAAGCTCAGCTGGGGACATCTTATCAACATCAAGAAATACTTGAGAAGGAGAAACAATGATAGAGCCAGATTCTTCTCAAGTGTATCTAGCAACAGAATGAAAGGCAATGGGCACAAAATACAGAAGTTCAACTGAAAGATTAAAAAAAAAAATCAAACAAAAAACAACAAAAAGTACCTTTTTACTGTAAAGGTAATCAAACCCCTGAATAGGTTGTTCAGAGAGGTTGCAGAATCTCCATCTCTGGAGATATTCAAAACCCAACTGGACACAGCCCTGAGCAGCCTGCTCTAACTCACTCCGCTTTGAGCAAGGGGGTTGGAGTAGATGATCTCCAGAGGTCCCCTCTGACCTCAATCACCAGTGATTCTCATGAGTTCAGAGCTTTTCATTTGAAGTCAACCAGTTTCTGCTTCTCAGACCACATCCATCTTGTAGATATTTCAGAGTTTCTTGCCACAGCACCCTTTCTCTGCTCAGTATTTTTAGCTCATTGTTTTCTATTTTGCCAGCTGAGAAACTGCAGTTTGTAATTTTACCTTCAGCTTCATATTTCTTCTTAAAAGTGAATACAATGTCCTGTTTATAATAATAAAATCACTAGTTGGCAGGATGACATCAAATGGAAAAAGAGAAAGCAACTGGAAAATTTAGAGCAAGCAATTTTGAGTGCCAAGTTTCACATTTGTAATAGTCCAGCGGAGGTCAACAGGCTCACTTATTATTAGGCAAATGGTAAAGAAATAGATATCCTCAAGTTCCTCCATGTTAGACTATATAAACCATCTTTACTTGAACAGGCTCTACTGCTTCCAAAAGAGTGATGTTATACATTTTCCACAGTAACACCAACAATGGGAGACATGCAAAAGGCAGAACTGCTTTGCAAAGAACGGGCTTTTTTCTCTCTCCAATATTTAGGTTTTTCTTTCCCACTATGATCGGACTTTCCTGGCTTTAGTTTCTTGTCCCAGTTAAGCAGTAAAGGAAACAAAAAGATATGAATGAAATTAGAAACATTTGGAACAAGTCTTAGAAATAGCTTTTGGGTTTCTTGGATTCCTGGCTACACCTCTTCAAATGGCTTCCTCCTCCAGTCCCCCATCTGCTGCACCCACCTCTGAAATTTGCATTTCCTCCTTTGCCCTGACCCTCTTCTGTTCACAGGCTCTGTTTTGTCCCACATCATTGAAACAGTAAGTGCAAAGCAAAGCAAACAAGGAAATGGAAATTACATGTTGAAACACTGGAAAAGATGGAAAATGGTTGAAATTTTGCACCCATCAAAATTTGTCCCTATAACACTAATCCTCCAACATTTCTCTAAAAGCAGAAACCAAACACTTCTCAAGCTTCTAATGAAAAAATACCAATTCCAGTCAACCTGAATAATAACATGAGAACTCTGGTCCTATCTGTATTATCGCACGCGATGTCTCTGGAAGGGGAGTTTCCTCAACCCTGCTATTCTGATACTTTATGAAACTTCACACTCTCTGTAAAACACAACTGCAGGATGCAATGCCAATACCTAATATTTGCCTAGTGCTTCTCACTAGAAGTTTTCAGTGCTCTTTACAAACAATTAAGCTGGGAGTGCCCACGAAATACTTGCCTGATTTCACAAATAGATAAAACCATACAGCTAAAAAGCAGATGTCCTTGATAAAAATGCGCACAAATGGCAGAGCAGAGAGTTAAATCAGCTAAAAGATTTCAGAGTCATCCACAAGGTTTGGATCTTTTCTGCCTTAAGTAATATTAAAATATTATGTAAACCTTTCTTTGTGAGCCATTACTGGAGAAATGAGAAAAAAAAAGATCTCCTGGAAGCAATTCTGCACAAGCTATGTAGGTGAGATCACAGTTGCTATCCAAACAGAATATGCATGGCAAGAACACGCTTCCTGTAAAACTGAAAGACTTGCAGGAAGATCAAGGAACATATTTACAAGATGGCATGGACAAAGTATCTTTCCCTCATCTTGCCCAGCCTCAGCAGATCAGTGAAACACATTGCCTTGCTTTCATCTAAAACCACTCTCACAAATGCCTCCATTAGAGAACCTCTGCCTCGGTGCTCTGCACACTGGCTCACAAGCAGACCTGACCACACCAAGGACACTGCTTAGCAGAACACTGAAGACCCCTTCCTGCTCAAAAGGTAACATTTCGCATGGTGAAAGGAGACAATGAAGAGTTATCTCAGAAAGAGGGAACACCAGAAAACCTAAGACTTTGCTTGGGTCTCAGCTCCAAATCCTAAAGGCTTAATTCATAACGCTAGAAAATTTACAGCACTGTTTTACGGAACTGGAAAGGATTTACTATGGACAAGAGTATTTTAAGCTAAACTCTAATTTATGTTTACTCCAGTCAGGTGAGCAACATGTAACCTGGATTAGGGTGAGCTATTTAGAAGGGTTAACATGGCTGTTTCAGGAGGAAAGACGAGCCTTCACTTCACCGTAATTTAACTTATATTATAATCTCAGAGAATTTACAGTACTGTACAGTAGCCTGGTAGATCAACATGCACAAAGCGCAGCAAAACCGGACACTCACAGAGGCAGGTGCTGCTGAACACGGTGCGAGCACCCCTGGAAAGCAAGGCACAGCTCCCAGAAACGTCCAGATCAGGTTCCCAGGCTCAGGTGCCTTCCTCTGGATGCCACCCTGGGCTAGTGTGCATCAGCCATTTGTACCACGCTGCGGACCACAACGCACTTACCGCTGGCAACATGAAAGATAACATTTAATACCAGGGTAAAGCTGAGCCACTCTGATTTGTCAGGAATAGTCTCTTGAGGTCTGATGGGTGAGACCAGAAGAGAAGGCAGCCAGGTCTCCAGCTGCAGAATTCCACTCAGCTACAATTCATGCTACATTTACTAATAAAGCTGAACTTTTTCTGGGTAGACAAACCTCTCACTGTGATGAAACATAAGAAGATTCATCTGTATTTTACTTTTCTTAACTAGAAGTCTCATGTTATCTTCATATGTGTTTAGACCACAGACTAGTTAGTCAGCAGTGTGGCAGCTGACATTAAAAGGATTAGTAAATTAAGCTCAAATAATTGCCTTAAAAACCTTGATTGTTAAATGTTTATATTTGAGAGGATCAAAAGGAAATCTACTTTGTAGTATGCACTGTGGTCAGGAAGGGGCAGAGAGGGATTTAAATGGCTTAACTGCAAAACTGTTATCACCTTGATAAGTCCCAGTGCAATAATTCAGCAATAAGAGAAAGAAATGCACTTGAAATTTGTTTCCAAAAATGATTGTCTGATTGGAGACAAGTCAAGCTCCTTATTCGCTTAAAAGAATTTGGTCAGAAGAAACAGAGAAAGCTACTGAAATGTAGTCAAGAATATAAAAATAAGCACTTTCCAGTGACTTCTGAACTGCAGCTTTCAGTATCTTTCTTTTTTTAAAAAAAAAAAAACTTGTTGAAGTCTACAGTCTGGATCTGGTATCTGAGTGTTACCACTAGTCAATCAGGAGTGCAATCCTCCCCTGAATTATCCCATTGTTTGGCAATTGAAATCCAGTAAAGCTGAAGCAGAAAGAAGGTCACAGGCTGCAGTGCAGGATTAGGTCCAAAGTAACATCTGGAGTCCAGGTACAGATACAAATGGCTGCAGTTTATCAGCTTACCCACTCAAATTGCTAGCTTCCATGCCAGTAACACAAATTAAGAGAGAGGAGCTTCAACCACGGCAGACAGTGTCTTGAGAAACCATGCTTGTGGGGCTGTTCCTTGGCAATATGCAAGGAAGCAACATTTACTGAGCTGTTGAATCTGCTACCCACGACACAATGAGACCTGCCAACCGAGACAGGATGCTCTAGCATAAGCAAGTGTGGGAGTGGAACACATTGTATCACCTTAATAATACATTTATTGTTTTGCTTCCTTTATTGCAAATTAAGGTTTTAAACCACTCTTCTTTTGTCTTTAAATCTTTTCTAGTGAAGAGGTCTCTGAAATCTGATACTTTGAAGCACAGCAAATCTATTATGTTTGGGCAGAGCAGCAATGTCAGTGTCTACCACCCAACACACTGCGGAGCTCCCGGAAGCCAATGGGAGCATCATGAAGTTGTAGGGATGGGTAATGTGAGGTAGGTGGACAGCATGAAGTTGCCAGGCTGTGGGGAGGGACTGCATTTGCCAGCTACTAATCTGATCAAGAGCCGTCATAAACTATGACACCAATTCTTCAGAACAGAGAAGAACGCTAAGACTAGACAGGAAAACACACGACAGTCTCTACCTGTGCTTAAGTTTCAAAGTAACAATGTCCCAGATCATTTGATCTGCCAGGCATTCAGAAAATCTCTGCTATAAAACTACCACTAAAATACGTAATACATTCCAGACAAAAACATAAAGCTTTCAGATTAGGTGCCAAACACCAAATCTTCAGTTTTCAATAGTTCTTTTGAGAAAAAGCCTCTTTGCCTCACAAAATACTTCTTCAAATAACTGATCTTTTGGGTTTGTAGATACTCTCAAACACATTTTCTTTCCAAGCTAGCACAGGTAACATGTAATACAGTACATGTAATAAAGTTAGTGCCTCTCCAAAGTGTCATGAAGTAAAATCAGAACAAAAAAAAACAATGCTGCACCAACCCAAGAAGGAGCAGCAGACCAGGCTTTTTTTTGGTACCTTAAATCTCTTCTTTTGGCCAGCTCTCCCAGTGAGATAACCCAGGGCAGGCTTTGGGGAAGACATTCCAGGGCTTCGGGGGAAAAGTCCGAGAAATCCACACCATATTCTGTCAGGATTCCTTCCGTTTCCGGCTCAATCTCCCCTGCCTGACCAAGACTTTTGGCCAACTGCCTGCAAAAAGAAAGAAAGGGTTGCTTTTTTAAGTGTGTAATTACAACTGTTGCATTGCTACTGTCCCTGCAGAGACGTTGCCGAGCCCTCAAACATACCCCTTCACCCATTCGCTTCTCCCTTTGTTTTGGCAGAGAACTAGGCAGGTATTCAGACCATACCATGACTTATGTCTGCTGGAGATGCAAAACACTAGCCAGACAGTACCACGGGCTGTTTTGTGTATCTCATTTTAAGGAGATGTTTTATATTACTAGGTTCTTGCAGAGGTAAAAGTGTCAAATTTTCGGAAAAAAACTACATTCAACAGGGATAAGAAAAGTGCAGCTCTCCTCACAGGTTCCCACCCAATTCCAGACAGCTCTGCAGATAAGAGCTGCCGAGGAGCTCCGCACACCACTCCATCCCAAAGGATACACCTCCCTGCCTGGGCAAACTGATGCCCTATGAAGACACAGGTGTGAAGAACCCTCACTGCCTTTCTTACAAGGAATTGCACAAACAGACATGCCCACAGGTTGTCTTTCCATCCATTTTCCAGGCTCTTTTAAGGACCTAAGTGCTCCTAGCAATTTGTTCCTCCTCTCCTAGCTAAGCAGAAGCCTCTGAACCACTATGCAGCTGTAGAGGAACCAACGGTCTAGAAGCAAGTCACAGACAGGGGAAACTGTCCCACATGCTAATAGCCTTTACTGCAGTATTCTGCACACGCGTGCGTGCTGCTGCTGCTCTATTACGCAGAGAGGAAGTTTCCATATGCCCCAGTGCAAACCCCACCACGCGTTTGTCTGAGAGCTCTGGTGTCAAGCAAGCATTCAGTTCTGGACGCAGTGCGCAAACCGGGACTCCAGTAGAGTGGGGCATTTGTTTCTTCCCTACCTGGTTACAAACATTACAGAAGAACCTGTGTCCCATGGCGGCTCCCCTTCCCCCCTTTCTCATCCCCAGATTTCTCTATAGTACACAGAGACAATGATTTTTTTTTTTTTTTAAATATACTGCCATTAGGGCGAATAGCACATTACAGGCAATAGAGATAATGCTTCTGGTCCAAGAAAATTACAACTGAAATTAAGGCAAATCCATCAAAATATGACAAAAGAGAGGGGTAATAACACAGTGCAAACACAGCCACTCTAATAAGTGTTTTTCCACTGCATAAAATACACAATCGTGATATTGATCCTTCTGCTTTAATTCTAATGGGTGAGAACAGGCACTAACTGCTTTCCAAAATTGGGGCCAAAACAGTGTGCTTGTCATTTGGACGAGCAAGATGCTCTCAGTGCTTCAGATGTGCCATAAACCCACAGAACAAACCCCATCCGTGCAGCGTAAGCAAGCCCATCTTCTTTATGGGAGCAAAGCTATCTCTCTTCACAACGGGAAGGGCTGCGTAATAAACCTGTCACATTGCGCAACATGCTGAAAAGGATTGTGCGCTTTGTGATGTGGTAAATTGTAGAGCTCACATTGCCTGGCTTTAAAATAAAAATGAAAACAAGGATAAAAGATATTTCCCTCCATTGTTTCAATTTTATGTTCAAACTGTGTGGCAGAAATACGTGCACATTTGGCATCTAGGTTTAATTCTCTGTTTCTGCAGCTTGGTCCCAGTCTGATCCTTATTTTAATGTAAATAAACGAGGCATCAGTTTTATCTCCCTCTCTCTCAGCAGTAACAATAAACCAGAGAAATCACCCTTCATTTCCAACATTTAATGCAGAGCTGGGAGACTTAGGCAAGGATGAGTCTATGGGTCTGCTGGCCCCCCAGGAGCACCCTTACCAGCACCACTCTCACAAGCACGGAGCCCGCACTTGAACCTCATGCCTTGCACCAAACTCCATAAGGCAAAGGAAGAAGTATCTCGAGTCAGACAACCTCCCTGACCAAATGGATAGACGAAAAAAAAAAAAGGAAAAAGGAGGACATGCTGCCCGACCAAAAATAAACAGCATGGGCTTAAGCCTCAGGTGCCCCTTCTCTCGGAAGGGCAGAGCAGGGAGGGCAGCACACCAGGAGGGTGGCTGGAGGTCCGTTCTACAAGCCATGGAAAGCACCTTTTAATGCCAGAGTGCTTTCCAGCTCAGTTTTGAAACCCATGTCCTCTTGATCCGTTTACTGAAATTAGATTACAAACCATAAGGGGTTTACCCAGAGGTTTGATATATGACTAATATTGTTTAATAGTAATTAACATTTGATTTACAGTGTTCCAGGGAACATTTCCCAAGTACCTTGAAACAAAAAGTGTACAACTGACTTTAATTGGGGCCATGTTACAGTCACACAGACATGATGACTTGCATCAGAGCAAAATCCGACAGGACAGCATGTGATCAAAGGTAACGCATATAGGATCATTGATGGCCCCAGAGTAACAGCCAGGCTCACTCATGGGGCTCTGCGGCCACCAAGGGTAGCAAGAATAGTTCAAGAGGCTTATAAACAACAACAGGCACAGGGCCCAGTAGTGGTCAGATATTCACTCCCAGGGAGCCACAGTGTCTGCGACACCACAGGCTTGCATGTATTTTTTCTTCTCCCCCCCTAAATATTAGAAGGTAAAAAATTATAATGGTTACAGACGTAAACACTTCTTTTTCTGTGACGTTGATGGGAGAGTATTAGAGCACCCTGGAGGACTGCTTTAATACCCTCGTGTTGACGTCAGGCACAGGCAGTACGCACTCAGGGAAAGCACTAACAGGAACGTGCTGCAGTTGGGGCTCTGGGAAGCATGAAGTGAAGGGTCTTTCTCCAAACCAGCCGTGTCTGCAGGCTCACTGAGCTGCTCTGAGCAGCTGACTCACCAGAGCTTGATCTCCCATGAGTGTGTGCCTGAGGCAGAGCCACACTCTCGCTGCCATCTGCCCTTTCATGGTGACACTGATGGAATCTATTCAGCCAGCCGTTTCCACAAACGTACATTTGAGCCCTCTCCATTCCCCTGACTTAGTTGAAGCTGGCCATTGTGGTCAAAGGTTACATGATAAGAACTCTCCAAAAAGACCACACATAATTATGTAAGGCTTGTTTTTTTTCAAAAGCCAGGTAGGCTCCAAAATGGGAGTGAATAACTTCAATAGATTTAACAACCTTACTGGGTCTCTCCCTAGAGCAGACTTGTCCAGACAGTCATCCCACACAGAGGGTTTCTTTCAGCAGCAGGAGAATCACAGAATGATTTGGATTGGAAGGGACTCCAAAGATGATCTTGTTCCAACCCCCCTGCCATGGGCCAGGACACCTTCCACTAGGTCAGGTTGCCTAAAGACCATCCCAGCCTGGTCTTGAACACTTCCAGGGATAGGGCATCCTAGAACTTCTCTGGGCAACCTGGTCCAGTGCCTCACCACCCTCATTGTAAAGAATTTCTTCCTTAATGTAAACCTACCTTAAAATCATTATGCCTTGCCCTGTGACTACAGTCCCCCATCTTTCCTGTAGGCCCCTGGAAGGCCGCAATGAGGTCTCCCTGGAGCCTTCTCTTCTCTAGGCTGAACAACCCCAACTCTCTCAGCATCTCTTCATAGGAGAGGTGCTCCAGCCCTCTGATCATCCTACATGTCAATAAGCTACCACTCCTAAAGGTAGTTTTATGCAGGAGAGGGGACAGTAAGGAAGGCCACCTGGCTGCTCCCATCGCTCAGGTCCTGAAACCCACAGACAGAGCTGCACAGGACTTAGAAAGCCCAAAGTTCCCAGTGGAAGGTGGCTGCAGGGCTGAGCATCAGCACGAGGAGACACACAGCTGTGTCATGGGAGCTGTCAGCACCTCCAACTCCATCCACTTCAGCTGCCAGACCACCCACCATCAGAATGCAGGAGCAGCATCAAGCTCCCCACACTGGTGGGGCCATGCCATGCTCCAGACCAGTATGGTGATCAGCTGTGCTGAGGGAACCCAGCTTTACTGAGAGACAACCGCTTCTGCAAGGTGTTTTTCCAACAGAGCTATACTGCTCGGGGATCAAACCTTCCCTCCTGTCTTACCGTGAGCTACCCAAGGTATCCAGTCATTTCCCCTCAAACCAAACACGTTTTGGATTTCAAAAAAAGAACAGAATAAAATGCTCAGAGATTAAGGGAATTCAAACAACCTGGATGGCTTTGGAAGGATCAACAAGTGAAACAGCATCCTGCAACATTTCGTTTTATTGCAAATCCCGTGACAAATCGTGTCACCTTGACAGACCAATATCTAAGGCCCTGAGCTAGAATAGCCACGAGACCCATGTATCACTGTGATGAAAAGCTACACAGAGGGAGTCAGTGATTCAATTTCTTTTTTTTTTAAAATAGTTTAATCCATCATCATACTGTGGTGGCAAGAAGTAAAGACTCTGCCTTACCCATCTCCAAAAGTGAGAGATGTCTGGACTACTGGTCCAAACAGCCTTGGACTCCATCACTGATAAAAGGTCCCAAGAAAACAACTGTACGTGGCAGTACTTGCAATATTTATCTGAAACAGGAACATATTTTGGAGCTGTTTTGCTTTATCTGCTACCTGAAGCAGGTACAGTTAAATGACATTTCACTGCCACAGTAAAATCACTTCACATGCAGAAAGGAGTATGGCAGCACACACTCATGGCATCACAAATGGGACATGGAGCCATTAGGTCCTCCCTGCTCCTTCCCACAGCACAGTCAGGGTGACAGGGTGGCCTTCAGAGGGGACCATGTCTCACTGGTGACCACCAGGTGGCAATCACGACACAGAAACGCACCCCCTCCCCAAGGGGATCTCCAGGGACTGCCAGGTTTCCCCCTGTACAGGTGACCACCCTGGGTAGCCAGTGCCACCATCAAGCCCTAGGCTAGGACATTCCACTGCTCCAGCCACATGTGGTCACCTTGAAGACCACAACATACTGTGAACTGGAAATACAGCACTGAACTTCCCAAGGGAAAAGGAAAACTGAGGGAGGTGCATGACCAGCCTGCGGAAGTTCAGCTGTGGGATGGAAAGTACCTGAAAACACCCAGGACATCCAGGAGAAGTTACTGCCAACTTCAGAAGGAGTTTTCCTTGTTGTACTTCCAGCAGACTTAGATAGTGTGGTACGAAGATCTAAGGGCTCTTTAGTCTACACACCTTCAAAACCATGGTGGTGCTGCCAAAGGCATATTGTGAAGTCTGTGGGCAGAACTAAAGGGTGCACTGTCTCAGCAGGGCCTGTCCCCAGAGCTACGAGTGACTCATCCTCTCAATTCCCCTAGTGCAGGCAGTAGGGGACAGGAGCATCTGAGCCCAACCAGCATGACACTGCCACACGGGGCAAAAAGAACAGGAAGGAAAACTCACTTGACTGCCAGCTCAGGGACCAGCTGTAATATTAACAGCCCATTCTATCAAATAAGCCTCAACAACTTTGCAAAATTGGCTGTGCCTGTGTTACAGAAAAAGAAAGATCCAGGAGTATGTGGTGACAGCCCTCCAGTCAACAAAATCAAGGCTGGGGGTTCAGCTTCCTTACCTAATCACTAGGCCAAGAAAGTTCAGAAAACCAAGCATGCAATGAGCTGCTGGTCACCTGATCATGTCTCCTTCAGGGGGGCCATGACTAACAAGATAGCCAGCTTATAAACAAGCTCAAAAAAACCAACAGGAACTTTTGGGACCTTCAAGAGGTTTCCTTGTATTGCAGTGCCTAAACAAGCATGTATCTGTAGCTTGAAAAGAAAAAAAGAACAAAATGGATCACCAAGGATTTATGCTCCCATCTCCAGAAGACACTTACTGAAGTGCAACTGAGTCCCAGAGGAAACGACTGTGTATGAAGACAATCATGGAAGTTTTCTTTCCTGACAACACCCTTTACATCTTGGAAACTACCAAAATATCCAGATGAGAATATACAATGCTGTCAGAAGCTCAAATTTAAGAAGCACGCATTAACAAAAGATGACATTAGCCCATCCTCCTAATTTCCCTCATTTCTGCTGAAAAGGGGGGGCTGGTTGTTCACAAGATGCCAAGCAGTACAACCACTCTCCAGTCTTTTCTCTGTTGGAGTCAAAGATGACAAAAAATCTCTGCCAATAAGAAATTTAGTCATAGTGAAGTTCACAGCACAGCCAGCCCCTAGTTAAGTGGGGCTCAGAGGGACGCCACTTCAGTTCATGCACGGCAGTTTAGCTAGGAAATGCAGAGTGACCTAACCACTCACGTGGCTTCTCAAGAAGAACATGTGAAACTTGCTATTACTGGGCACACAAAGCAGCCACAACTGATAACAAACTTTAAACAAAACAAACAAACAAAAACTCAGGGAAGCAGGGACTTCAGTTTACTTTTAGTTTTAGGGCTGATAGGTCAGTGCCAACACAGTTACTTTTAAAAAAGAAAAAGTTTTATGTAAGTTTCAAGTTTTACCAGGAGTTTGAGATAAGGACTCTAAAAACTACCGTGCTAACACTGTACATCATCTGCACTACTCAATCAGAATAGTTTTGCAAGGTGAAGAGAAAATGGCTTTATGCCCAGCTCCCACTACTGTACATATTCCAGATTACATCCAGATCCCAATCACCTTTAAAATTTGACCACAGCACTGCCATAGGTCAGAGCTACCTACTCTGGATCACCAACTAAACCAGGCCTACTCATTTTTTCCCAAGATAACCAAACAGATTTATCAACATGCACCATTACTTATTGAGGCCCACTCAATAGGAAACAGCGCGGCTGCTCCAGGTGGGTGCTTGGCACACAGCAGCTGGTTCCCAAGAAAGAGTAAAAATATTGAGAACTACAAGGTCTTCATGAAGGAGAGGCAAAACGAACTTGCAATCTGGATCCAGCTCAGCATAGGCCATTTGAGTAACCCTGGCTTAAAATCTCCTCCTTCACAGCAATGCCTGTAATTTGAACTCTGGACAGCAATGGCTTTACAGCACCTCCTAAAAAAGCACAGAGTGCAACATTTCTCACCTGCTTCAGGAGTGAATGAATCTTTTCTTGATTTCTAGCATCCTTCCTTGAAGCAATGCAAATTTAAATACCACAAAATTTGTGACTTCTTTCTACTTAACAGTAAAGGCTTGAACAACAAAGATGAGCCTCACGGCTACTGACCTTCTTCCTCTGGCAGAAGTGAAATGCCCACACTCTGTACTCTCCTTACATGAAGTGAGAAAAGACTGAAAGGCTGCCAGCACCCTACAGTACTTGTGAGTGTTCCATTCAGACTACAAGCTCTTCGAGTAGAGACCATACACTCGTTAATTCTCTGATGTGCCAGCACACTGAAGCAAACACCAAAAGAAGTTAACATTATATAGCCATGAGATGTAACTAGCAACAAGCTATCCTTACCCTCATCTGAGCTTCTCCACTAACTACAGGAGATATACAAGTATCTAGTTAACAGATTCATGGCTCTATTGCATGCATCAAATTAAGTGAAACTAAGAACTCTGACTAGAAATCTCATTTATCACTACTCCCAATGGCAGCCACATACCCTGTTGCAAAGTTGCTGTCTTCTTTCCAGTCCACTATGCGACAGATGAAGAGCATATTTGAATAGTCCTCAGGTCTGGTCACAAAGTCTGAAGGGCAATCAGCTAAAGACACATAGGCCCTTGGCACTCTGTGGTCCACAGGTGAGAACATGGCACACTTCCTGAAGAGTTCACTGTTCTTGTCTGCCAGAAGCTTGATGAAGCCTGTAGCTGCTCGGGAATGCTTCTTTTCCAAAATATAGACCACCTGGAAGAGGCAAAGCTTTCTACAGTTAATACCTTCAGAGAAACTTGCTTTCTGCAGCAGAATAGGGATATACAGAGGCTCAGCAGAATATCTGGAAAAAATCACAAGGCCTATATATCCTATATTTCCCTATGTGCGTGTATGTGCATGTGTGCATTTTTTAATTGAGCACCTATTTACAATGTATTTTCCTTGCAATCTTGCTCATGGCTACAGAAGAGCTAAGCGCCTTCCAAGTGCTAGCTCTCTACAGCAATTTTCTTGATTACAGAACAAAACCAGACATGAAGCAGATGCTTCCAAACGCAGGGAATTAGCCACAACATACAAGCAACTCCTGTAAAATCTTTCATTTGTATCCTCGGCCTGTGATTTCAACATTCAGTGCAGAACAGGCCAGTCCAAAAACGGTGCCTCTGGCGGATCCAATGCTAACCACAGGAAAGGATGTGCTGTGGGGAATTTGGCAGTTCTCTCCTCTCTGTGCTTTCTGAAGTTAGGGGTTATTTTACCTTTATACAAGACAGCTTTGAAAAGAATAATAAATTACAATATCATTAAATAATTGTTCCAGAGAGGTGTTCATCCAGGCTATATTTTTGTAGACCATAATAAATCACTGGATAACAGAAATATTATAGCTGATTTCCTAAATTTATACAGATGAGTCCTTCCAGAAGGTTTCAGGAGCTGCACCTCTGTGTGTTTCTGAGTGCTGCAATTGCCACGCTGGATGAGACCAGCGGGCAGCCCAGCCCAGAACAGGGACCAGAATGAGAGGCTGCAAAGGAAAGCACAAGACGTGGAAAAGACATGACCCAGCCTGACCCAGTAGTCTTTTTCTGGTCTCTTAACATTCAAAGGTTGGCTCAAATCTTGAACCAACAGCACTAACAGTCTTTCCAAAGTCTGTAAGAATTAATTCTGACAACTCTGGATATTCTGACTCTCATATTAGTATCCAATTTTTTTTCCTGAATCTTGCTAAGTAATTTTGCCTAACAAACAAAGGGAATTTAAACTAGCATAATTGGTAAAAATAACAAGACACTTGAGTTTTATCAGATTGGACAATTACTCTCCTTGAAACAGGGAATGTGATTCAAAGATCAACAAATGGAGACTATAGGGAGGCCAATGCTGGTCTCCTTCAGCCTTTGGGAGCACACCCATGCTTGCCACTCTCCAGAGTTACCTTAGCTGTCCGTTGAAGAAACTTGTCTGGGAGGAGCCTGGGATCATTCACCTTGGGTACATCATCTTGCTTTGTTCCGTGCACAGCACCAATCCCAACAGCCTTGACTGCATGAAACGAGAAACACAACAGTCACTGTAGCACATTTCCATCAGGAGTTTATATTGGACTTCTGCTGTAAATTACAATACAAGGTGCAAGTATTAGACTTATCTGAAAGGAGAAAGATCTCTTAAGTGCTTGAATAGCCAAGTATTAAGCAATTATTACTTCTCCAGACTAGAAAAGAAAGCAGATATGTGCTCACTTACCACGCAGATCTACTGAAAAACAACAAAAGTCAAAACAAACCCAAACTTCACAAGTACAAATGTATCAGCCATAATAAACAAAATGGTGGAAAAAACATCCTATTTCTTAAATAATAAGAACTACATCAATTTCCTGGCATTTCTCAGTTGGAGCCATTAACATTATATAAATAGTCCTTTAAGTATATACATTCATTTAATATTTAATTTCCTTAACAAATGTTATGCAAGGTTACAAAATGCATGTCTATCTTAGAAACTGAAACCACATCTACTGAGCTGACCCTCTTCGGCTGTGGACCAGGATTATTAAAAAGTCTTATGAAAGTAATTGCTGCGTGTGACAAACAGCCACAATCCTTCCCCCTGAAACTCCTTCACCAGATACCAAGAGTATTTAAGTCAACTGTCAACTAAATACTTTCATTGTGAAAACTGTGAGCTAGAATCTGTTACAGGCTGAATGCTTTTTGTATTTACAAACAGCCAAAGTAATCTTTGCCATGGAGAAGGCTTGGACCAGCCCCTCGTGAGCCACACAACTGCTGAGAGCCTGTGGTTACTGGTCTGACACTGGTTTTAGGACATGTTCTTCTCTGGAGGGCTTCTGGAGGATGGCTACCACTTTCCACTTGCACATACTGCATCTGTCTTGAGCACGTGCTATAATCAGGCCCCGAGCACTCAAAAGAAGTTCGCTTTCTTCAAAAGAGACTGTGGCACTGACTGCAAGTTTCAAGGGACGGAGCTATTGTTGCTTCCCTTAGAAGCCACAAGATAAAGCTTTCGCTGAAGACCGTGTTCCAGCAGCACCCACACGCACGCCAGAAAGCCCCGAGGAGCACAGTGGTGACACCCCGACCCTGGCCCCCAGATGACGCCCATCTGTCCCGCAGGGACCCTGGAGGGGTGCTGCTGGTGACATGATGGATGAAGGCCACGCGGCTCTGGGAGGGGAAGGAGCAGCTGCCGGCAGTGGCGGGGGGCGGCAGCGAGCCCCGAGGGGGACGGCTGCGGAGCCCCCTCATGAGGGCACGCTCACAGATGGTCCTGCCGTCACGGATGGCCTGGGTTGCCTTCGGGCAATGCTA
Organism: Chauna torquata; assembly: GCA_013399475.1. NCBI lineage: Eukaryota > Metazoa > Chordata > Aves > Anseriformes > Anhimidae > Chauna > Chauna torquata. The sequence continues at coordinate 138,842 of VXAL01012496.1, forward strand.
CACCAGCAGTCGTTTGACAATGACTGCTACCGCTCGAATGACAAACGCTGGTTCTCATATGCTGCTAATTATCCCCAGCATTGCCTTCTGATGTGAAACTCGTCAGACTTGGGCTCTCCCCTGAGATCATCTTTTTCAGAAGAATCTAAGTGACTCTGCTCAGACTTATTTTATCTTTACTGACTTTCTAGCAAGGACGAGGGAAGAACAGACAGATAATTCAGTGGTTTAAAAATAAAAACCTACCTTCCCAAAAAACAAGAAGCAGCAAACCCCTTTCTCTCTCACTTCTCCGGCTGGAATGAACTCAGGTTTGCCAAAACGAGGGTTACTAGGGGATACATCCCCCACTGAGTTTCACGGTGACAAGCAAGTTGGAAAAAAAATTGCTTGGATAATTATAAACAGCTTAAAAAGTGGAGATATCCAAGTTACACACCTCATTGCTTACCTCCTCTAAGATCACTGTCAGCTAGAGGTCATACTAGGAAATCGGTTAGTAAAGAATAAAAGCAAGGAGCCGTTCTGTTTTCTTAAAAATTTTCAAGCCATCAGTTAATAGTCAAGGGTTTATGGTGTGCCAACCATAAAGACAGCTAGGACAAGGAACGGGACGATCCGAGACAAAGAAACATTGGCAGGCACAGAGGGCAATGAGAGCTTGGTAGCCTTCCAAAGGCCGGGCGTGCAGGCACACCTGACACAAGCCCAGGGCTTACTGGAATGAACTGCCCCACTGCAGGGCACACACTGGTTGGAAGAGCAACCAAATCTAAACGTGTCTGTAAAAGACTCGCACTCACTGCTTTCCCAGCGTAGCAGAATGACAGCACCAACTCGAGGCACAACGTACAAGAATGAGAAAAGCACCATGCTCGACAAATATGTCCTTATTAACACTGACTTCTTTCCACTTTTCCTTCCAATTCCCATCTCTCCAAAAAGTTGCTTGCATTTTTTCACAGAAGCAGGCAGAAAAGGAGCCAGCAGCAGTGTCCTTGGGAGGTATCCCATACGCACATACAAAAGCACAGCACCACCAGGAGGGGTTGTCACTGCGAGCACAGCAATGGGTCACCAGCATGTCCTTTGCCTGGGACAAAGAACAGGTGGGACTGTAGCATTTCACCCCACTCTGCTGAAGCTGAGCCCCATGTGAACCCAGGACAGGTACCAGAAGGCATCTGAAGTCTCGCTGTGACACATGGTAGAGCTCGCCTTTTTCCTTCACAGCCAAAATCAACCAGTGGCCTTTGGCTGGCTGGAGAATACCTTCCTCCTCAGGGGTCTCTCCAATTTCAGTATCCCTCCCAAAAAAACTTGGAGTTTCTACTAACTGCATCAGACAGAGGCTGGGATCTACAACTATACCATTAACAGAAAGAAAGAATAAAGTAAATTCCAGCCATCTACTTATTCCTACCAATCTTTCTTAATCAACTTTAGTATCTAGAAGGTCATCACGTACATTTACTGATGGGCAATGCTCCTGAAACTAGCGACAGGAAAGCAGATACCCAGGAAACTCTGTACTTTTGGGGCCGCCAAGAGAGGTGGACTTTTCTATAACTTGGTGCTGCTCCTTTCAAAGTTAAAATTCTGTTGGCACCAGGGCTGCATCTAATGCTCAGAGGTCTCCATCAGCAGAGCACCAGCAGTGAGGGCTCCCTGTGACAAACCCCTCTGCTCAGAAAGAACTACCCATATCCAAAGTCCACCCAGCTCACTTGTGAAATTACTGCACAGAGACCTCAGTCTCAACTAAAGTATCAAGACAGCGAAAAGCTGCCACAAGAGTCTGTCACCTGAGTCCCCCAAATACAGTTTGACAGCCCGTCTCCTTCATTGCACATCTGCCTTCTCTTCAGTGAAGCTGGAATTTGATGTGTGGGTGGGTGGACAGTAGGGGTGTCAGGGCCCCTGCAGAGGCTGGTGGTCTAGCAGATCTGAGCTGAGAGATACAGACATCTCCCCCAACAGGGCAGAGCCACGGAGGCAGTCCTAAAGGAGAGTTAACTTGTGAGAGGAGCAGGATTTTGAGCAGAGGAGGTGGGAAGAAACTCCTTGCATTACGCCAAACTAAAAATGAATTATTCTGACCCCTTTACCATAGTGGTTATCCAATGACCATTCAATATTTCCACCCTGGGCAAAGACATGCTTTCTGAGAAAGATTTACTATGTTAGCTTGGGCAATACTTCATAAGCTTATCTTACAGTGAAAACACTTCAGCAACTAGGATCCAGTGAAACTGCATTATAATCTCAGTGTTTTCCTTTCAGCGATTATCTGACAAACCAAAACTGTAATAGTCTTACTTTAAAAAAAAAAATTAGGCACTAGATACAAAAAGCAACTCAAATTAGTTATGTTATTACCAACAAAGTAGATCCAGAACGTTGTGGAATTTGCCTCCCTCTGTAAGATATCAGTCGAGGCAGCTTCAGTACACAGTTAGATTTGCCTGAAAGGCATTCCTAGGTCAAACTTCTTTTTTTTTTTTAAAAGCCCCCAAGATTTCCTTTTACAATTAAATTACCATGACATTGAAAGGTGGACAAAGTGGACTAGAAGTCATCAGATCAGAATGCTGATTACTTGTGACAGATCCAAAATTATTTTCACTAGGTTTGCATTGGTCACTGTGGAAATTTGCAATTCTGTCCAAAAAGAATACAATTAAAGATGCAATATCCACTTGAAAATGAAAATATATCACAGTTTCAGATCTCAAAAACAACTCACTGGAAAAAAAAATCTTCTCTCCCTGGATGGAAAGAAACAAGTTTTAAAAAAAAAATAGTTCAAAGTTTGCTACTTCAGCTAGAACAAAAAAAATCTATTTGAGAAGTTAGTTGGCTTGGTCTACATGGGCATACATACAAATCCCATCAGAAGACATTAGTGGTATGAAGCTTTTAAAAAGGAAAATGCTAATCTTTGGTTTGCTGCTCAGGTACCAGAACATCTGTAAACCTTTCAAAAGCAAAGCTTACTACTTACTAACCAAGAAACACCACCTAGGTTTTCTGTTGTCTGTTTCAACAGCTGTTTTCAGCATATTATGTTTTAGTACCAAACACACAAACTGATGTAAAACAAACCAATTGATCATAAATATAATCTCAAGGGTTGTGTGTTACACTCAAAGGATATATTTTTGGAAGTTCTGTCTATACCAACAGAAGAGGCATGTGGAAATGAAAACTCCCTTAAACCAAAAAGCAATACATTCAAATGCATGCATACATTTGCCCTGGATCATAGCTATTCTGCTACGATCTTCATTTCAGGGGTAACGAGAAGGAAACATTGCTGTTGAAGATGGTACATGGGGTCTTCGCATTCTGTCACTGATACTTACTGTCACAACAGGTTTTTCCTCCAGAACGCAAAATTGCTGGTACTAACCAATGGTTCACATCCATACTCGGTCCTCCCCCTCACCAAGTAAGCCAAAATGTAATTTTCTGAGGATCAAAGGAATCTGGTTTCTTAGAAACATCTGCCCCTGGTCAGATGATTCCAGCTCCTAGAAAGTTATTTTGGTACCTACAGAGGTAGGAGCTCGGAGCTTCTCCTGATCTTGGCAGACTTCTCCTGCGTAGAGTCTGCAGTCCACGGGTACAAGCGAGCTCTCTGAAGTCTCACCCAGCAGACTGCAGAGCCTCCTCACCCTCCCCAACCACCCACTGCCACAAAACCTCAGGGGATCCCCTCCTTTCAGACAGCTTTCCTTCTGCAAAATTTGAATTTAAATTCAAAAGTAACAACGGGTTCAAAAGCTGTGAGTGAGGGACAGCCAACGCTATCATGTAAGCCACATTTCCGTAAGGACCTGGGCCGAAAAGTCACCATGTCCTTTGGGTGACGACATGCCCTCTTCAAGCTGCACCTCCTCTGCTCGAGGCTAGAAGTGCGCTCAGCAGAAACAGCACACGCACAACACCATTTGACCAAAGCCCTGTTACAGCTTGGGCAGCGAAAGTGCCGTTTCACTTGGCACCAGACACTGTCCAGTACTAGAACTTACTTTAAACAGGCTATAAGTCTTGCTTGGAAAAGTACCACACAAGAAGCAGTAATTTGCGAGTATTTATATCTACATACACAGAGCTTTCCACTCGTGATGGAGGGAACGCAGACAGTTGACTGTGACACGACTGTAAAGCCAACAGCTTTGGAATTCAGCAAGTGCAGCTTGTCCAAAATCAGCCTAGCACCTCCTGCGTACGACGCAAGAAGGCTCTGCAGGCATAAAAGCAGAGCATCCCCAAGCCACGCAGCACTCCTGAGCATCTCATCACAGAACTGTGTGACAAAAGGACACAAGTAACTTCTGGGAGATGTTTATTTTGAATACTCTAAGCAGACTCACCCTGCCACAGCTGTTCTTGTCTAAACACCTGAATCCACACATCTGCATGCCCAACGGCACACTGAAGACGAGGACCAGAAGACTCAGATGATTAGCGAGAAGATTTTTGAAGATGCACAGATGGGAGGAGACCCTGAGCAAGAGCAGGGAAGGGCATAACAGCAGATGTGTACAGCAAAAAGACAAGCATCTGCAATAACACAGAGCAAAGGCAACGTGAAGAGGTGAGTGTAGCTGGCTTCCGTACGCATGCAATGCAGCCAAGCATATAACTATTTACGTGTATTTAGCCACCTCCACAAGGAAGGTGGAGGGAGACAGCAGAACGATGAGACAAATGTTACTGTTCCTTAGAACTCTCTGAGCCTGACCAACAACAAAGACAACACCATTTTGGGAAGCTGCCATCTACCCCAACAGATCAAATTGTGTCCGTCTCCGCAGCCACCTAACATTACTGCGGTCGCAGCACTGGTATTCAGACCTCTGACCCTCTTCCATCCTCGAGGAGCTGCCAGTCAACACAGAGGTTGGAAGCTCTCTTGCAACAGAACTAAATCTCCAGAAAATCAGGTAGTGTTGCAGTCTACATAAATACAGTTTTATTACATTAACTACAAGTAAAATTAAAATGTTACAAAAACATTTCCATTAACTACTTTGCCTACTTAATGGTCTTCCTTCCTGTATGTGCATTTGTTCCTAAAGTGTGTGTGTCCAATTTTACTATTGCATGGAAAATATGTTAGCTGAATGAATCCTAATCTGATTCATCCTGGAAATCTTGCTGCTAACAATGATCATACTCTAATATGTTTATCTTCACACCCACCATTCATTCTCAGTATCATGCCCTCTCACTTTACTTGACACAAACTTGTAACTCAAAAGAGAAAAACAGGTGAATTCAGGAACATATGGTAATACGCTGAACTTAATCTAATCCCACTTAATTACTTTTTTTTTTTGCCTTGCTTAAGAAGTCATTTGGGGGTCAAGATAGCTTACTAAGAAAGAACAGCATAAGAAGCTTTCACAACATTAACTTCCATCGCAGGCTTCAGCTGTACAATGAAAGAATAACTGAGGCTTAGTCAGCCTGTAGCATTTAATCAATGCTACCATAAAGCCCAATTTGTTCAACACCAGTTGAACACTTTTCTGAAGTTGTTATACTGTTTATTCTTCAAGAAATCTATGCTCTCATTTACATAAAGTTACAGCAACAACCAGAAGAGCTAGATCCAGAGACCCACAAATGTGAACTCAGGATAAATGAATACAGAGCAGTCTTGAGCAGCTGAAACAGCTCCAGCTTCTCTGCTGGTTTTCCAGGCTTCAGCAGAGTGAAACTGATCTGATTTTTGACAGTTCCACCTCAAGGATTTCTATTAAAAGCCATGTAACTGAGAAGATTTCCTGGTGAGCTTTCGCTCTGCTGTGGCCTAGAAATGTTAAGAGCTATGCAGTGGAGACGATCCATCTCCAGAAAGCTGCAGGCTAGGAAAGAAGCATGAAGATTCCTTAATAGCACTCAGAGTAAACAGGAGCCTCTGAAGAGGAGGGAGAAGAACATTTATTCCTTCCAGCAGCCAGTGAGGTTGGTTGGCTCCAAATTTGTCACAGATTTCATGGCAGTGAAACTGAAAGAAGGGGGACCTGAGCAGAGCGGAGGGACAAGCACACCATCCAGATTCTCATCACCATCATCCCTTCCCTACCATCAGACATGGGCAAGTAGAGTAATATTGCTCTAAACTCCGCCTACACCAATAGGAGATGCTGCTAACTGCAGAAGGGCCCCAGGTGCAAAAGAAAGGCACAAAGGGCAGGTGAGCACCTACTCACACATAAGAAATGAAGAAAGAGAGCACACGAAAGCACAAGATGCATGGAAGAGCGTGAGAGGTTGCAAAGGCACAAAACAGACTTAAAATTCTAGATTACAGGTGCATTTTTCTCCTTTACTAGAAGGATCCAGAAACCTTTCTGAGCACTGACTCTAGGGCAGCACCTCAAGGAAAAAAATGCGTTACTGCATTATCACATGGCCATACTGCAAAGGCACCAAATGCCACTGCTCCTGTTGAGCCAGGCAGCCCCAAGATATTCAATAGCACCATCTAGTCAGTAGCAGTGTGGACACCAAGCAATGTTAGGTTATAATTTCTGACCTTACCAAACTTACTAGTGACTGAGACAGTCACATTTGACATGAAAACAGACTGACCAGAGTCCACCTGGCCAATGCTGAACAGGCAGGGAGACAGGACTAAGTTGTGCAGCAGCTACAATCCAAATTACGTCAGCTCTACCTATTAACCATCAGCTGTTTGATTCAATTTTCCATCACACAGTTGGTTGAGTTAGCTGTCAGTTTACTCTGCCTGTAAATGAGCTATTTCTATTCACACCTCATTACGTCAAGGCAGTGAGCAAGCACTCGAACATTCACACATTCAAACTCTGATTTGCAGAAGTGCCGGTTTAAGGGGAAATCCTGAACAAACATAACTATCTGATTGCTGCCAGGGCAGCTAGTCCACCAACTTCATCACTTCTGTAGGCCACCCCGTGGGAAGCCGGATATTCTGTGTATCTGGTAAAGTAAGATCTCTCATGAGAAGAGCTGAAAAAAAGCTAGGCAATCTAGTTTGACAAAGATAGCTTTTGGCACAGTGACATAGTTTTACAAACTTTTATTTGAATATCCTTTCACAAAGAAAGGCTGAAGCACTTTTATGAGCACAGCTGCCACTCAAGAGTACAAGTAGTCGCTACCATTCAATTGCTGATTTTTCTTTATCAGAGTAAACCGATTCCAATATTTAACATGAGACAGCCCACATTTGTATGAAACTCATCTGACAAGTCTGTGTAGGGATACACCATCGTAAAGTATTCTGTACAGAACATCTTGCACTTTTCCTTAGCTGGGAGGATACAGAAAAGTTTCTATTTTTTATTACACATTGACATGTAGTATAAGGAAAATCCTTTTACAGCAGTGACAAGTCATAGAAATAACCTATCATTTAGTACTGAGCTGGAATAAAAGTTACATTACCTCTGTTCCAGTAGTGAATGAGAATGACGATTAAGGAAAAGAATTACAGATCTGGTAAAGGTTGTGCCCAGTGGTAGATGACTTCTTTGGATAATAGTGACACAGAATAAGCCGAAGTCTCAGGGTAAAACACAGAGGACTTGCATATCAAGAGAAATACCAAGCACTACAGAGCAAGTTTTCTCTGTACACAATATTGTTCAGACTAGTACCAGTATATTATGCCTTGTTCTTTGCCTGCATTTCAAGAGGGCATAGGAACTCCAGAGAGGGTTCAAAGGACACTAGTGAGTGAGCTGAGAAACTTTTTTTTTCAGATTTGACACTCAGGGTGCTCAATCTTATGGCTTTTGTAAGGAAAGAACAAAGAAAATTTGTTTAGCATGTAAAAACATTAATACTGTGGAAATACAGTTGAAAACGCAAGAGGAAAGGGATTTCCATCTTTGCTAAAAAAGACCTACATCCAATGACTAGAACTTAACATTAAGAAGATCTAACTTTGGAACAAAATAGTATTGCTCTTTATGTGGAACAACTTGCCGGAGAGGAAAAGGGCTCATCACTTCCCAGATCAGAGACCTTTCTGAAGATAATCTTTAACCCAACTTCTCAGCAAGAAGAGTTCAGAAAAGCAGAGCAAACTAGTTTAACCAGGACAGCTTCCGGCACAGCAACACCAGTTATGACCTTCTATTTAAAGATCCTTGAGCAAAGCAATACTGAGGCACTTTTATGAGCACAAGAACTTTCAGAAATTACATGGGCTGACAGTTAGGTTGCATGTGATTGTCTCTTCAGTTCTGTGGACCTCCCTCTTGTTTATCCCATCCCTTCTTGGGTCCAAGGATGAGAAGGACAGCAAGCACAGCTCTCAAGACCTGCAGCACTTCAGGAAGACACATCCAACACCTGAGTCTCAGTCTGCAGCACCATGCCTAACAATTTCTACCAGTTTGCTTTAAGTCCCACAGAAACATAGGAAGCCCAATGTGCTACACCTTCAGGGAATTCAGCCCACTCAGACCTGGGCCATAATCAATGTACGCAAAGTTTCACGCTTCAGAACTTCTGACAGCAAGGGCCAAACAGAAATTCTTTGCCCCAGTGTGTAATTAGAGATGGAGGGGGGACTGCTTTCTGAAGAAGAACAAAGCCACAATGAGGGATGGAACACAGTCCAGGGTAGAAAAGAGATCAAAACAGCCCACACTCCCAGCATGACCCAGAGTGCTCTTATTCGAATGACTCGTCTACTTTTATTCTTCATGGTTCACTCTGATCATCAGCAGCAGAACAAATGAGCCAACCACAACAATGTTGTGTAGTTCTGCTCCTCCACCAGAAAGAACAAAAGCCATCTTGCAACTAAGAGACAGCAACCTGCAGAGCTTGTGATGTGCACAGGGATCTGAGCAATGACTAGTAATGTCCAGAGCAACTTTGGCTTTGCCCTTTCCCACTAGACCTTTCCCCTCTCCTCACAGAATGATTAAAGTTTGCTTTTTATTGTATTAGCACAGCTATGGTTATTTTTCACCTCTAGAAAGCTGTGGTTTTGTTTGGTTTGGATTTTTTGTTTAGGTCTTTTATATATTTTTTTATATATATATGTGGGACTTATGTGTCTATAAACACACGTATACATACATAAAGTGCACATGAGAACATGTTGGACTCTTTCTTGATTTTATTTTATTAAACATGATACCTTTGATGGCATCTTTGTTCAGTTTGAAGCATTCCGACTTCTCTATGTTAGGGCAAAAGAAAGCCCACAAGCATTCATTTAAAAGTTGCACTGCCCACAAATCATTTCTCCTGCTCCCTTCTGCACATAAGGCCATGCAATGACTGTGTAATAAATCCTACAATGCAATGCTCTCAGGGAAAGTAAATAAAGCACTGGTTTTGGTGGGTCAGCAAGAAATCCCCCCATAGAATCTCATCTCCCATCCACCTCTGTTTTGCTGTGGCAGCTGTTCCCAGCAGAAGGGGTGTAATGTAAAGGTGAAGGCTCACACACAGCTTGGAAGAAGTACAGCAGGCAGCATCAGCCAGCCAAGCAGCACTGCCAGGGTAGGCCCACGTCACGCAGGGAACGGCACTTCCACTCACTGCGGGCCAACCCTGCAAAGCACTCTGCCTTCCGATGCCGGTGTCCCTTTCCAGCGGATGGCCCTAGGAAGTGCAGCGGATGTTATCCTCTGAAGAAATTCTGCCTTGAAAAAGTGCGTTTGGTCCTTTCAAAAAGCATTTGGAGCCACACCTGGCTGTCCTGAGGGTAGAATTTGGCAGGATCTCTTCTTTTTTCATGACAGTTATCACCAATGCTAGAATAACTATAGCTGTTTTCCAGGCAAGACTTAAAATCTGGAGAAGTGATGATATGAGAAATTGCATGAAAGACAGGAAACAAGCCAAAGCAATCATCAGCTGCTCAAAAACACCTTCAGAAAAAGCAGCATCATAAACTTTATACATATAAAGAAAGGAGGGCATTAAAAAGCAGAGAAAGAAGAAACTGGAGAAAGATCCATATCGGTTGTATAGCCAAAGAAGCTGAAGCAGCTATTAAAAGAGCTGATAGCAAAATACAAACTCAGCAGAAATCTAACTGGCACAATCACACCAGCCACAAGGCCTGTCAAGGATGATCAAGGAAAGGCCTTGGAAACAAAAGATGAAAACAGTTGGCTTAGGCCCTGCAATGGAGAAATAGGTTGGATTTCCACCATGTAAGACAAGCTAGTCTAACATTTGCTCTACAAATATTCTCCAAAGATAGAAATAAATAGCAAAAACCACTCAGAAGGCATAGATATTATAAGATGATTTGAGAGTCTCCAACACAGGTCACTCCAAAGCATCTTGAGGAACTATGATACACCAAGAAAAGTAACTCCCATCAAGCCTTTACACCAAAGCACAGTTATACGGGTAAAGTAAATTTGCTAGAGTCTGTATTTACTTTATACGCTGGTGCCAGACTAGACCGTATTTCTCTGACTTTTAATTTGCCATTGCTATGAGAAGCAAAACCAGAGATGCAACAGACACGTGACTCAGTAGCACATTAGGAGGTTTAGAATTGCTGAGCCAAAGCGGCAGCTTGACAGCGTGCAGCTATAACGTGGTGTCCAAGACTGCAAAAAAAGACAGGGTTAATTACTAGCTACATAAAACATCTGTGGACAATACGACTAACTCCCAACACAAGCCTTACGCTGGAAAGTAACAGAACAAGACGGAAGTTGGTTCACATACCTTGGCAGTACCTCAAAGACAGTGGAGGTACCAGAAGGAAACAGCATCATGAACTGGTGAGGTGACAACTCCATTCATGAGCTGAAACCAATGTTTTGTCATAAAAACTACAACACTTCTACGCAAATGTTATTTCCATTTCTATTAAAAGATGGGTGTGAAAAATGGAAATCTACCAACAGTATAGGCAGAGGTCTCTGCATCTTCAAAAGCAATCCCTCAGGAAAATAAGAGGTATTAAATCGAATAGCTTTACAACAACCACCAAGATTTGTCAGAGACCAACAACTACTTATATCCTAAGTTACTGCTGTCTTTTCTGGACAACTGGGACATGCATCAGGAATGCACTAGAATCTGTCTCCTGGCAAATTTTTCACCAGTAGCTGAAGGCACATGTTAAATACACCAATTGTCAGAATCCTTTCAACACACAGTTCTTCAGGAGAGGAAATCTTAGGAGATTTAGTACCAGAAAGAACATGCGAAGAGCAGCATAATATAGTCTGGGACAGGGGAGCCTATTTTATTTTGCCCTAAGCAACACTTGATGGTTTGGATGGAATTCAGATTCAGAATAAAATAGGTTTGCCTTCAAAACAGATCACAATTGGCTTTAGGTTTTAGAGCAATTTTCTTTTTAAATGGACCAAATCTTTAAGTTGCTCATAACTCAACTGTTTGAAAACAGCAACAAACTTAACTGCCTCTAAGGAAATATATCCCTATCCCCGAACTGAGACACACAGATTGGTCAGCCAAGCTGCGATGAAGGAAACTGCTACAGCAGCATCTTGAATAAAATAGCAACCAGCAGTCCCCAGACAGCCCTGAGAATTACAAATCTAAAGGTGTGACTCCTGTTTCACAGATTTACTTTGCATCAATCAAAACTACATAAAACCCAGTCCTCAATATCCATTCAGAACTATGAAGGCAGTTTAGCAGAAAGGGATAGAAGCGATAAGGCATTAAGCTTTTATGCCTGTATTTTATATCTTGCAGCAAAGCAGGGCAACAAAGTAATACTTCAACAGTTTGCTCAAATAAAGGTTTAAATCAGCACTCTGATCTACTCACCCTTTTCACCGGTATCCAGGGAAAGTTTCTTAATGCCATCAGCCAACATATCCTGCAAGTGGTCTTGTCCATGCTCTGCATCATTATCATCAAACTGAGCTTCTATAATGACATCCGGACTTTCAGCATCGCCTTTTGCTGTTTCTTGAGGAACGCAAGTCCCCAGCATGTCCTCAGGGACATCTGATTCATGCGTGGCTTCTGTTTCTTTGTCACTACCATCTGGCTTTATTACCTGAAGGAGCAGGGGATTAAAAAAAACAGGCAAACTAAACCACTGGACTGAAGAAAGAAAACATTTTTCTGTTTTCATCTGCATCCCCAAGGAGCTGACAATGAATTGTGGGTGGCTGGTGGCACACTGCAATTGCCGTGTAATTAGCCACAGATATTGCACAATCAAAAGTACCACCTCACTAGGATAAAGATGGGAACGGCACGGCTTTTGCAGTACCTCAACTGTGACAATAATGTATCCAAAGCGTATCTAGAGCATAACCATACAGTTCCTGCCAAGCCTCTAATCAGCTCTCCAGAAGTTGGGAGTAAGCACAGAGATGGAGGAGGATACACCACAGTTTAGTGAGCTGCTTAGGCCATTGTTCAGAGACACACTAGCCACCCTGGGAAGTCCCAAAACTCAAGTAGTTCCTGTGAAGCTAGGATCATGTCAAAGCACATCTCTGGGAGAGCTCCCCAACGCACAATCAGGAACAGACTGAAAAAGTACAGACCAGGGAACACTGTGCCCTGTGACCTGAGGAAGAACTGGACTGTGGCAGCTTGGTGAGGCACCAACATCTACATCTATTTTAGGCTCCTGTCTTTTTGTTAAAGGCACACAATTATTGCTGCTACCTATACGAACCTCCTAAATAAGTTACTGAGAGGTACGAACTCAGAGTACTTAACCATTAACTAACTGATAGTTCTGACAAGCAACTCTGACCATCGCTACAGGTTTGTCCCGACTTCAGTGCAGCAATGGTACATGGGGAGGAGAAACCATATACCTAATCATACCAAACGAAACCATGCAGAATCCCTGTCCAAGTAAAGTAGACAACAGACCTGGGTGGCATCCCTCTTCGCACATGAGACGCAGGAATGGCTCTATCTCAGATTATAGCAATCAAAACAGTTCGTACCTTGGACAAATATGCTTTTACTAGCGTCCTCCACATAACCAACAGCAACTTGCAAGCACCTTTGAGGTCCTGGAACCTAGATCCAGGTTTTAATTTCAAAAGCAGTGCTTAAGTTTCCCTCAAGCTGCAGTACTTCGGTGCAAGATTCAGATCAGCATGGGACAAGAAATAACCTGCTAAAGACTACAATCACAAAGAAGCTGGGTGACCCCATTCCAATGCCCTCCTGGCAACTGAGCTCCTCTCCAGCTGGTGCTGGCGCTCACTGGGCAGGAAACGTGCTGGAGACGCTCCTCTGCGGTCCCCAGTCCTCAGCATCACTAACCCAGTACATGACCACAGCAACTCACACCACCAGAAAGGCAAGTGAAGGGATCTTAAAAAAAATTACAAGGAAAAAGCTTCCTGGTAATGCATTTTAGATGACAGGCGTAGCCATTAGCAATAAGCATAAATAGCCTCAACTGGTCCTAGCTGAAGACAACCATTCCAAATGAGGAAAAATACAATCCAAAAAGCTCCATGAATTTTTATTTAGTAACTAAAAGCAAATAGATCAAGTCAGACCTGTACAGGCATGACTTTCACAACTTTAAATATACAAAGCTACAGCCATGCCTTCAAGAAGTATCCATTTCTTTGTAATCTGTTCATAACATGTAACAAAAAATCAATTTTAAAATGGGGTTGAATTCAAGTCTTTTAAAAAAAGCCCTAAGACGACATTATTCTGAACTCTTGTTACCTTTTGTGACTCTGCTTTCCATTTTTTTAATATGTATATAATTTGTTACCATAGCAGATTTTGAATCAAACATTAAATTGTAAAAATAAGGGGAAAAGTTTGGCAGAAGGTGGGAAAATGGCCGATTATTAAACCTGGCTACATTCAGTACATAAAACACTGACACACAATGGTCTGGGCAAGAACAGTCTATTAGATTAGACAGCTGACAAGGCTCCACATGCTAGTGACTCTGCCAGTGTGCCTATCCAAAAAGAAAACTAGTGTCAACAGTAACATTTGTACCCTACCATGGTCAGATACGGATGTACTCAGCTCTTAAGTTTCAATTGCACCAGATGTGTGCAAGTGTGCAACTGCAGCAGGAGTTCATTTTCTTCAACCCCTTCAGGCTTTGCCTGAATTTTTTTTTCTTTTCAAGTCATTCTTTGGAAGTGTGGGATGTGTTTCAGGTGCTAAGTCACAAATCTTTCTTTATCTAATGCAGCTAACAACATCAAATATACTTGAATGATAGGAAGTGCTTCTTCTCTAAAGATGCAGCACTGAAAAGCTTATGCTTGTAGAGTTTGTGTTGCATTAAAGAAGGCAGCAGATACTGATTTCTTTTTAAATGCCATACGCTAAAATTACCACGCTTCCCCCAAGCTAGGATACACACTGCTGCCACTACCTAGCACGATACTCCAGCTGTGACTACCTAAGCTCCTAGTCACACATTTCCTTATAGATTTGCAAATGGATTTTTAAGTAAAGTTTTCCAGGGTCCACAAAATCACAACCTCCACACAGAGTAGAGCAGCAAAATGTCCAGATGCTGTCAAGCATAGGTGATAGGATTTGTCTTCTTTTTAAGGCCAAGACAGATCATTTAAGCTGACCTCATTCATAAGAGAGCAGGGAATTTCACTCAAAAATTCTTACATCACACCAAAAATCTAGGGAAGCTGTACATCACAGGACTGGAAAGCTGCATAAGACTTCACAAAATCAGGAGTTCAATGGATACAATTATTCCAGTTAAGATGATGAAGTTGTTACTGGCCAACACGAGCTCATCACACAGATTCCAAAATGCAGGATCCTTCCGTATCTGAGCAGCAGTATATTTGATCATCACAGATTAACCTTTTCTTACATGCAGCATCTTGGAAAACAAACTTATGATGTTGTACTCTCCTATTGCTCATTGTGCTATTGAAGCTCATACATGAAATAGTGCATACAGACAGAATGTACTGGAACTTAATCAGAAATGCAGAATGAACCAAATACATAACTGTGTAAGTCTGTCACACTGTCATGTGTGCGGTACAGAGCACAGTTCTTTGCCAATGCAGCTCACTCTGCACGGACCTGCAAGGAGTGGGTTCCACATTGCCACGCACGTATGAAGTCTATGACCCTACTACCATGCAAACTTCCTGGGGTGCATGGCCAAAGCCCACTGAAGAACCTTAACTACCTGAGCTGGGAAGTCAAATGTCAACCTCACGGTTGTATTATTTTCATAGGCTCCTTAATCAAAAAAAAAATCCTTTCAAGAAGCATTTTCTTGAAAGTCAATTATTTGAATGTCTGATCCTTAAGATAGAGGCTGAATAAATTTTCTTCCAACTTTAAACAAACATCCATAGCTGAACAAGCATCAAGTTTCTGTCCCACCAGTGACTGGTTTGTAGAGTCACAGCTGACTGAACACAAGATCTTTGAATGAAAATCCCATCTCAACCATAAACATAATAAAAAACAGCTAGTGGGCAAGAGCATCCTGGCATGAATATGCACAATCTGGACAGCAGAGCAATTACCTCGCTATATCCAGACCAGTCTTGAAGTAGCCATCAAATGAACAATTGTTCTTACTTGGGAGGAATTTGTTCCAACAGAAAACTGAACTGTGAAGCTGTACATCTGAAAGCATTAAGGGTTACCTTCTGAGCTACAGGAGAAACTGCTTTCTCTGCCAGAAGCAACCTTCTATCTGCCCTGTTAGTTCCAGACTTCTCGCAGACTTTCCACTTAAGCCTCCCACCCACACTAGGACAAAGCCCAGGCCTGTTTATTCTCAGATCAGGTATGGTTTCTCTTTTGCTGCTTCCTCAATGGCAACAGTTAACAAGTCATACATATGTCTTTAATCTCAAACTACTGAACTAGACCAGTGACTTGCAATCTCCTTTGAGCTATTAACCCCCAGGCTTTTTCCAATAGATGCACCAGCCCTTCAAAGTATATAAGCTGATCCTAATAGGTTTGCTTTTCTTCCTCACTTATCTTTGATTCTTACAAGCCACACAGGGATCCATACCGATCAGGACACATAGATGGCTGCTAGACTAGACACACATGGATGTATGCACTTTGCCTGGCTAAAAACTTTCCACATAGGGTCACTGTTCTTGACAGAAGCTCGTGCAAAGTGCTCACTCATCTTCACTGAAAGCATCTTACAGGTAAGGAAGTAGGATCACCTTCACTACAGGTATTTTGGACACAGATTCAAAAAGAGTGAAATTCATCTCAGTCAAAATGCTTGTATTAAAAACAGGGACTAAGGTACTAAATTTTATACATTTCCACTAGAATGCACTGTTCCTGAGATTCTTCAGGTCAAACTTGCCCACCACGCTCTGGGACATCACTGTTACTTCAAGCAGAGAGCATCTTAAATTGTTCTTTAAGCATTTAACTAATTGTGTTCAGTTTTCAAAATCGTTGTCCTTTTCCACAGCAGAACTTTTCCAAAAATTCAAAGACAGCATTTGCTTTCAGTTAAAAAAAACAACAAATAGATACATTACTCATTCAAAAAAAAGTGTTCAAATGTGTTTAGATTTGACAATGTAGGAGTACACTTATGGCATTTATCATATTAGTCATTAGAACCCCTGGAAGGTAGGCTTTGCCACTCCAGAATTCACCCAAGTCCCCAGAGGAGGTCTTGCAGTGAAGCTGTAGTAGGAAACCCACAAGTACATGAAACAAATCAGCTGGGAATTAGGTTTCTGGTGGGATTCCACAGAGGTCTGTAGTAGGCCAAGCATTCACAATAATCGGAAACTAAATATTAAGTCACTGGTAATAAAACTCGTGGATGACAAAGACTTGCAGAGCAGTCAAGTCCAATTGGTGAACAAGGCTGATCTGAATCCAGAATGTTTGAGAACAGCCAAAAGTAAACTCAAATATCTAAGACTATGCAATACATGCCTGTGAATGGGTCTGCCTTGGAAATTACTGACTGAAAAGAATGTGGAAGATTTCTAACGAACAAAAATCTCAGCACTGGTATCCCTTCTATTATAAAGAGTAAAAGCAATCTTAGCTTTGTAACACTACACCAGTGGGAGACATCAGGCTTGTGCAGTACATATTTTCATAGTGATATTGTGGAAAAATCAGAGATATAGCACAACAGCTCTTCACTCTAAGTCAGTCAAAACCTGGCAAAATGCCTCATGAGTAATCAAACCCCTAATGAGCAACTTATCCAAAAGATTTTAAGAAGTGATGCGTCGTTTGTGGTAACTATCTTCAGTGGGGCAAATAGGTCCAAAGGGGCTCCTCAAGCTGCTACAGAAAGGTGCAGTAGATTCACCAGCAAGTGGAAGCTGAAGACAGACACAGTGGGCAGGAAGCACTCCCTGAACAAGGAGGATTAAACATGGGAACAGCTATAAGGAAAATAAGGTCGTCAGCCCAAGCCTATCTCCTGAGGTCTGCAAATCAAGGTAAGATGCCTTTCTTCCAAAAAAATATTTTGGTCAAACGCAAGTTCTGCTTTAGCTGTAGACAAGTTATGTGCAATACTGGGTAGAGAGACAAAGTTTAGGTCAGAGTCATTGGTCTTCTCTGGTATTAAGCCTTAGCCAAGCAACAAGTTTGAAAAAGAGAAACAGGTTAAAAGGGGTTATTTCAAAAGGAAGACAGATGAAAACAGGGGCTTTGGACCAAATTACCATCTCATCCTTAAAAAGACCGTTGCTACCACAACACTAATACAAACACCACATTTCATACCAATACTGCGAACACCTGCATCTATTAGTCTCCCAGCTTTTGCCATATTAAACAGGCTTCACTTAAACCTGGTTCTCTAATGTTCACTCACGAGGGAGTAGGAACGGAGCCTGGCTAGCATGAGGATGCTGTCACAGCTCATACATACATACTAGAGCCAAGCTACCACAAATATTAATAAGGAAGAGCTTTGCTTTTCTGAAAAAGCAACCAAACAAAGGCTGGCTCACTCTAGCTCCTTCTTGGCTAAAGAAAGGATGGTACTTCCAATAAGAGAAAAACCACCTGTCCCAGTCACCTTTCCTGCTCTTTGTAATCTCATGTACATCAAACAGCCCTGGCAAAGACAACAACTCAATAAAGACGACTAGTCTCAGTAGGAGCAGTTATGGCATTACTTTTAAAATAACAACAATGTTAGTGTTCAGGTTGCTTTTCTGTGCAATTTTTTTTTTTTTTTAATAAAAAACAACCTTAAATTCTAAGTCACTGGAAACACTTGCTAACAGCCAGCAGAATAGCTATTTTATATGATACAGCACGTCATAGTTTACATTCCAGACACATCACATTGGACACAATAATCATACAAACATCCAAACCAAAATCTCTCCTCTTGACTAGCAAAGGCTACTTGCTCCCCAGCGGGCTTTGTTGTTGCCAGGTGTCACAGTTTCGTCACGGCAGTCGCAAGAAAGCCATCCTGCTTTTGGATCCAAAGGGGTAAACTATCTGAGTACGTAAAGGCTTTTTAGAAGCGGCCAACACCAGCTGCACAGGGGAGACAGCACAATTAATTACCAAGCATTTTTTCTGACTCGTTCCTACTGCAGGAGGTGAGAGGTGGGAGAGAAACAAATGAAATCTAACGCATATGTTTGAGAGACAACTCCTCCCATCCTCACCAGCATCCTGCATCCTCTCCTCTCAGACCAACCCGCAGTAAAGCGAGTGTTTGGTGCAGAGTTAATTCAAGTAATCAGACGGAGCACCCAGGTTGGGTCCAGCCCCAGACAGCCCTGCTGGTGCTGCACACACCCACGGGTGCTGGCGCAGCAGCACCATGCGCCGCCGTGCAGCTCAAGCCGAGCTCGTCCATCCTTCCGAGCACAGAGGGGATTGCAGCAAGCGCTGAAGGACTATCACAGCACGGGGGATTTAAGCCTACACAGTGAGAGATGGGGAGGCCATCAGTGCCACAGGGAACCCCCATATTGCCTCCAGCACCCCAAGAAGCTTGTTGGTCCCTGCCTGAAACAAGCACCGAATCCAGTCAGAGGGAGCGAGTGATAGCCCAAGTAACAGAATAAACTGCAAAGAAAGCCATCTCCAAATGGCCGCCTTTTTTCACTACTTTACCCCGTTTCCATTACTAAACCTCACTCCTGAACTGTTCTCTCGTCTTCTCTCCGTGCTTCAGTCTGTACTTAAACATCACAGGTTACAGCATGTCCCCTCCAAGTCCTTCTCCTGCCCCCTCATACAAATAACTGGAGTGACGAGTGGAAAAGCATCAACAGGGAAAATTCTCAAGACTGACCTTTCTGAATCCTAAAGCCAAAACACGAACTGCCTCCTCACCACGCATCTCCACTCCCTATCTGGTCTCTGACCTATCATTTGCCTCAGAGCTCCGCGCTCACGTTGCCCTGGCCCTTGTCCCGCACCTTCAGCCTGCTTCCAAACATGTCCAGCAACACTTCATCATCACCAAGCAGGAGACACTTGCCTCCGCCCTCGCCTCTCCTGAAGCTACTCCTGCCCTTCACCCCCTTCCTGTCGCATCTGTGGTCTCCCCCAGCCCATCTCACCCAGGTCTGGCTCTTGCACCCCTGACAGTAGGATACAGGGTCCTATGATCAGACCACAATCCCTCTCGAGTTCCCTTCTTCTGGTTCTCCTGTCACACAGGAAGTTAGATGCTCCTGCCTTGTTTGTCTTCCAACACTTGCTTAAAAAGGCTGGAAAGGAAAGTCAGAAATGGTCGCTCCCTGCCCAGCACAGGCTTCCCATGTCACCGCAGCACTGGTGGCATGGATCACACCACTCCAAAACTCCAAGAAGCAACTACTCTGCAGAGGAAATGCCTGAGCTCATACTGGGCCCCTTACCCCAAGCTGCTCTGAAAACAAAGCTGCTAAAGATCACAACAACCCCACGATAGGTGTGTACAACATTCCCCAAGGATTACTTGGGAATACCTGTGAAGGGGAGATCTCTGGGCACAAGGGGATTCACACTTCGCAGCTGCTGTGTGCTACTTAGACCTGTTGAGGGTAACAGTGTCAAGGAGACGTGGGGAAGCATGGTGTCCCTGTGCCTGCTTGCAGGGAACACTATGACCTCTTGGGTAGACAAGCCAACCTGTTAAGGACTCCCAACAGCATTACAAAGAGCTGTGTATTATTATAGCCAGATCAACAAACTTGTTCCACACTTTCCGCTCCAGCTACCACCCCCAGGATTCGATTTGGTACTAGGCTTAAAACTAAGCCTCTATTTTCAGAATACCTACAGCTATTGCTCTGACCTTCCCACACACGTTCCCCAAAACACAGGGGTCCCTGGAGCAGAAGTGACACAGCAAACACCTCGTATCCCAGCCACAGGTTCCCAACCCACACACCGCTCTCCTTTAAACAGAGATGAATATTTAGCAATATCCCATCATCGCATCTGTATGGCAAATCTCCCTAGAGAGAAAAGTTTGACCCCAGGAAGCGCAAAAGATCTAGTTCAGCATCCAACCTTTAACACACAGGAATCAACCTTCTACATGCTCATCCCACAGTCAGGCTCACAAAATCCGATCAGGCACACGCAGTTCCTCCATCTCCTACAAACTCTTTTCATAAAAGAGGCCCTTCAAGCTGGCAGCCTCCCTGCTGGACCCCAGTGAAATGTTCCTTGTACCTTGGGTCTTTGTATTGCCTGCTCCTCGCAAGACCTCCCACTTTGGTGCATCTCATGAGCTGTGTGTTGCACTCCAGGCCACAGCGAACTGGAAACAAGAGTGTAATGCACCGGGCCCAGCTATGAGGTTGCCAGAACATATTGGTTTGAAACATCACAGAAAATATTCGGCTCCATATTTTTAACAGTAGCCAGGAAGAAAATGCATGGAACAATTTTGAGAACTCTTTTTCAAAAGTCATTTAAATCAAATTATGCCCCATCCACACTGGCAGCAAAATCCTCTCTGCTAACTGGAACTGGTTTTCTTTTCTTTGTGTGTGTGTTCTTTTCTTTTTGGTTTAACTTATTTTTTAAGAACTGTCTCCCAGCCATCTTTTTCTGGTAATGTGGACAGGCACTGCAACACTACAGGAACGGGTGCCAGGACAAAACCTATGATGCACAGCCCCTAGAATAAATCACTCAAGAGGGGTGGATTAGAGGAAGAGAGCAATGTAAGGTTACATCTTCAAAGATACGATTCTCCGAAATCACTGCATTTTCAGCAAACTATTGCAGAAAGACATCCAGCTTGTAGGTGATGTAAAGAAGCAGACAAGCTTTTGGATCATTTGCAACATCAAAACAATACCATGAATCAATATATTTAAAAAGATGTAATTATTACATAGTGCTTGCATGTAATCAGAAAAGAATCTACTTGTGCTGAGTGTATCATTTGAGAGTTTCAATGCCAAGCAAATCCACACCATTGGCTCACACAAACCCGAAGTATTATCCATTAGTGCCTTTTCTTTTTTTAAAAAACAATACAAGTATGTATGAAAAACATATTTCCTGGAAACAATGGTACTCTTTAAAGACTTATTCAACATTTCACAAACTGAACAAGCCTGCGCACGCACGTGCCTGTAAGAGGAAAGTGTGTTGACAATGCAAACTAATCGAAATGTACTGCAAGGGCTATCCAAGATACTTGCATATCTATACCTCCCAAGGCTACATAGGTTTGAAACTTTGCTCAGAATTGTGTAAAAAATTATTTCCTATGTGTCTAAGAAAATCTCTTACTGGTGACCAGTGCTAACTTACCAAGACAGGAGACAAATCAACCAAGAGTTAACACATCAGAGCTTGTCTTAAGCCCCTCACTTTCTTTTTTCATTCCTTTTGAGTGGGCTCTGAGCACCGGTTCCCAGGGGTCTCAGCCCTGCACATGTTTTGACACACTTTCAAAGCCCAGAATGGTACACCTGGGACAAAGCACACACTGTTCAGGAAGTGCAGTGGGGCCAAGAAAAGCAATAGAAATTTCCACAGTTAACTTGCATTACTGTTTGCCAATAAGCCTCTTATTATGAAAACCCATAATTGGAAACTGTCATATTACAGAACAATTTATGGAAGTTTTCAGAGTATAGATGTCCCAGTGGGAGCTTCCTTTGATGTGTTCCATCAGCCCAGGTCTGCTTATTTATTCATGCAGTGGAAGAAGAGCATCAGGAACCTAAACAAGTCATCACTGAAGTGTCACTGAGACTCCCACTCTAGGAGTGCTTCAAATAGTTCTATGCTTCTTAGCTTTCAGTCATTCATCTTTATGGCTGCATTCAGTCAACAGCTTGGCGGCCCCATCTTTGTTTCATTTCATTTTCTGCAGAAACATTCCTGCGCATACGTTGTCAACCACTCTTCTGAGGACAAGGAACACAAAACACAGCTGCTCTGGGCTGACTGCATCCTGCCATGCCTGCCCCAAACCCATCAGATGAGCCTGGCAAAATTAAATCCTTCTCCTACAGTCTCTATCCTGTCACACCAAGGAAACTGGCACCTACGTTGATTCCTAAATCAGATTTCTATTGCATCAAAACATGGCTCAAGCCAAGAACAGTCTCCTCCCGAGCCAGTATGATACTATTAAAGTAAACAGCACACATACAGACTGTGCTTCCTTCGCAGATATCCACACTTTGGTGTGAAGTTAAAGGGATTTCATAACAGATGCTGGAGAGGCATCCCAGGAAACAGAGACTTTTAGCAACAAAAGATTGCAAGTCCACTTTAACACTAGGTTTTCCATACAGGAGTCAGCAGGCACCAGCTGCCAGAGTGGCTTCTCACTACGAGCAGCTCCAGCCTCTAGGAAATGGGTTGACACATCAACCAACCTCCAGGCCAACTGTGCTTCAGCATGCTGCACTGTACGGGCACCAAGACCGCTGTGAACTCAGTATCTTCACTATCACCCTCAGGTAGGCACTGAAAAGGCTATGTGCTCAGAGGCAGCTGGGACAGAACAGGGACGGCCCTGGCTGAAGGAGAGAACCACCCACAGAGAACAAGTTGAAAGAGAGAATTCCTGCAAGCACGGTAAGAAGGAGGAAAAAAAATCTGATGATTCAATGGGGATAAAAAGGTAACAGCCTCGTCTATGTTGAGAGCTGTGTCCAAAGTTATTTCTGAAGAGAAGACAAGCTGTAAGCCAAACGTATTCCTTCACACCTGATAACCAGCAAATTCTGACTCATGACAGCATCTCACTGCAACATAAAGCACCAAGCACCTGTGGATGAGAGGAGGGAGATGACAGCAGCACATTTTGCTCAAAGATTCCTGCAAATACACAGGGTTGCTTTTCAGACTGGGAAGGTTCTCCACCTGTGACCTAAACCTGCTACAAATCCATTTCTCTGGGCTCACCCAGGCATGCAGATGACTTGGGTTTTCAATGCCTAGTTAGAAAGTGCAGATGGGACTGTGTTCACATTAAATCATTATTACAGCCAGGAAATCCCAGACTTCCATATCTATCTTACACTCTCAACAGGTTCCTTATTGAAGTGCATAAGGAAAGCAATCCTGCTGCCAATTGCCCATGACTTTTGGTTAAGTCATTCAAACCATTTTGCCTATTTCACATGGCTTGACACTGTGGCAGGCAGATCTGCACACTCTGTCCCAAAGACGTTACAGCTGAATTTCACACAGCTAGTAAAGCAGAGTCCATGTGTGAAAAGAAGAAGGCTGAAAATAGCAAAGCAGCTGCATGGATTTGTGGTGAAGCCACAAATACTTGATCAGTTTTTGTAAATTAAATATCCTGGGTTGCTCTGCTTCATTGGTATCAAAGCAAGAACAAGTCAAAGAAAAGCACATTAAGCCAGCTGGGTAGGGCAGGTGTCACAAGATAAAGTGAGGGGGGTATTTCTCCACTCAGAAAATGGGGGTGAAATATGATTTACCTGCAAAGGTGAGGATTAATGTTTCCAGACACTTCACCTAGGTTCAAAGCATTATGTTATGCCTGGGGCTTACCAGAAACACTAACACACCAGTTAGCTTTCTGCTAAGTGACGGAGGCTTCCAGGGACTGAGGCTTAACCACACAGATCGCATTCAGGTGTTCACGACTATAGTTCAGACTTTCACAGTACGTACTCACATGACTGAAGGTAAGTGTCAATAGGAATTAACAAGTCAGAATGGAAAAAAATGTCCCACAGTTCGAAAAACAAAGAAACACCTCTCTTTTGTCATTGGGAGAAAGCAAATTCTTACTTCTACACACAAAGCTAACAGGCTTATCACTAATCACAGCAATTATTGAATTCCTATTTAAAGATGACCTGAGACACTGTTCTATTGTATCACATTGGGGAATATCATTAGAACAGCAAAAACAGAAGCAAAATCATGAATGACTCCACAGTTATAACCACAGCATGACTACCTGTCCATAAGTTTCAGGCATTTACTAATCAGAATTTTTGACAATTTGTTTACCCACACCTATCCAAAATTGATTCACACCTTGGTTGCAATACTTAAGACTGAAATTTCAACTAGTTTAAAACCAAATCATCTGATTCTGATGTACAGGCAATTGTCCATTCTAATAAAAGAGAACTAAAGTTGTAACAAAATCATCTTCTCTGAACTTACAGCAACAAAACTAGTTCACCAAGGTGCTCTCCAAACAATCAGTTCTGCAATGACTTTCTTATTACATAGCTTCATCTATACACACACAACAGCGAAAGTACGAAAGAACTAATCTCTTTCTAAAAGCGAGTCACAAGCCTGCCACAACAGAAGACATGAAACACGGACAGGCACAAGAGCATCGTAACTGGCACGTCTCCAGGGAATAGGTATGCCTTTCTTTTCTTTTTGGAAGGAAAGGAATTGTCCATTAAAAGCATTGGTTCCACACACCATTCTTTGACAAAATGCATCCTTCCCAGGGGTATTTGTTTTCTAGTTGTGCTCGGTTGCCCCAGTCAGAACCAGGGACACAACGTACCCAGTGCCATACCAAAACATATACAACACTGCTGCACAGAACTTTTAGGAAGTTTTTGTTAAAGATAAGACACATTAACAGGAGGGAATAGATGAAAACAATAAGGTTACACACAGATTGCCTTGGAAAGGAGCCCATCTTAATAGGAGTTAAAGCAAACTCGCCTGAGTTTGCATTTGCAATTAGGGGCCCAAGGTATAGTAAAGACACTTCTTGATACAGATGGGTGATGCTCAGCATTTTGTTGAGGACACATATTGCTGCAGTGTTTTCTCTTCATCTAGTGAAAACAATCAGTATCACCAGGTTTCCTCTTGAAACGGAGACAGGGAAACGACTGCTGGCATTTGCGTCATATGGATCTGCTCAAATTACTTAATGATGAATCTTATTAAAAAACAAGCACTTCAAGCTAAATGTCTATAGTCAGTTTGTTTGCATTTACCTTTAGCAATATAGTATGCTCCATCAAATTTCGAAACAGTGTTTATTAGAAGAGTAAAATGCATCAGCATCCTCCACCAGGCTCCTCAGCTTATTTTCATGACGTCAGTATTCAGGTTTATTTAACCCAGTGAAAATATACACTGACTAAACTTGGTCTCAGAGCAACTCCCACAGCACTGAAAAATTCAGTAAGTAGGAACAGCATATTTTTGCTTCTTTCCTTCAGAACAAGATTCACCATTACCATGAACAAGGTATTATCCCATCCCACCTTTGCAACCAGCAATTCACAAAGCTCTCCCTTGCAGTGAGCACTCGGAAGCCACCACAGAGTTCACAGCTTTTTCATGCCAGGCACCTTCTGGTGCGATTTTCCTGCCTGGCAATGGATGCTGTTCTATCAAAACTTTTCCACAGAACGAACCAAAAGTTAAGCTCGATTGTTATAATTCACGTTAAATTGAATGCAGGGCAAAGGACTAAAACTGAAGGATTTCTGTTCTACTTCTCTACAGACTAACAAGAGATTTTGGTGTATGCTTCTCTTCTGTAACCTCAACTTACAGAGAAGTCCAGGTTTTCCTTCTCTTCTGTAACCTCAACTTACAGAGAAGTCCAGGTTTTCCTTTTCTGTAACCTCAACTTATAGAGAAGTCCAGGTTTTCCTTCTCTCCCTCAAAATTCATTAAAAAAAGCCTTATTCAAGCTGAGATCTTGTATACAAGTTTTCTGCCAAGAACAAATTTTTACAACTGAGTTTTAAGCTCCTTTAAAAAAATCCAGAAATTTATAATGGAAATACTGACAGTGCCCATAATCACAAGTACAGAAACATTATTGCGATAGGTAGTTCATATCCCATCCAAAAGCAAAAGAAAAGTTGATCTCAATCAAATTCCACTTCTGTTCTCTAACAATGACCAGTTATGAGATCAGTAAAAACAGGTGCAAACAAAAAAATACTGCAGATTTAAGCACTGGTGATGGCAGCATAAAGCCATTACCTTGGTCATTAAAGTCTGCTTGTGAAAGATTTTTTATTATTATTATTTTTAAGAAAGTCCTGAATTACTTTATAACTTATTCCTCCTGGGCAAACTCTTCTCCTAGTGGTCATCACAGGCTAACTTGGCAAATCTTTGAATTGTGCTTCCAAATTCTAGTACCTTAGCCATTCCCAGAAATGATCTATATTTAGTTTTGTCTATTTTATCTTTCAGCTCAGTCTGATGAAGCCCACCACCACATAGATGTAGCGCAGCTCAGACAGTCACACACAAGCCAGCTCCTCCGTGCTGACAGCCTACAGCTCTGCCCTACAACTTGCCATGAATTTTCCCCTCTAGATAAAATTTGTTTTCCAGTAAAAAATGCATGGCTGCATACTGTAACAAACCAAATCTCGCAGGCTATGTAAAAGTGGTAATGAGCCGCCTAGCTACAGTCACAGGAAGAGATTTACCTAAAACAGAAAGGATCAGTGCCCACCTGTAGCAACATAGTCCTCCTAATATTCTGAACACACTTCTGCTTCTCTCGGAACATACACAGCAAACACTGCAAAGCAATGGAAAGTAGAAATACAAGAAAAATTATCCGCTTGATTGTGGTAAGAGGTACAAAGCCAAGCTGCTAACAGGCCACGTGGGAAAACTGCCACCAACTGAGCTCTGCAATGTCAAGTGTTAACCTCATTTGACACTCCTGCAAAATTAATCTGAGAATGACAAAATTCAGAAGCACAGCTCAAAGCCATGTGACTGTGAACCAGCCTTGACACCTGCTTATGTCATTAATAAAATATTTAATATATTAAGAATATTCGGTCTTCAAAAGTGCTTACCCGTGTTGAAATGTGTTAGTCATCCTACAAGAGCTCTCACTTCAACACTGGAAATCACAGAACAAGGATACTAAACCAAACCTTTGCAAGGTAGCCAGCTCAAACAGCACATCTGGGCTGTGCTACCTACAAACACTCATTACTAAAGATTACAGCTTGCCAGTCCTTTTTACCAGAAAGGAAGGGAGTATCTCTCCCTTTCGCTACATTGTGTACAATTAAGAGGCAACTACATTGGTCTTTCAACACGCTAGTTAAACAAGGTCAGTAAATTCAAAGCTGCTTCATACAGATCTGCTCAACTCAAAGCAACCTTCACTTGATCAATTTTCCCCTCTGGGCAAAAGTCACTATGGGATGACATTTAACAACTCTCCCTACCTGGAAGAAATTATTTCAAGGACATCCACAAAGGCAAACTGCAGTACAGTAAATGTGTTAATGATATATTGTTTAAGCAACTTGAAGAAAAGAAAAAAATTCAAAGATCTGCACCCAGCAAAACGTCAGGCCTTTCCATAAAACTAGGAAGAAAGTACATTTGTGTTCATTACTGTTATTTACGCATCATTTAAATAAACTGTTTCCATAGCAACTTCCATCACGTAACTTCAGTTTCAAGAAGTATATTCTAGAAACTCCACAAATGATAGGACTAAATCTCCACTTCAGTGCGGGGAAGTTTGGAAAGCAGCCTCTAGAACCAGCACCATGGGTCTACAACTCACCAAGTGAGTTTATGTTTATGTTGTAAAAAGAAAAAACGTTAGCCCATTTACATACACTCACTTCTAAGATAACAGGATTTTTTTCACAGCTACAAGTTAGTCACAAAAGTTCTTTGTTATGATTAGTTTTATCACATTGAAGCCAAATGCTCTGGATTATTAATCAAATCTTCTGACAGGTCTCCAATAATGGAACATGACATGTAGCTAACAATGACTCACCATTCATCTTAAGCTGTAAGCATACAGGAAAGGAAAAAGGACAACATTCTCAGATCCTACTCAGGCAGCTCACAGCTTTAGGAAACCTCTTCCATTTGCTCTCTCACCAGCAAAACCAGTGCATTTGCTGGCTCTAACAAGGCAAACTTTCCACTTGCCTGCTCCCGTTCTACCCGTAGATGATAGTTATCCCAAAGACTATTAGTACCCAAAGAATCTGTGCTGTCTGAAAAGCAAGTTAATGCCCTCTTAAGTAAAACATTGCCCTCCACTTCCCTTTTTTTTTTTTAATTAAATACTTCCTTAAATTGTCTGCTGTGTTTTGAAAGTTGGACTTGATGACCTTGAAGGCCTCTTCCAACCTAAATAATTCTATGATTCTATGAAGTGGTTATTCACTCTTCAAGCTAATTTGTTATTTCACCAACCACAGCATTATCTGAGGAAGAAAACACTTCACACAGCAGTTTCTTCTCAGGCTGCTGGGGATCCGAATCCAAACTCCTCTTCATTTGGGAGTCAGAGGCACCACTTCCACCTCCACAGATGGGCTACGCTGGGCCCAGGCTCTGCGGGGCAGAGGATGCGTGTGGATAACGTAAACGATGAAGGTGGTGTAGGGGTAGAGAGGGGCACTGTTAAGAGTTGAACATGTACACACTCTCCTACACTATTTTAGCGACAGACTACTGAATAAAGTATTTTATAACCCCTAGCTCCCGGCTTGTACAGCACCAGGGGATGGCAAATGACACCAGGAGGTTGCACACTAGGCACTAGGAGTAACTGCAGTTCTTGCTTAAGCCATTACAACAAACCGGGGAACACTTGCTTCATGCCCCGAGACACCCCACGCGCACGCACACCTTTCGGTGGCACCCACGGCTCCGTGGGCACACAGCAGGGGCAGCATGCCTCAAACCCCCACTCCCTTTCACTGCCATTTTCTGAAGTTAAAGCTTTTGCTGCATTTTGCAGATGATTAAATGGCTTTTGCAGTCCCTGATCCAAAACAAATTAAAAGGGATACAAGTCCAAAAGTATCCGGTGATAAGCGTTTGTTCACGGTGAAACAATGAAACGGAAGGATTTGTCTTGTTAAACATACAAAAGGTTATCGATAACCTACCAGTTCACACCACGTCTTCCAGCTCCGTGGAGGGACCATTTCCCACTCCGTACCAATGCACCTGTGCAGCTTGTCACGAACAGATACAGCCAGTCACCTCCACCAAAGGCATCCTTCCTTTAAGGAGCACATTCAAACCAACTGAGAAATTCTTCTGAAGAAAAAAGATTATATGCAACGCAAACTTGACTTCAGACCAAGTACATGATCAAACCCACTTCCTTGTAAAAACTTTATAGGACTCCACCATAATAAAACTAAGTAAGTTATTCAATTCTTAACTAATAATTTTCTTTCTAATTCAACCACTTTGTAAAGTTGTCTTAAAACCTCCCAGAAGTTATTTCACTGCATTATGCACAGTCCTATAAGTACAATTAAAATGTTCTACCCAAATTTTACCATAAGAATGGTTTTCATAATATCTTAAAAGAATTTTGCTTTCCTTGCCCAGAACAGTCACCCACAGTTTTTCAAAGCCTTACTCTAGGCAAGTTAAAAATAAAGCCAATACTTCAAAAACTGGATGAAAACGAGTTCCAATTCTTACACATTCAACCATCTCTCTCTTATTCTATCCTCTCATCATGACTTTAGGAGCTGCTCCCATCAAATTCCACTTCAAATGATACTGAAGAAAGTTATGAATTTGTAACTCTAAGATGCAACTTAAACATTTATTAGCTTCAAAACTGGCAATGATATAAAACAATTAGCCAGGATCAGCAAGATCTACAAGCACTCAGAATCAACCAGATCTCTAAAAGAAAAACAAAATTGCTATGGTTGTTCAAAATTAGAAGTCAAGGTAAATTAATATACTAATCAGTTTCACTATAGACACTGTTCTCACCTGTATAAATATTTTGCATCAAGTCATATGAAACACATGGATATTGCAACAGAGGTACAGTGAAACAAGCATGCTACAGCCCTCCAATACAAAAAGTGGTCTGTCTTATTTTTCTTCAATGATAAAACACAGAACTTTTAGAAGTCTGTGTTACTCAAGCATATTAGCTGGAAACTTTGCAGGCTACAGTTCATGTAACTATGCATTACTTGGGAATTTAAACCACTCTTGTTCCTTTTGAACAGTCAAAAATTGCCACACAAGTACTACTGTACTCTTGACCTCCACAGGGAGCGGCTCATTCCTGTCTAACAAGCCAACAACTGCTTAAGATGAGGTTTCCCCATCGCTGGCCTAACATGCTCATCTATCACATCAAAACAGTCACATGCACTTGTATGATTTACCAGATTCTAGAGGTATTCACTTCTAATGAATGTTAGCTTTTTCCAAAGAAAACCCCAAACTACCAAAAGCTTAAACACATCCTAAAGACCCTGTTTTTTTTTTTTTGTTCCTCCCCCTCCTCTGGTATCCAAATGGCAGCAAACACATCAAGTTTTTATCCTGGAGTCATCAGCTACAAAGCTTCATTCTACAAGAAAATTCTTTAGTTAAGTCCTTCCACAGGTACAAAGTGATATGAAACCACTTCAACATGCACGTTCT
The DNA here is from genome assembly GCA_013399475.1 of Chauna torquata. NCBI lineage: Eukaryota > Metazoa > Chordata > Aves > Anseriformes > Anhimidae > Chauna > Chauna torquata. Next base: position 169,664 of record VXAL01012496.1, read on the forward strand.
ACTTTAATTTGGAAAAAATCACTAAGTAGACTTACCAAATTTTGTTCATAAAGCATTGGCTTCAAAATAAACCTCTGAAGTCAGTTTTCCGCCCAGATCACGTTTTACTGTAGAGTTGCACTCAATTTTTTAAGCTTGTAACACAGAAAGGTTGACTAACCTCAACTTTAACTACAGTGTTTACAAAAGTAAAAATATTGTAATGTGTAAAGTATTAGGGCACAATATAAACATTATTCAGTGATTTTTTTTTTTAAATCCCTCGTCTGCATTCACTGTCATTTATCAAAGACATGAACTGAGCTTTTCATTTTAAACTCGCTCAGTTATTCTGTATTTACTTCTGCACAGTGAGAATATTGGGAAGACTGGGGTAGAAAAATCTCACTGGTTTTGTTTGGGTTGAATTTTTTCACAAGTATGTATCGAAGATATTTAATGCTGTTTGGAGAGGGGGGCTTTTTTCTTTTTACCTTGAAGAAAAGGTTATGTATCCATGGCTAAAGAAAGAAATGAATCTTCCCCGGTATGTCCTGGGAAAGAGCAGAGTCTTTGATAAGCCTGCATTATTTTTCATTTTAGAGCTGAGGGGATACAAAGCAGGCATGAAGATATTTATTCTGATGTCTTTCTTTCTGAAAAAGAGAAAGACTTGCAAAATTTTAAAAGGTGGCAGCAACTAATAAAGCAGCACGTCGCAACTTTAAAATTCCATGTTGGTGTTTTTCGTTGCTTTCATATCATAATCCTATACCATACAGCATGTCCAGCCATGAATGCAGCCAGAAAAACACTTGACCCTAAAAATGGTGATGCAATCTAAACAAAGAGCATTGCCTAAGGTTTCTTACTAGCCAGGACTTAGGAACTGTGCTCTATACCTCCTTCACTCCACATCTATAAAGGGAAGAGATTTTCTTTAACAGATGCAAGGGCACAGAGCTACTCAGTAGAGCCAAGTGTTTATTCTCAGCTCGGTCCCTCACCTCACTGAAGTGACACAGATCCCCCATGCAATCAGCTGCTTCTACACGAAGTTAAGGCTAAGGAGAGGTACACAATGTGGCCTTTAATCCCTGAGGTGGGGTAGGAGGGAACAATCCCTGCCTGCCGAGCAACGGAGGTGTTGAGGCAAGTCTGAAGGTAAAAAGAACAGGATGTGAAATTTCCAGATGAAGAATATTTGACAAATACTTATGACTTTCTGAAGTAATCGATCCTTGGCTGGTGAAACCAGTGTTTAAGCAGAGAGGGTGATATGCAAGTGTTGGGAGCTCCATTTCCTAATACCACAAAAGCACTGCACTGAGTTACGTATATTTTTGTCTGTCATTTTGCACACTGCCCTTTCCTCAAGCACTGATTCTCAGAATACATTATACATTGTTAGAAGAGATTAGTTTATCTGTGGATTATTTTTCTTTTTGCTTTCAAAAAGCACTTAAAATAAATTAGTGCTTGGAAACTGGAGCTCTGAAGCACAGTATAAGAGTTTATTTATGATCATAGCAACTAATTTCTCAAAGACAACCCTCAGACCCCAGGATCATTCCCATGCCAATAAAGTTGGCTCCTTTGGTGATGTGCCACTCACTCCCAAGAAACCAGTGCCGTTAACTTGCTTAAGTGGCTTTGCTGGAGTAGAAGGGCAGATAGCTAATAACTGGCTACTAGACAACGTAGACTACTTTAGTGACAAAAAGACAATGGGGGGAAAAAAAATGAATTTTGATGTGTGCTCGTGGTTTTGTTAGCACCAGCAAAAAGTCCACCCAAGGTCTCGGTCAGCTCATAGGAAATTACTGTACAGACGGAGACACTGCCCTGACAAGGCCAGCTTTCCCCTCCCAGCCTTTCCTTTATTTGACAGTTACGGCTGCCACCACACCTAGTCTTTGGGCTGTTGTATCTTAGGCACTGATAGGAGTCACCCCATGGGAAAGTAGGACGGTGGGACTAAAATGATGTCAGGTACCATGAAGAACATTTTCCCTTTTTGCTTCGCAAACTTTTGAACCTTACAAAAGGGTAGCCATCCGTTTCTACAATTTTTTTTCCTCTACTAACAAATTTTAACAATGCATATCCTGCCAGGAAACATTACCATGCATTAGTGATAAAGCATTACATAAAAAGGTAAACTAAGTTTCCAAGACGCAAATCTAAGCTGATAAACATATTACACCCACAGTTCAACAACTGTGCAGAAAAGTAAAAAGAATCAACAGTTTTAGAGAAAGCTTCAAGAATATGGAGGAAAAAAACAGGAAGAGTAGATAATGTAATGCCATGCTGTCAAAACACTGCTCTGACTATGCATGAAGCACAGCTACTGAACTAAATCAGATTAAACTAATGGCCATCCGTTAAACTTGAGTACGTCTGCATGGCACAACACAGACCCAAAGAGGTGAGCTCAAGTACCAGATGGCTTGCCAACACAGCACTCACCCATGGCGTTATACCCCCGTCTCGGCTGGATAAACAAACTAGAGCCAGGCACAAGCACTTGTTCTCACCCAGCAGAAGGCAGTGGTGGTGATGCTGTGCAGCTCTTCAGTAACTGAGGCCCTGACTGGCAGTGACTGTGCTCCTGTCCGGGTGACGCAGCAGGGCACAGTCACTGGAACAGATCGCTGGTACGTTCTGTCTGGGTACTGCTCTAATACGGAGAGACTGAAAGAAATTAGCAGGGAGGCCATAGTGTCCTCTCTCAACACAGCCACCAATTACACATTTAAGAGACAACTGCGAGACAATGGCTGAACCAAAAGGCATTCTTGAAGCTCCGCAGTTGCTGGGCTGCTTTGCCAAGACCGCGCGTCTGAAGATCAAGGGACATCACTTGGTTAGAAAGACATCACACACTGAAGTAGGCAGCAAGGTGTTCCCAAGGCAAGCAGACTATGCAGGGCATGGATCATCAGACAGAGCTGGGCTCTGCCCTGGTTTGTTGTGGATGGGAGCCCTTAGAGAGAATGTTTGTCACTGGACAACCTCTTCTCCCCTCAGGCATGAAGATGAGAATTCTGTCTGAAGCTAAGCCAGCTGCAGTTACTACAAGGGGGTATAACCAGAGATATGGTCAGCACAGAAAGTGGAAGAAACAGTCAGGTAATCTGACCTCAAAAGACGAGATAAAACCTTGGAGGAAATTCACTTCAAAGGGAAAAAAAATCAAGGAAGGCTTAGAGGTGGGATACCTGGTCACTGTACTATAAATGCAGAACCCCACCACTACCGCCACCTCACTCCCCTGCAGTCACTAGGTCAGGAAGAAGGAAAAGCTGCTGAAATAACACTCCCACTTCATACAGCTCCTTGGGACTTTCCCCATATAGGAACAACCCAGCAAACAGTGCTATAAGGGATTTAAAGACACCACAGGAAAAGATGCCAATTTCTACACTGTGTACAAACAAAAGTGGTCAACACTCATTCCAACAAACAAGCAAAAAGGAAGGAGAACAAAACCAGAAGGATGTCCTGACATCCAGCTAATTAGCAAAAACATTGCAGTTGGGATTTCCAAGCACCAACAAGTACCATGCAGGACACACATCTTTATGCAGAAACCCAGAAGAGGATTTTTTTTTCAGACAGAACAGAGAATGACGTCTGGGGAATTCTTCACCAGTCACTTTTTGCAACCAAAACACACAAATGCCAGTTCGATCATGCCAAGTCTTCGTTTTCACACTTCTGAAGCTGCTCAATTAAGAAATATGTATTTTGGCACTGCTTTCTGTTTTAAAATAATTCAGACAAAGCTAAAAACGAATAAATGCTTCAACCCCAGAAGATAATATAAGCAAATATGGATGAATCATTAGCATAGTGGAAACCTAAAAATAAAACAAAAAAATCACAAGACAGACAGCCCTACTTTTATAGAGCAAAATTTTATTGCCTGACCTGATAGAAAACAAAACAAAAAAAAGTAATAGAAACAATGAAAAAGCAAGGAAACATAAGAGTGCCTTTTTCAGCATACTTAGTAGACCAGCAGCCTGTCCTGCAGTACCTTCCTGGAGTCATTACCAAATCTTTTTTAAAAGCCTCCGTGTAATTGAGGCTGGGACAAAAACTGGAAAGTGCAGATAGAATCTGAAACCTTCAGAAATGCACACCAGTTGTCTTATCAGTGAGCACATGCTGAGAAGTGATGTCAAGCGCACAACTACTGAATCAGTGAGGAATTTGTTAGAAAAGATAATCAGGAAGAATTTTAATTTACCTTTCAGTGTTTTGAGTGGCACCTCAAACAAGAAACTTGATTAAAAGAATCACTTGCAATTCTTGAAGATGCTGCAGAAAGATGCTGCCACAGATACAGATTCCAGGGCACTGATTTGTATGTTAATTGGATTAAAAATAACACCAAGTAGCAGCTGAAGTAAGACTTCTTACTTTAGCAGTGTTAATAAAACTGCTGTTGATGCATATACTTCACCAGCCACCTTCCACTCCATGACAGTGTGCCATGAATAGATTCATTCCCAGTTCTTGTGATATGCCTAGCAGTTAGGACATTAGCTTCAAAATTTGAGCAGAAGTGAATCCCCCCCATAACAAATGATGTCATGAAAGTAGGAGGGGGGCAATGGGAGGCCAGGAGGTCTCCTCAACTGGCTACACTTTGCCTTGTCTGGAGGAAAACACAGGTGTAGTGTTGGGAGAAGGTACAACCATCCTGGCCCTCTGCAGCTAGCAGCATGCTGATTCTAAACCTATTAGACTGGAGACAACTTTATCTTAGATAGTTACAAATTACCTTCTACCAATAAATTTAAGGCATCCCTGATGACAAATATCTTCCTCATCTCCAAAAACCACTTGGTTATAAACGAGGTCCCACATCTTGCCCACATAACCTCTTGCAGAAAACTCCTGAACTCTCATGCTGCCAGTGGCTGCAATTCTTCATTGACATAAATCATCTCTATTTTAGATTCCCTGTCCCTCTGATTTATGGCTTTAAGAAAAATAAACATGAGTTAAGGAAATATGGGAAAAGAGTTAATGAGCCAACCTTAACAGCTTTGACCACATGCAAATACTGCAGCCAATTGCCATTTCTCTGCCAGCTGATAACAAGAACAAACATGCAAATAGATATGTAGCACTTTTCCTTCTCTTCAGAACCTACAATACTATCCAAAACACCTCACCTAGGGACTTTCAAGATTAACAGCTTTTTAGTGTCATAGTAGCTCTTCGTTTCTCCAGCTATCAAACCAAATTAGGAGTGCAATCTCTTTAAAAAAGTAGTAGTAAGAAGAATCTTGCTCTCTCAGGCTCTTTCTTCATAGTATAACATTCATTGTATGAACTTTAGGCCAGATAGGACTTTTATCATCAGTACACCCTATTTAAACTTACATCTAATTACGTGGATCTGAAAGAAACCCAGACTACTGAAAATCTGGACAGTCTTTCAAGAGAGCATTTATAAAAAAGTTCAGTGAGTTTAATGTGTGTGACATTCCAAAAACCAACACCATCACAACAACAGGTATCCTGACTCTCTCTCATAAGGTGCAGGCTCCAAATACTCATGTGATATCATCAAATACGTCTCCAAACTGGCAAAAAGCAAACAGTTCTAAGAAATACTAATTCCACAGGAACCACGGACTAAGGAAAGTCCAAAATGATAGTGGTTATATAAGAGACTGGATTAAGAATAATCTACAATGATGTGTGGATATTTACAGAAGACTTGGAAGAATAGAGCTTAAAACAATCATTTTTTAAAAAGTTAGTTGTTAAAGGAAACAATTTGCTGTACTAGATTATATTCATGTGACCAAGAAAAAAATGAGCAGTAAAAGAGATCAGGTATTCAATGTTGGCTGGACTCCTATTCTAAAGTAAGATCAGATGCCCCCACGAGCACTTCCTTCCATTCAAGATGTGGCTCCTCCAGGAACACACATGGAAATTTAGTGGCGTCTAATTCAGCTTGAAGTCACCCTCATCGCTAGGGGCTTATCTGCCATTATTCCACTGGGGACGTAACAACTGACTGCATGCGAGATGAACGATTATTTAATGCTTGACTGTTCACTTAAAGGTAACATTTATATCCTATTATGCATCTGCGCAGCCAAACCACATCTGTGATGTAATTCTGTGCTGGTAAGACAGGACGTAGTCAAAAACAAGAAGCTTGCCTTCCTCCCTACCTAAACATTTTGCCTTCTAATAACACTCTCATCCAGCACAGAAATAGGAAGGATTTAAAAAGGACACTAGACTGTTCAAAACTCTTCTTGTGATTTCATTATCTGGGGTCCTGTTTTTGGCATGCCCATTAGATAGAGGCAGGCATTGATAGGAAAGGTCCTTTTCAGGAAGATAAGGTTGCTTGCAACACCCAAAAAGCTGGCATTTCTGCCTCCTTGTTTTACACTCTAGGGGGAGGCAAGGGATGAATGCAGCACGGGGTCATAGCAATCTCACTCAACCCAGATCAAGTTAGCAACTCTATCGTAGACCATAAAAAGCATGCCAGATCTTGCTATTAAAACTCATTGTGTTAAGACTTTACTCACTTCAAGTGGTATTTGATTAAGAAATTGTGAAAGCAACATCTGGAAGAAGAACAAATTTAATGCCGCATATCTCTCAGCGAGCAACACTTCCTATCTTCTCAGGTTTTTTGCAGTCAGTCTGTTGTATCACTGTTCCACACCCAGCCTAAACAAAGGTAAACAAAGCCTGGAAAGAGCCATGCCAGCTCACAGTGAAGGTCCACCTGGCCCAGCATTGTGGAACAGTGTGTGGTCATCCAAAGAATTGCACTATCAGAAGGTAAGTATGTAATGAAGCCTCTCCAGCCTCTGCCAATTTGTGGTTTGGGGATTTTCTGAGACAGGGAGGTGGGTGCACATACACATGTACAACCATCAACTTACAGCCCTCACTGTAAAGTCTACAGCAAAAAAAATCAAAACAAAAAAACAGCTGCCCTTTCTCCCCACAGCATCCATCAACCTTTCAGATTTGTTAGAGCTCTGCTTTTCTGGACATCTTCCTAGCTGGCTTCTTAGGCTTCCCACTCTACTCCTGGATATCATGAATTCCACTTGAATGTTTTTAACATGCCAGAACACTTACTATTTCAATAATGACTTCTCCAGAACTTACTTTTTTTTTATTATTGTGAATGTAATGTTTCCAAACAACATTCTTGATTGCTAGACTCAAACAGTATTGCTGTGATAACCCTGCAAGAACCCTATCTCCTCCTGAGTTACTGTTATCCTTACATTAGCTGGGAGATTTTGAGAAGAAACTGACTTCCAGAAGAATTTGGTTGAAACGAATCATTGCTCACTAGGGCAAATTCAAAGCTAGCATCCCCCTCTGGACAATTGACGGTTCATAGGTTTACACCAACAGCTGGAGACGGTGGCTTGCCAGGATACATAGCTCTGTTCAAGCTACATATGATATTTGTGACATGTTTGAATCAAATTGTTCCTTCTCTGTTTGTAATTATGCCAACAACAGCCACAGCTGGGAAAAGTGAATTGTAGCTTTTATCTTTTGTACAGAAGGTGTTTAAATATTTACCTGATGTACAGCTCTAAAAGAGGCAGTTCTATGATTGCCTGATGCGTTGTATTATATCTGACACCTCTGCCAAACAGAATATGCTTTCATGAGCTATAAAGAATATTACTACTTCTATCACTTTCAGAACCTTCATGACTAAAACGCAGACCTACTACGCAGCAGCACACACTGTACGTAAACCACCAGTCCAACAGCCTTGGCTGTGAAGACCTTCTGCCAAGACCAAATGCACCAGCTGAAAATGGCGCAAAGCAGCACTTTAAGCCAAGGAGGAAATGATTCATGAAACAATAGCAACGACAAAAGATATCACGTGCAGGCATTGATTTCTGGAGAAATTGGTAGGTTAATCTCTTATTATTATATTATTATTTTATACATACTATATATATAAAATAATGTGTATTATCACTTGAATATACCACTAGTGCAAGTAGATGCAGAACCAGAGATCTCGCCTGTATTTTGTAGCAAGCGATAGTGGGATGGCCCCCAAAATTCCTTTCAGACAATCCTGAGCAGAATAAGTCATATATGCAGCATAAAGTCCTTGTGAGTACTATTTTCAGACTAAGACTCTAAAATTTCAACCATAGCATGCAATGCGTGAGACGGTTGTCATGAAAAACATTCCACATTATAAACTACTATTCTAAAAGCACCAGAGATTGGGCCAGGAATTCAAGCCCCAAGTGATATCGAGTGACTTATTATGCTATTTCCTTCTACCAAAGAAATTACATCTTGCAAGAAAAACCAAAACAGATATCCGAAATTGAACAAATTCTATCTGGCAATTAAGCAGAAGGTAAAAGAGCAAAAAGAGGCTGTGAGGAAAGATGGGTTAGGTTTATCCTTTATACTGACACTCTGCTTCCCTCCTTGATGAGCTTGAGAAATATTGCTGTAATCATCATATCAACATTTTTTGCCTTCCAGTAATTATGTCACTGTATAATTGAAGCTCCTGAAATTGATGTAAGCACAAGTCTATAAAACATAATAAAAACCCAAGGGTGGAACTTAGAGTAGTGAAAATCAGTCAAGAAATAAAAGCACCGTTTTTCTTCTTTATCAGAGTAATTGACAAGGTCTGAGGTAAGTTCTCCATCACTGGATATCTTTTATCATGACGTTCTTCCACAAAATAAAGGCATAGATTCAGGGAAGCCCTACAGCTTGAATTAAGAAGGGGACAGTCTAGCTGACTGCAATGATACTCTGACTTCATTCGCTAAGAGTAGGTTAAGTACCTGGAAAAACAGTCTAAGTCAAATACCTTACTTTGCAACAGCTAAATATTTGAAAGTTACCATAGTACCTCAATATTCCCAAGATGTAACACAAGAGGACAAGAAAGGAACCTCTGAAATACCACCTCCAAATGTGGTCACTGCAACACACGCCACTCTACTGGAGCACAAGATAACAAAAATTGAGACAAAATGTCTCTCCCTCAACAAGTAGTGCCCTGCTGAAACTGTTGGCTCTTGATCCGAACTAATAGCAAGCACAGAAATTTGAACTGGCAAACTGATCATCACCAAACAGCAAACAGCAATCCCAGAGGATGTGTGAAGAAGAGGAGTTTTCAGACCAGACAAGTTAAGCACAGGGAAGACTCCAGTAGCTCATCCAACTACTTGATGCACACACTGGTAAGGACACGATGTTGTGAAATTCAAGCCTGATAAATTTCCCACCACTGAGCCAGGAAGTGGAGGGCTGGAGGAAGAAAATACTGCTTTGCCTCTCAAGAAGGTATTACATAAAGTATAACCACACATCTAGAATATTTCAATATTCCCTTACGTTTCACCATGGCATCGGTACCTGTGTATAAGGTATCACCATTACAGGCTCAGCAGAACACAGTGTATCCCTGGAGAAGCTTCTCTCCAGCGTTTTTCTCTCGCACGCACTTGACTCATAAAGACCGACTCACAGGGTACAGGGCACCTCCCAGCTTTCTCGCTCTTCAAGCAAACAGGCAGATTTCCCTAGCCCAAACCTACCACTTTCCCAGCCACAGGTTTTCCCCCTTCCTCTCAGTTACACACAGCAGCTGAACCGAGGTTCCAGGTGAGATAAGCCCTGCCATTACTGAGGGGCAGCATCACACAGGCTTCACACTCAGAAGGTCCGTGGCAGGACCGAGCTGCACTAGCAAAGGGAACGTCTCCCCAGAGCATCTGGGGGCCATATCCAGGCTATTTGAAATGCTGGAGGCACAGACCTGTCAGGCTGCTGTTACAGTCCTATCTGGTGCCAGACACAGGTTTACCAGCAAAAAAAAAAAGCAGCTCAGTCCTCAGCAGAGCATAACCTAATGGGCTGGGAATAGCGAACAATAAAAACGATCAGCATGCACATCTCCATCCTAACAAACCAATATGTACAGAGTCTGTAAACTCTCCTCAGAGAGCATCAGATATACCGTACATCTGATTTACATTTTTCAAGGAAATAACTGAAGCTGTTCAGCTTGCTCCAAAGGCCCAATGGGAAGGAGAAAACCCTCAAGATACCTATGTGGCAGCTCTGCAGCAGCATGAGACTAAACAAATGGAAAGACCTAAAATAGCTTGTGACGGTTTATCATTAATCAGTATGAATTACTTGGCAGAATGCAGTATCTTTCAGTGAACTTGGTGGCACCTTTCCCAAAGAACTAATACAAACACGAGCACCTAGCAAGAGATTCAGGGAACAGGGGAAAAGGGATGTCATCGCTGATTAAGTTGCTGATGGCAAGAAACAAAAAATAACACTACATAGGAAAGCACCTGTGTGGCTGAAAAACATGACTGGCATGTTCCAGCTACTTCATTTGGCAAGGTTAAATTCACCACAGAAGAATCATAACCATACTACGAAACACCAAAGTCTTCTGCATTGCCTCCTTGCAGTCAAACACCGCTTCTCCAGCAGTTTTGTTTATTTCAGCATTTGCCCAGAACAGAGAGAATATTCTGAACCCTTCCTTCCTCTTAAAAAATTACTCATCTATTCACAAAAGAGCATTGCTGTTGAACATATGAAGGTATAAGAATGTAAGAGAGGGGCATTATCTTTCTTCAGAGCCAGTGATAGAACTTAAGACTGCAGACAAAGCTTCCAGCCCAGGCAACCTGTATTAAGCCTACAAAGAAGCCCTTGTGCTGGCAGATCCTGCTGAAGGATCTAAGCACCCATATATCCCATTTTTCCAACTATATGAAATGGTCTAATACTAAATATAACTTGTACATAGGGATCTGGTGATTCAAACTCACAGGATTTATCGTCACAGCTTTCCTGATCTCTGATTTGGACACTTAAATAGATATCAAAGAACTTTTGCTTCAACCCTCAACATTGGTTTTCAGAGGTTACATGGATAGCTGCAGACCTCTTCTATGTTTGCATATGGATATACCTGTAATGCTTCAGTTCCCACTTATGATTACCTTTTGCATAAGGTAGTTTTGCAGATACGTGTCAATATATACATAGGTCATTTACACATTTTATGCATGTTTAAAAGGAAGAGACGAGTTCTAATGTGTTTCAAACCATCACTCCAACTGCTATTAGATTTAAATGGAGAACGTAAGAAGTTCCATGAATGAGCAGACTGAAGACCTTGCATTTGTTAGCCTAAAATCACTAACTCAAATTCAAACAGGCAGAGAAGGTAGCTAGAGTAAAAAGCACCAGAACAAAATAGTTCAGACCAGTCCTCACCCTGCTGGAATCACCCTCATTATCACTTTTGTTCAAACAATATACAATCGTCTTTACATTCTTAAGAAGAATTCAAAAACCATATGTCTGGAAAGCAGTTTGTGACAGTTATGTCATGCTTACATGTAAAAACCCAAGTAAGATACAGTCAGCACTTGTAACATCTCCCAGATCCCACATCTCTAGAAGAGTAAGAACTTTCCTTGCACAAAGGTGTTATAAGACATAACTGCAAACAAAATAAAATCATTTAGATGTTTGAAAGGACTTTGACCTTGATCTGTGGGAAAAAAAAATTAAAATACAGACAGTGCTTAGTGAAATTCTCAAACATTAAAAGGAAAAACAGATTGTCCCTTATTTGCATTGCTCCAGTTATTTTACACAGTCATGTGAAGATGGGTATTACCACAAAATCTGGAGCTGTGTCAAGATGAGCTTTCCGTGAACTGAGGACCCACAAAGTAGAGAGGGGTCACCATTACTAAAGCTTTGTGAATAGCACTAGTCAAATACATGAACAATTGCAAATGCCTCATCAGAGCTATCCAGTGCCACAGCATGAAGACAGCTAAATAGCAGATATCAAAAGTCACCCTTAACAACCATGCTTTGAATCAGTCTTGTCATCAAACTTCATACAGTGATAAAGGTCATTCCATGCAAAAAGTGAGGTTTCAGCATTTCAGGTATTGCTTCCTCCAAACATGGTAAAGGATGAAGTATTTTAATCTATAGCAGCATAAACCACAATTTAACTAATCTTATTTGTAGGAAATTCTCTGTGCTCTGTCTTAGGCCCTAATTTGAGTGAAGAAAACAGTAATAAGCTCTTTCCATCAAATCACAGAAAAATATACTGAACTAACCTTCCATTGTTCCTTGGGAAGCAGTCTCACTACCACGATGTCGCCATTCAGGGCTCTGTTGCGAGCAACCACTCCATCAATAAAGATATCGCGAGTCCCATCCTAGTCAAAGAGGAAGAAAAATAAATGCCAGAGCAAAACATACTAAGTTATAGTTGGTATGAGGTTTAAAACACTATCAAAAAAGACACACCCTGGTGAGACAAACATCCTGCAGTAGTGCACAGAAATGAAATAGATTCACCACATGCCCTTCAATATGCAATATCTTTCAGCAAATAAGCTCCTTCATATGTTTGTGCCAGCACAGTAGTCCCACGGTATTTATTCAACACAGAGCCAAGCCCTCAAAATGTATTGTCTGCAAACTGCTCAGTTCCTCTACAATTACTCTTGGGAACGGGTAGAGAGTTTTCTGCAGGCACAGTTCTTCACATATTAAGTTCCCAATTCAAGCACTGTAAAAGCTATTGTTCAGAACATGTTTAAAAGACAGCCTCTGCAAAGTGCCCTGTGCAGAGCTGCCTGCTGCTCTCCTGGATGAGATGGGAAAGCAGGGTAGGAGGGACAAGCAGTGCAGGAGGGACAAGCAGTGCAGGGACCGGCAAGTCAGTCTGTGAAGTGGACAGAGGCTGAGGATGCAGTTTCTTCTTTAAATGAACTAACACCTATATTCTGCATTTGGCGCAACTAATGTTAGAACAGATTCAAAAAAATGGTGACTACAGATGCCAACTGCAAGCCAGAAGATCATCTACTGTAACAGACATGTTAGGACACCTTTTCTCAATACTCTTTGTTAACATCCTTGCACAAGAGCTTCTACTAATTGTAGACACTATGATTATCCACCCCAGACATGTTTGGCTTTCTGCTAATCTAGATGTGGATTGGAAGATTTTCTTCATGGGGTGAATAAGATGAAGCTTTCTGAAGATGCCAACACAGAGGTTTTGTTTTTTAAAGGACTGCCAATTTTGTCCCTTTTTGTCTAATTATCTATAGCGCTCTTGCTGCTTTCATTTCTATTTCCCCATAATCCGGTATATGAAGAATTCCATGCATCTGTTTACAGCACCACGAACATGTCAAACAATGTGAGTGTTTAGTTTCAACATGAGCAGTCAAAATAGTTTTTCTACAGAGAGCTATCTTTCCATCATTTTGAAGTACAAAAAAAGAAGATGAGTTTCTTTAGATTAGAACTTCATTGTCTTTCAATGAAAAAACAGCCTCACAAGAATTAAAATCTCAGTCACAACTTTAGTGGCTTCTCAGATACACAATGCAATCAGGACTACCAGTCTCCAAGAAAAACTTCTTTTATAACCTGAAAACATGAAGCCTTAATATCACATAAATATCTTACTCTGCTTAGATACCAAAACAATAAAACGGCAGAATCCTGCCATGATGTGAAACTAAGGCCATCCTCCAAGAGACCAAATTACTCTTAGAAAGAAAAGCAGCAGCAGCTCAACAGCTGTGTGAAAGCTGCCTCCCATGACAAGATGCAGAAAAATTGCAAAGCCTCTTGGACCAACATAATTCAAATTGGAAACTGTTCTTTTCAAAAAGCCAGATTTTTTACACATGGTCTTATTCCTCATCTCTTCTCGCCCTCTCCCTTCTGCCCAAGCTCCCTACCTAAACCCACCACATGTATAAAAAGAAAAGTTCAGTGTCACTTTTTAAGGAAAATGCCCACTTGCCCTTTTTTTTTCCTATACATGCAGCTGCTCTATGCTACAGGACACAGGCTGGCATTCACGATAATTTGTTCTATACTTTTTTCCTGTTTTCTTTCTCCTGTGTCCAAGAAAATGGAAGGCAGACCCTTTCCCCTACTCTGTTTAAAGGTGCCTGATGTGTCACACAACCTAGTTAAAGCTTCATCTCTATATTATGCAGGAGCCTGGTCTTGAATTGCAGCCATTCGTGGTTAATCAATATACCTATATATACATATATAATACATATATACACACACACCCCTATGTTACTGCAGTTAATTTCAGCACCTGCAACAACAGCCGTAATTAGGAGTTTGCCATCAGTTTTGGTTTTGCCCCCTGAGGCAAGAGACATTTCTGTATCTAGCACTCAGCCAGTGATTCAGGGTGAACTTACATACTTCCAAGAACACCTGCATATCTCCCTTTTTCCTTCAGTGTCCCCAACTCCACACAGCAGCACTTCAGATCACTAATGCAGTTAAAACGGCACCGAATTACAACAAAACAATCCCTTGCAAAGTATCATCTGCTGCCCAGGTGCAATGGCTTCAGGACTTTGGCAGCCCCCTCCAGGGAGCAGGGTGCTGGTACCACTCAGTGGCCATCTGTGAATATCAACGGCAGTACCCTCTGTCCCCGTCAGAGAGGAAGATCCGCTGTCCTGTCATCTGCTCCAGAAGTGTGTTCCACAAACAGCCCAGCCAAAGACCCTCCGCCTCTCGTGCTCAGGAGTATCTTTCTTTAAATTGACAATGCTATCATTTCAAACATCACACTGCTGTGAGCAGGGAAGACACAAGACATGAGGCAGAGATTTAAATGCCCGTGCCCATTCTCTAGGAGGTTTTTAAGAGAAAGGCTCTAGGCCTTCCCTCATTTCTTCATGCAACAATGAGACAGACAGAGCACATTTGCAGCAAGAAACACCCTGGGACTTCTGGTGTGAAAAGGTGAACAGCTGTTGCATTTGAACTCCATGAAGCCGTAGCCAAGTAAGAGCTGAAGGGAAAGGGGTACAAGTGCCCTAGTCAACAGCAGGAGAGAAAGGGTGATTTTTCACAGCTGTAGCTCTTGCAGCATCTGGCAACAACGGGAAGTTCTGCAGAACACTAAGGCTGCAAACTCTCCTGATACCCTCAGTGGCAAATACTCTTATAATGAAGGATAAGCTTCCTAAAGCATCTGTCAAAGTGAGGACCGTGCCCACACCAGCCAGACTCATCTTCATCCAGGTGTTGATTCTGCTTGTTACCAGGAACAAGGCTGGTTCTAGGATTCAGGTCCACAAAGGGAAATAAAGTAGAAAGACAAGTGAGATAACTTCAGCTAACCCTCCTTTGCAGAACAGCAAGCAATCTTACTGCACAAGGCACCAGGGGTGATTAGGGGTAAAGCTTCACATTCAATTAAACTCACATGAGTAGCTGGATTTCACATTTCACCACGTACTTTGTAGTTTCAGAGAATATATTTACCAGCTTACACTTATCACACCTCTAAGGCCACCTGTAAAGAAAGGATCACAGTTCCTTGCTCACTTACACTCAGTGCTAGTCTGCTGATGAACCAGAGAGTTGCTCTGTACTTCTTCCTTTAGTTCACATTAAGAATCTACTTCATGCACCCACGACCTTCCTCCACCTCTTTAATGCCAGTCTTCTCTAACACAGGGGGCTCCAAAACATTGTCCCCAGTGAATATAGTGAACTGACACCGCCACAGATTTCATGGCTTTCAATCCAAGCTCCAACACAATAGTGCTGTCAGCAGCAGGGACAACAACAGAGTCAGTGTTTCACTGCCTTGGTGCAGACCCTGCCTTCTCTACCGCACACCAACAAAACATTTTAATATGAAATCCTCTCTCTCATTGATAGTAACATTTTGACCAACTCAGTTCCAGATAAAACGCTTTGGCTGGGCCAGCTGTGAGGTCACCTTCCTTACTGGAAGTCCTTGAAGTTGCAAGATCCCCTCTTTCTGTCAAAATAAGGAAAGAAGAGAGAAGAAGCACAAACCAGTCCCATGTGACAGAAGCACATCGCAAGCCAACCAATATACAGTTAGTGCAAAAGCGGGCACATGAAAAGGAATCATGCATATTATTTCTGGAATGACTTTTCAAATTAGCTCATGCAGCAGATCGAAAATGGAGAGCATATTTGTTTAGGGAAGATTAACTTAAATCAGTGGAAAATCTATAAAACCTCTTTAGCCATAAACCAGGGGTTTACAATTACGCTGCGTGGTGGTCCTCAAATCTGAGCTCAGCTGGCTTCTGTGGGACCCAGTGGTATCCCCAGTTTCAGCACAAGTTAAGTAAGTAGTTCTTTGAGGTATGAAAAAGCAAGATTTGTTTGGGAATATCTGATTTAAAAGAAAATCCAGATCATGTTCATTTATTCCAACTCATTCACCTCTGAGTGACCTTTCATACACAGCATAACTCCTATCTTAATGCACCTTTACTTATGAACTTCAAAGCATTATAAAATTACACTTACTGGAGATGGAATGAAGGCTTCATGGTACTTCTTAGGATTTATTCTCAAGGGTCCCTTAAAAAAAGAGAAGAAGGAGAAAGATTATGCCTGAATCTTATTAATTTTATATAGCATCAGTTAAATTAGAGAGCTGTGGGTAATATATCTACTGTGAAACATGAGAGATACATCTAAATTTCCATTATACATTTCAAGTCTTGACAACTTAGCATCCAAGCAATTTCTAGCCAAAAGGCAGCTTCATGATAGGCTTAAGCTGATCTACTGCAGTCTGTCATGGAAGAGATGTTGAATCATTAGTTGTTGCTGCTACTGGATGAACTAAAGATACAAGCACTCCTGTTTCCTCCACACATTTTCTGCTGAGCATCCACCAACTTCATTAAAAACACAGGCAACTGAAACAATTTGTTTTGCTCTGCTTTGGAAAAGGAGAGTGTTGGCTTTGCTTATGTTGGAGAACAGGAGGAAAAAGGAAAAGCTGACCTGCTGAGGTTGCATGGCAGCAGGTGTGAGCCTTATGGGGCTCTGGCTGTTTAGGCTGTTCCTGCAGACAGACAGTAGTAATAACTCCATGGTAAAGAACATTTTCAAAGATGAATCAGAATAATTTTCCAAAAACAAACATTTCAGGTCTACAGCATTAAATTCTGTTTAAACACTTTCACAGTCAATCTATCTTAAATACATTTGAAACTCTATCATCTATCCATTTCTGTTTTGTTATCTGCCAACTCAAAGTTCAAGTCACCTGCAACAAATTCACATCATCCCTCCAAAGTAAATCAACCAGTTTCGCTGCTTGCACTCAGGTCCATCCAAGAATAAGGGAGAGCCAAACAAGGAGTCACAGGCTTTGCAACAGTGCAATTCCCATCCCAAAATGGTCCTGGGAATTGGGATTCATGTGCCTGTAGTTAAAACTGACAGCATTTGATTCTTATGGAAATACAGCCTTGATAACTAGATATCTGCCTTAATACAGGTGTTCGCTTTGTGATGAAAATTTAAAACTTTCTCCGTTTGTGCATTTGAAATAATGCTGGCCAATTTGTTATATGAACAGATTCCATCTGTTTGCACTTCTGTATTAAGCAATCATAGGAACCTCTCACAGGAATTGCTTCCTTAAAAATTTACTGCAGCATATATATATATATACATTTTTTTTGTATTCTGGAAAACACTCTGATGATAGGAAAATAAAGCTGATTACATGTGAAAGTTTTGCTGCCTTGTAGAAGAATTTGCAGGCTTATGACAGTTTTCCATGGTTTTTATTTGCTTAAGTTTGGAAATACTAGCACCATATATTGTATATTCTTTAGGCATTATTTGAATACTTTGCTGTGATGCTTTATTTTCTGCCTTATATAACTAATGTCAATGAGCACACTAGCCACATGGCAAGCACAACCCAGGACAACAGCAAGAAAACAAAAACAACCCATTGGGAGCAACTGTGGGGATACTTTACGCTTTATGATACTTTATGGAAAACTCAATGGTCTTTTTCTCCCTTATTTTCCAGAATCAGCCATTAAAAACAATACACTGTTAGTAAAGGAAGCTGCTATGGAGAGAAAGGAAAAAATGAAGAGGGATGGTTGCTCTGCTTGACAATGAGTTAAATAATTCCCATACCCAGACTCTACTCAACAGCACAAAGCAGATGAGGGGATATCTTGTGTTACTCTGGAGAACCCTATTGAATAGTTTGGGACAGCTGTCAATCAGCCAGGTGCAAATGCCCATTATGCGTGTGAAAAATCACATTTTGTGCCCATGGCCCAGAAGGCGCCAAAGCGGCTATGTGCACATGGATACCCAGCTCAGGCAAACACACACAAGAAAGTGTTACTGTGTTTACAGTGTAGCAGGTTTCTCTACATATTATCTGTACTACCTAATTATGATCACCATTAGAATTCTTACGTCAAATAGCATTAAAATAATTCAGCTCTTTCCTTTAAGCAACGAACTCCCAAAATTTATCTTAGAAAGCAGATGGGCCCTATTATCTGTGCCTATGAAAATCCTATTTACAATGTTGTACATTTCACGCTGTGATATCATATCTGGAACCAGTCACTCTCCCCATCTGCAACGAACAACTGTTCTCATATGTGTATTAGGGGGTGAGGATCTGGCTGCAGAGTCCCATGATGTCACACTAATGTTGTATTATTTTACAATAGCTCACGAATAATAGCTGCTATATTTATCAGTGTTTTTATGTCAGTAGGGCCTTTGTTTTGAAAGGGAAGAGAAAGGTTTGGAGGAAGGTTTCTAAAACACTTTCTGATGATTCAAGTCAGCTTCACACAGACTTGCCAAAAAAGTTTCTAACCTTATTAAGCTTCCCCAGCAAGATACAAAAAGATCATGATTTCTCAAGTTCCCCTGCTAGAACCAGAACAGTCAATACCCAAAACTAAACTTCAGTCTTCTGAAATCAAGCAGTTCGTAACAGTTACCATAACACATACGCCACAATTGGTTTGTACGTGTCAAATAAAAAAAGATCAGGGTTCAAGTACCTGCCTGCTACCAAGGCCACCTTTGTAAAAACAGCCCATGAAAATCAGGGCAACCCCAGCCTTTACACACACAAAGGAACAGCTCTCCAAGGAAAAATATCCTCTTGATGGCAAAGTAGGCTGAGCACCTCTGTGTGCTGCGCACTCTCACTCCGCCTGACCCCAGCAGCCCTGCAGGGAGGGTCTGGGAGACGCTGGAAGCATGGAGCAGACATGAGTTTCTGGCTGGCGCTTCAGAAGATGATTACGGTCCTTTGGGTCAATGTTCCTTAATACATAACCTGACTTCATCTGTTGTGTATGGCCAACACCATCCGGTTACGTAACTCCACAGAAGTTATTCAATCTTGTTTGCCTTCAGACCAGCGTCTGTGATTCCAATTAACCTGATACGCTTGGTGTTTGCTCACTGCAGACAGCTTTATGGGCAGGGAAGTAGGAAGTCTATGCACTCTCAAGCACCTGTGGTCTGATCCCTTGTCTTGTGGAAGGACACTCCTGCACATATCCCTTGATTAAATGAATCCAGGAATCCTGCAGGGCACACTTCTCCATGCCACTTACTGCAAATCGAATTATGTCAGATACAGTACCAGAAGTCATTAAGACTATTACTATTGACAGACATCAGTGCCCATAAAGATACACTTTTGTTCTTCCTGATCTAGGACTGCTTAATCTTCACGGTGCTCGTGCTTCATCTAAGAGATCTCCCACATCTGCCAGTAGTTTGGGCTTTCAAGCACATTTAGTTGCAGTGCTCCTTTGCCAGGGCCCAGCAGCATCCTCTGAGTTCACAGTAGGGTCTCTCCTCTCTGAGATCTTGCATGTTCTCACGCCAGCCAGATCCAGTGTTTCCAGGATGTTCCAGGGGACTCCCCTGCTCAGAGCTGTGCTTCTGACTGGCTAGCACTCAAGTTTGCTCAGGACCAGATTCAGACTAGTAGGTTTCTTCTGCTCTTCCGCAGGTTCTTCTGGAGCATTTTTGCACCATGCCAGACTAATGGCCTACATTTTGGGATTAACACAACAGGCATTTGTTGACTATTTCTCCTGCCACTGTACAGAGCAGTGCTGAATATTTGCCCATTCATTAAAGTTGCTTTCAGGATCTCACCTACCCTGTTTGAAGCTGCAATGATGAGATCATGAGAATGAATGAGTCGAAGATGAGAAATACTGAGCTGGGATGCCCGTGATCTGACACTCAGCCCTAAATGATTAAATCCAGATTGTACAGCCTCAGCTGCTTCCCTGAGACATGGAACTGGGTGAAAGGAAAACAGCTACAGCCTAAGAAAGCACGTATGACTCTTCCAGTCACACAGCACATGACCTGGAATAGACACTACGCACTTACAAGAATTAAGGATTCTTTTGCCAGACAGTATGCAATCCCAGGTCTTCTGGGACTTAGTATTTCAATGGGATTCTCAGGTAGTAGCCATAGTCTGATGTGCCTAATCTGCAGCTGCAATCGACCTCACCAGCAGTCTACACACACTGTACTTAATGCTATCAGGCTGCATTACCAAACAGGTGCCAAAACCACTCCTGAAGGTAAGGCAAAAGCTTTAGTTGCTGCCATATGCCACTGCAGCCATCTAAAATCAAATGAGGGGACGTCTCAGCTCAAGGCTCACATTTCTTCCCTCACCACTTGCTTCCCAGTGTAGATGCCTACAAGACTCTTTAAAAAGGAACTAACCTGGGGCCTGGGTAGCCCAGTGGGCCACGCTGATAATCAGCTGGGATATACTGCAGAGTCATTTTTCTAAAAGATAAGAGTTGATCAGATTGGTCTTCAGGAGGGAATCAGGCTATCTTAAATGCGGAATTCTCATCACACAACAGAAATTATGCCACTATTATAATAGAATTACTATACAATTGTAACAAGAAATCAGAAAAAAAAGGTAGGTGATGCCATTTGCAGCTTTGAGGTACTGACGAAAATATCACAGCCTCACCGGCATTACAGCACAAATTAAACAGCAACACACCAATGGGTGTTTGGGTAAACGATGCCTCAGCACGAGTATCTGTCATGCCCTCGCAGACTTCTACCTGCCTTTTCCCCAGCCAATCTAACCTCACTGGGATGCTGGGTGTGTCTTGAGCATTACACCATGACGAGGACTATTACAGCTGCTATCGTATGGCACTTCTGCACCTCAGTGAACCTCAGCCCTGCCTGCTTTTATGCAAAACTCCTTCTGCAGTCCAGCTACCCACACAAATAGCAGGTCCACCGGCACATTTTGCTAGATATTGGGAGAACTGCTGCTTAATTATAGCTCCAATTTTGCTGCTCCAAATGGAAGCAGCAAGTCTTTGACTGATGGGCAGAATCTGCAAGATGACAACATGCTAGCTGTTCAAGGCAAATAACCATAAGCACACAGGCAATCGATTTGCTGTACCATCACGGGCTCTTGTGCTCCATCTACTATCTGTGCCTTACTTCAGTAAACTACACTGTCAGAGGTTGGGTCAACCCTATGACCTTAGAGGAGCACAAAGAAAATTATGCAAGTAAATCACAGGTCCAGCACCACTGGCCGGCCGTTAGACATTAATTTAGCCAGTTGTATTGTAGTTTATAACACTTTACTGTAATGCCCTCGTAGGCACAGTCCTATAAGACCTCAGGGACCACAGCATTACCTGCATCTTTTTTTTTTTTCCCTCTTCCCAGAAGTCTACCTTCCACAAGAGAAGTTGACAGAAACAGATTGAAAAGAGAAAAGAGTACATCTGGAAGAGAATGCATCTGCATCTCACTGCTGAGGACTAATGAATATCTTTATGAGGAATTTCAGCAAGAAGTATCTTGCTAACGGCAGTCATTTTCACTTACACAAAGACAGGCTGCCAGCACCTGCTGTGTTTTTCATTGTCATTGGTAAAAGTAACAAAGTCTCCACAATAATCAATATTGTGGCCCACAGACCATCCAGCCCTGCAATTCATCTAGCCTGTGGATCAGGAATTTTACAGAATATACAATCAAACCAAAAACTGTACTGTAGCTGGACATAAAAAGTTCCACTCCATTTCTAGAACCTCCAGAGAAAGCATCTACAAGTGGTACATCAATTCCCTGTCATGCAATTAACTGACATTGACTTCCAACAATTGCCTGTGATTTCCACAGACTTATCACATAAGCATGGTCATTCTATGTTCCAGGCACCTGAAGTAGCTCTCCCCTTTTCAGTCCTGATGAAACATCTTCCTTTGACATGTAGGCTTCAAATATACTCTTCTTCCTCCCTCGAGTGGGTTTATTTCGATTCTTTCTATCACCTGATGTTGGGACAGCAGCATAGGATCCTCCTGCAAACAGAAATTCGTAAGTGTTATCCTGCCCACCAAACTTGTCTATGTATCTTAACAGCAGCTGTACAAAAGCTCTGTACTCAAAGCTGAACTTTTGAAAAGGGTTTGCCTAGAAATATTGGCTTCAGAGCACTGAAAATCCTAGAATGACCATATTTTACAAATAATTAACAGTATTTTACAGCTCATCTTAGAGTTAAGAGCATTCATCCCAGCCCATCTTTTAATAGCACTTAGCACATGCTTCAAGGCAGCTTATTCCTGAAGCGTGTACGCACTCTGCTTTAATACCTCTGGGAGTTCCCAGTTGTCTAGGATTTATTCTGTCTGAATTGCTCATTGTTTCTGTCTGCGATTCAGAGAGTTGTCTCTTCCTATCGAAGTTCTGGGGAGCTCTTGTAGATTCAGAGTTGTTTCTGGTCCTTGCAAACCCTCTCTTTTCTGCACCTGAAATGAAACACAAGTTTGAAATAACAGGAGGGATGAGAACCCCATCGCCAGCTCACGGTCCTGGTGAAACTCATGGTCTGCAGTGCTTCAGTACAAGTCACAATTGTGAGTCATGCTCTTTATCCAAAAGAAACGATGTCTTCATTAGCTCATTTGTAATCTGTTGGCTCTTCATGCCTCTTAATCCACCACTAACTTACTTTAGCATAAATGAAACTCTGGAAATTACAATATTAAAGTTGGATAAAACCCTTCCAAAATCCTGGGAAATTCATTAGAGCATATAAAATGTGAAATTGTTAAACTGTTTCCAAAGCCCCTGCCTCCACCCCATTAAGCCCCCAAATAGTGAGAAAATATAACTTCCCTGTGACTTGCATTTAAAATTAAGTAGTTCAGGGAAAAAGAAAAAAATCACAACAACCCACCCCAGACTAATTAACTTTTGAGCTACCAGAGGCAGCATTGTACAGAATGACACTGCAAGGAAATGCCAAGGCTCCAAATGCCCAGCCTGCTCAGAATAGGCCACGATCATACGAAAATATTCTGCAAAGACTCACCCCTTCCTTCCCTGCCATCACCTCAGACCCTTCCCTACAGCCAGGAGAGCAAGCAGCAGCTTCCAAAGCGTATGCCAACGCTGTTCCACGGATCAGCACATTGGAATGCAACCCAGCGCCGTGCAGCTGCCCTCTTGGCCCTCCACCTGGATACTGAACATGTCATCACAGCTTTGCCTTCCAGCCCCTCCTGGCTACGCTCCCTGGGTCCAAGCTTGTACCTGCAAGTCAGAAAATGTGCAATGCCAACTTATTTGCTAAGGGGCTATCCAAGTTACAAGGCTTTTTTTTTTTTTAAAAATGTACTGTATCCTTCACAATCTAAATTGGAAATTGCTTTATGGAATTAAACTAAAGCAGCAGGAAGAAAGGGTAAAAAAACTACTTCAGCAGACAGCTTTAAATATACAGTACAATAAGAAAAATCTGCTACTTTACCCAGTCACAGACAGAAAGCAACTTCCACATATAATAGGCAAATCAGGGGAGGAAGGAGAGATCCTCCTAATTCAAGAGAGGAAAGACCAAGACAAGAAGTGGGACAACTTGAGGTGCTGGCTCAAACCAGCCCAGGAGAAGATCAAATGCCACAGCAGTATCTTCCAACTGGACACTGAAATGAAGAAGGAGCCTACGTGTTAAGTAAAGATAAGGATAAGGGCAGTGTAGTTTGGCCTCTTCTACATGATCAGCCATTTCATACTCTGCACACGCTTTCACAGAGGAGACTGAGGGAGGCTGCAGCTGTGACACGACAAGAGCACAACTGCAGATTTAGATTTCAACAGATACAAAAGAGGCAGTATTACCTGTATAGACCCTATCACACGGAACTAAAATTACTTGATTTGCAAATGCCTAACTAACTGATTTGCAAATGCCCTAAGGGTCAAGAGATTAAGTTCAATAACAGAAACTGAAAAGTACAGGCTAGAGAGATCTGAGCAGAAAAGCATTTGAATTGGCAACACTGTTGGCTCTGGAGAAGTTTTCAAAGACATTTTCAGGAAGGAATCTTACCTAAATTGCAACAAGAGAACGGGAAGTGGGATCTTAGGAACACTATTAAAAGAGCAAGGCGCTAGACTGATCACCCAGAGAGGTCATGCAATCTGCCTCATTGGAGTTTCTTAAAAATAGGTGAGACAGATGTCTGTCAGAGCTGGTCTAAAAAGAGTAGTTTTTTCCTTGAGGTAGTGCAATGGATTACACGAGCTCTTAAGGCCCTCTCAAGCCCTCGTTTCTATGACAGCAAGTCACAGAAAATACTGCTATGAATTTAAGAACTCGGGATAAGAAAGCTAAATCTTGACATGTAGTTAAGGAGGAGCTGAAAAGAAGGCAGAAAATTAAAAAGCGGGGAAAAAGAGCAAAAGTGTCTAGTAAGTTTGGAAGTGAGCTGGGAGCCCGAATCAGCCATGGTAGAGCAGAGCTGCCCCAGCACTTGCCGTGGCTGTCATTTCAGAAAGTCCTGGGCCACTACTGCCAAAAATAATGCACAACAGCAAAATGTGAAGAAGCACCTTTCCATGCCAAAAGGTAGACATCAGAGGCACTTGCATAATTCCAGTACTTAAGCCTTTGGTTTGCTCTTCAGAGGTCTTTTTCATCTGTTCAGACTTGGACACAAATTCAGAGAAAAAAATTTACTCAAATGAACAAATTGTGCTTCAACATAGCTGGCTTGCAAGCCAGCTTACACACAGCCACTTTGGATAAATATTTGACCGCGTTGGCCTTGACATTTATGGCTAAACAAAAACACCCCTGTTACAAAGCCACAGACAACTGTCACAATTAGCATTCAACTGGAACACATCTGATTCCGTATGAGTGTAATTTCTTGGGTTTCTCTTTTTAAAGAGGAAGGAAAACCACAGGTTGCCATCTGTTTCAACTAGACTCAATATTTGCCTCTTTTATACACCTGTCCCTTAAAATTGAAAGTTAGAAATATTTCTCACAATAAGCTTTTCTGCTGTCCCCGCTAACCAGCATTAATATTCTGATGGACAGACATCATTCTACAAAGCAAACTGTAACTTGACAAAACTCTATAGATAGCATGGGATATATTGAGACTACTCTTTCTGAAATAACTGCAATCATGAAATTAGTTAAACTCTGTTGCAACAGCAGGTGTGGCAGGAGTTCTATCTTGGTACAGTTGCGTAATTTATAAGATAACAAAACTGCTTTGGATAAGGAGCAACACATAGATGTCAAAGTAGGAGCACATTCCCGGCATTAAAATATTCAATGACTTAATAAATAAGTAAAGAAATAGCATAAAAAAATAAAAAGAACTTCAGTAGAAGGTAGACTAAAGTGCAGTGGCTGGGAGCTGAGGGTGCTGATAGATCCTGCCCGAGCGTTGACGCACCCACAATGCACCAAACATATGCATGTGCAGAACCACTCAAGCTTGAGCGCGGAGCAATGCTAACGCAAGCAAGACACAGACGTATCCACAACACAGCAAATACAACGTGCTCAGGTCCGTGCATCTGGCTGCACGGATGGTGTGCAACTGCTCTTGTGGATGCAGTCCCTGGGAGTGCCAGATGCTGTGATGTTTTCAGCAGGAAATAACACAGGAGGAACAATCCAAGGAAAGGTGGCTGACTGTTCCTTACCTGAAGTCCTCTGGAGGGAGACTTAGCTTGAAACAACCTGGCCACCTATACCAGGCACAGAGGCTCCCTGCAAAGGTGGCAGAGGAGCACCTGAGCAGAACGAGCCAGGAATTCCACACGCAGAGCAGGGAAGCACCTAAATCCAGCCAAGGGGAAGAAGCACTTTGGGAAACGGAAACACACAACTCCCACCTTCATGGCTAGAGAGGCGTGCAAAGTGTGTGGCTTTAAGAACGGGCCACAATCAGTGACTCGCTGTGATTCCGATGCAGGCACCGCAGAAGGAGCAGAAAAGATGGAGCTGGAGGCTGGCTCCAGCCCAGGAGCCCACAGCCCGGCACCCCACGCAGCAGCAGCACCAGCACGCTGAGCTCTGCTGCAAGGCCAGTGCTGGACCCGAGCTAGAATCCCACCCATCACACTTCAGCTTCATCACAGCAACGACGACGTTGCGCAACAGCACTTTTTGGTCTTTCAGCCTATCAGTCTTATTTTGGGGAAAAAAATGCAGGCAGGCAGCTTCCCAGAATAATTGATCTGCCTTACAGTAAAAGAGGAGGTTAGATGTTTTAAATCAGCTTATTTTGACATAATTCACACAAAATCACGCTACAGTTTAGGTTTAAGAAACTATTGCGTTTAATTATTTTACATCTATTAGTCAGTCGATCAACTAGATGGTCAACTAAATCAACTAATATGTTCGACTAAACATGAACTTAGCAAGGCCAAAGAGTCTTTAATTTTTAGACTAAAATTTGCATATTACTTTATTTAAGAAAGGACCAAGATCCTAAATTTGATTTGCCAAGAATAAAGCATTTCCAAGTGCCCACTAACACATGACAAGCTATTTGATTACTACCAGCAGAAGAGGAAAGTATTTCTTACTGAATTCCTATTAGCACATGCAAGACTCCTTGGATACCACTCATCCAGGATCCAGCATCAACTAGTTTTACTTGAAAGATCCAAGTAAATTCCAGTACATGGTCACCTCGGTGCAGCGCTCCCTTTCCTGTCAAAGGACATCTACTTTATCACTTGGCTTTTTTCCCTCCAACTGAACTTCCAGCTCTGTCACCACCTACATGGTTTACATTTAACCCGGCTCTCCTGGCGTGGGCAGGACCGCCTGAGAGCACCACGACCTCTGTGCAGTCAGCTGGAAACTGCCCCGCAGCTTCAGGAATCCCACCCCGCAGCAGCCACCTCAACGTGTAATGGTTCCTTGTCTTTTAAAGAAAGAAATGATGTTGAAAACGTTGAAGGGAACTATATCCACCATTATTATGAACTTGTTCAGCACTAAATACTTCCGTCTACTGCTTACCGTTATCAGCCCACGGCTGGGCATCAACGCTTCCGCGAGCTCTGCTATTGCTAAGGGGATTTTCCATTGCTTCCCAGCGTTAGATCACGAACAACTTGTGCAAAGGAATCTTTCAAATACCATCACTTATCCAGCTAGCATAAGCATGAAAAGAAACAGAAGCATATCCCAGAACTGATAACATGCAATAGAACAATTTGTTATCAGCTAATGAGACACTCTCAACACATGGTTACTAAATATTTGTCTGTATTCCTACGATGTTTCACTTTATTGCTGACACATTTTGATGACTTAAGCCAATTTCCTCCAAACCTTCCAAGAGGTTCCCTGACATCTAATTCTTCAAGACAGCCCAGCTATGCACTTACTAAACCACTGTAAGGATACACCCATGAGCTAGAGAGGGCACAGCAGCCATCCATGGTCACTGCCCACCCCCAAACGCAGGATTGACCCACTAAAGGCAAGGAGAACTACTCCGATGCCAGCCCCTGCTTAGTCCTGCACTCCCGTTTCAGTCGGGCTAAGTTAAATGAAGCATGTTCCTTCTCATCCTTACTAGGGGCCCCAGGAATTAGAGTCCAACCACGCAACAGCCCGAAGCACCATCTCACAGATCTCTAAGTTCAAGTTGGCCCTTTGGCTCCTGGCAAAAGTTGTAAAGCAAATTTTAGAAGCCATCAAATTCAGTCTCTTAGCAAATGAATGCCCTCTATTACCCACCAAGAAGTCCTGCCTGCAACTTTACATCACTGTGGAAGCGGATGTGTAGCCGGGCATATTAACAGCCTCGGTATGAAAGTTCAGCCTACAGAAACTCTGCCCGGTTGTGCAAAGATATCTAGGACCCAAAAAATCCCTAATCCTACACAGCCCGTGACCAACCCATCCCAAGTGGATCTAATTGTCAGCTTTGACAAGGGGGGGAGGCGGCTGCTGGCTGGTAACTCCAGGTAGGCACAAACCTCGTGTTGACGCACCTGTACCAGGCAACCACACATTTCTTTCTCCAAGGTCAAATAAACTCTACCAGCAAAAGCACACTGCCTGTACAAACTGCATTAACATCAGGGAGGTTTTGCTAGGATCCCCACATCGTCCCCTTTCATAGGCTTAAACAGGCAATGTAAAAGCTAATTGATATATTCTGCTGCTGGAAGGAGACTCCTAAAGAATTCCCTCTCAGAAGCCAAAAGCTGAAACATGTTTGTTATATTGTTTTTAATATCTAAAGCACTAGCAACATGCAGTATGTGCCATATTATAGAAGGGACTAAACCAGAAACTCCAAGCACTTACATGACTACTATAATATCCAGGATCAAATTACCGCACACAGGCAAAAACAACAAACACCGACCGATCTCAAATGCAAGCTATGACAACAAAAACACTGGTCGTAGACAGGTCAGAAGTAACTAGCTATTTATGCTTTCAAAAATATTTTGTGGATTTAAGAGATCAAATGTCCCACTAATGGTAACAGCCAAGTACTTTTTTTGTTCTATTTTGTTTTAGAAGGAAAAACACAAAGACAGCTGTCGGTGTAGCTGTTCAGAGAAAGAGTTCTGTACCAGGAAGAAAAAGGATACTCCTTGGAAGACATCTCAAGCAAAATTCTCTGCTAGTGGCCCAGTAACACAAACAGGACCAAAAACCATCTCCCACACTCCCCGTGAGCTCAGCTCCACTCCAGCCTGTGCTAGCAGCGGCTGCGCTTCAGCACTGCTCCCAACAGGAATTTAGTGAGCTTGGAATTCCAGGAGCCTCAAACCAGAACCACCTCAATGCATTTTACAGTATCTTGAAGCACATAGGTTAAATAAAGTAGATGGCTCAAGATTAAAGACAAAGCAATAGGGAGAAATGAGGATGTCATGGGAAAGAATTCATTAGAGATTTAGGAATGGAAAGGCGAGACAGATACGTTATCAGTTCAGTGAGGTTTCATTGCAGCAAAGAGACCTTCTGAAGATAAGCCTGGTAGGCAGTATTTCAGATGTTCAATCTGTGGTCTAAGAGAAAGTCTGAGAGCACGTTCTCCTTATCACAAGCAAATAAAAAAAGATTCTTCTCTGATGGAACAAACTCAAATAATCCCAAACTGAAGGTTCTGCAACTCTCCTGTGTTGCACCGCAGTCCAAAAAAATCCGGGGCTGCACCACAGACCTAAAGGGAGTTCCCACAACGTGACTGCGGGTCCTCCTCAAAACCAGCTAAGAATGTAGATGATTTGAAACTATCTTAATGATTTAAAAGTAGGGCAAACTTCCGGGAAAGGGAGTGTTGTGGCAGAAGCAGAAGAGGACGGTGACATGACAGCACTATAGGGACTTAGGCAGATGGCAGATTGCGTAATTAAGTTTAAAGTTAATTAAACAGTCATTCAAAGAAGAGAAACAATGCAGACCTACATTTACATGCGTGGGCTTGGCCAAAATGTAAATTATATGCAAATGAACTGAACCAAGTGGATGATGTATTGAAATTCTGCTGCCAGGACGAGCTCCCATGCCCACCAGTTTCCACTAATTGACCCATTACAATCAGCCACTGGGGCCCAGCCACTGCGTAAATCCGAGCTGTAACTTTCCATACTCTAAACAAATCAAAATAAAGTGAGAAGACAGCGCTTAAAGTGAGGGCCTGTCCACACACCTCTTAAACGTGATTTCAGAAGCTACTCAAAGCAACTGGTTCCTCTAGCAGCCCAACTGGTCACCAGCAACGCTGCACAACCCACCGCAGCTCTGCCTGTGCCAGCCAGCAGCTCGTCTTCCAGCGTGACTGCCTTCGTGCACCGGGACGTGGTCCAGCTGTGAGCCATCTGTGCACCCAGGAACAAATCCGGAGAGTGCTCTCGTCCTGCCTCTCTAAAAAGGTAATTCTCCAAACATTTTTGGCAGAAAGCCTGCCAAAATCTGCACAGAAGAGTTGAATGTGCAAGAAAAGAGCACAAAGGGAATGCTGTCCCCATGGGGGACAGAAAGGCACCCTGCAGCCCAGCTGGTGACCCCCAGGATGGAGAAACAGACTGCCATGGTTTCTGAGTTCACAGGGCCGCCACAAACTGCTTTTGGAGGTGACGATGCCACTGCAGTTGGCTGTAAAAATTCAGACAAGCATGCCACTGAGGAAGAAACACCTCCCTTAGAGACAGAGGTAGCAAAAAAAAAAGTGGCAGGTCCATGGATACACAGGAAAGTCAAGAGCAGAGACAGAAGCACACTTCCAGACTCACGCCCAGCTCAGCACCCTGCACGGTGGGAAGCTCGCATTGCCACCGTGCTTTTGCTGTAAGCTGCACGTGCTTAGTTACAACTATTGTGTTGCATGCCCTTAGATTTCAATATGGACCTAGGAAAAATGAAAAATGTTCTTGCTGACTTTGGCTTTCTGAAAGGGCCTATGCTTTGCAAAAAATGAAGAAAAATGCACAATGGATTCTTTCTGCTACAGAGAACAATGCTGTGGAAACTGCTCCCGATGGCCAAGATCATGTGCCTGCAACAGCTTGCTTCCTCTTCCAAAACACTTCCAAGCATCCTCATGCCTGCAAGATTTTGACTTCAGTAACTCAGACTGTAATTACAGTTTTATTCAATTCCTCAGCAAGGTTTCTGTTGTAGGAATACTATATGAGCACAAGAGCCAAAGATACCATTCCAGGCTCTGAACTAGGGGTTGGTGACGAAACTCATTTAGTAGCAATAGACTAAAAGTTTATCAAAATAGTTGCTGTGCTCCAGCTGCGTGCAACAGCTCAGCGGCGTTGTCAGGGAGTGGATACAGCTCTTCTGGTTTTCAGGACTCTCTGTGAACCTGCTCCACCCTGCTCGTGACCTCCTAACCACCTACTCCGCCTGATGACTGCACTCCTCCAGGCTTCCACTCCTGCCTTGGGATGTGGGTCAGGGCTGCTTCCACGGCCACCCATCCTTCCCTTTGCCCAAATCATCTTCCACAAAACCTCTGGCTCTTTATTTTATCCAGCAACTATGATGCGAACAGGCTTGTTCAACACCAAGAAAAACACTTAGAAAACAAAATATTGTGGAAGTTCTCTTTGATTTCTCTGGGCTTCAAGCAAGCTGCTCAAAGATCAGAGGAAGTCAAGAGGCTTTGAAAGGCACCTGACGGGAGGTGCTAACATACTAGAAGATGTTAACAGCCAAAGAAACGAAAGAACTGCTTTCAGATTCATATATATCCCGAGGTTACCATATGTGCTGCAGAATAAGACAATCTGAAGAACTGTTCTCCATACTGCCCATTCAACATAGTATATAGGTATATAGTTCATAGCCCTTAGTGGTGGAAAAAAATGCTTAAAAAACACACAAACTAAACAAAATGCATTATTGCTGCCAACTTTTATCTGTAGAAAGCCTGAAATAGTCTCCAAGGCATGACCTGCCCCATACATCTGTGGGCTGCAGCTGCTAGTGTTGACATTTTCCTTCAGCACCCTGGAAATTTTTTTTATTTTTGTCACAGACAACATTACTTTATGCAGTGGATCCCAACATTTTCTTTTCCATCCTGCCCAGGCCAAGTTTCAACTCTCCACAGCTTGGATTTCCCCACAAGAGGGAGTTAGGGATGTGTCCCACAGCATTTCACAGGGCTAGGTAATAGGGCCTTGAGGTGGGAGCGCAAGAGAGGGCCACCAGTGCACAGGATGGGGAGGCAGGAGCAGAGGTCAGAAAGCCGGGCAGCAGCGAGAGCCCTGCAGCAACCATGGCCTGCAGAGAAATCGCAATTAGCTGCTGATGCCTGCTACAAAGGATCTGCCCTACCTTGGTACCTGAGGTGAAGAAAACATTTTGGAGATTATCTGAACAGGCCAGAGCTGATTGGGGTTTGGGGCTGGCTGACCTCATGGACAGCAGAGGAGAGAGGGCTTTCTGAAATTAATTCCTGTCTGAACTACAGCATACTTTGGGATGTGGGGGGAGTAGAATTTGTTATCAAGGCTTTTAAGTGTGCCAGTAACAGCCCACATGCCACAAGCCTTGGTAAAATTGTTCCAGTGGTCATTTACTCTCACTGCTAAATTGTGCTTTATTTCAAGCCTGGATTTGTTTAGCCTCAAATGCATTATATCATAATCCGCTCAACTGAGTAGCCTATTATTGAACATCTGTTCCCCATGTAGGCAATTTACTGAAAGGTCCCTTCCCCCAAGCATCTCTTTGATAAGTAAAGCAAGGTTCCTCACATCATTCACTCATGATCCCAGCGTTTTAATCTTCCTTGTGGCCCTCCTCTGAGTATTCATCAATTCATCACCATCCTCCCTGAACAGAGGGCATCACCACAGGACACAATACTCCAGAAGCTGGTGCTGCTGCCGTGCCAAAGACACGCAGCCCATATTCCATCTTGCAATTCCCATGCTCACACATTACCCTTTCGGCCACATTTCACAGGAGGGGGATGTTCAGCTGATTAATCCATCAAAAGCTCAAAACTTTTTTCTAAGCTGTTGCTTCCCACACTGGGCTCCTCGCACGGCTCGCGTGGCTCTACGCAGGCCCAGTACGTGATCTTGTTTTGCCTGCTCCCAGTGCACCAAGTGATCCAGACAGCTGCCAGCAACTGCCCCCATTACTCTCTCTGCAGTCTCCAACTCATCCAAAGCTGCTTTCAGCCATACTTGCATGTTTTCTTCCTCATTATTGAAGGAAGTATTAAACAGCACATGGCAGAACGTGACAGTGTAGGAACCAGCCACACCTGTTGTCAAATGCAGCTATAAATTGAGAATTGTTAATTAGTTCAGCTAAACAGCTTTTAAGCCATTACACACGCACTGTCATTTTATCATGCTAACACACTAGCGCCAATACTCACACGGTTATCAGCAAACATCTCATAAGAAACTGATACTGAGGGAACGCACCAGAACCTTGGTTACATAAATTGATGACAAGTCGCATAACAGATTTAAAACTAATTAAAATTTTAAACCAGTTCTTGGATTAGCCTATTGTTTTTCTGGGACTGACATCACACGGACAGGCCTGGTAACCTGAGGTACATAATGGAGGCCTGATTTCAGAGACTGGAGCTAAAGAGAAGAAAAAAGAGTTTTAAAAAAAGCAAGTTAATGGTAACAAGCATTTCCACTGATGAACACCGTTCCATGAGCACTGGCGTGTGAAGGAAGCTACTTCAGGGAGATAAAAGCTTTGTTGCCAAATGCAAGGGCTTCTGCCACAGACCTCGGTCCTGCTGCACCACAGCGTGCTCAGGGCTCTGGCGATGGGCATGGATGATGGTTATTAGATCATATACCAAAACCGCAGTTGCTGCAAGGCAGGATCTCATCTCCCCAGGAGAGGATACATCAGATATTAACTCTCATACTACAGCTGATGTTAGCCAAAAACACTAGTTGCACAAGCTTCAGGAATGCAACATTTTTTCTATCAAAAGCAACACAGAAATTTATGTTCACGATGACGTTACTAAACCATTAGAGAAAGGAGCATCCTATTTTTCAAGTGTTTCTCAGATGGGGCCATACAGTAAATCCAGCTTTCCCTCCTCCCCCATATCTTATTACTATGATTAACATCACCTAAATGTTACATTGGACCTGGCAAGATTAGCTACGTTTAAAAGATTTCCACAGCAACCAACATTCTCCATTTATTGAGCTAATTCTGTGGCCTTTACTAGATCACTGGCTCACATTTACTGGTGCCAGATAGGGAGATAGCAGCATTCTTAAGCACTGAATTTCTGCACACAAGAACTGGAAGGCTGGCAGCTAAAAGGTAACAATCAAATTTGCTTTACAAGAAGTGAAAAGCAGAAGCTATGGTTCCTCCTTCAAAGCTCCCCCAAAGAAACAAAGGCAAGCACAAAATTTACTGCAGTGTATGATGAAAAGACAAAACCCCTGTGATTTTGCCATCTTAAGCCAGGTATTTCTCGATCAGCTGTGCCCTTCAAACATGCAGGAAAGCCATTCCAGGACATTTCCTTTACCTATGCTGAAACTTTCAAATGTCAGGGTTGCAGCCACAAACAACAACTCCATCCAACAGCAACAATTGTTTTTAAAGCTGTGATGCTAAACACCAGCCTGCTTGCCAGAGACACGCCTCTGTGGAAGCTGCCCAGGTTGGTTAAGTATCACAGACTGGGCAAATAAATGCCAAATGTCAGACAGACAATAAATCAGAACGGGCCACGGAAATCTTACGTTGTTTCAGACGAAGCACGTTGCTACCCAGGACTTGTCTGTTTCTACTCATGCTGACCCTGACAGATGGGCAAGATACCTCCACCGCATCATAAACCTGTGAAGCTTTTAGTGAGAGGAGCCTCAGGAGGCTACCTGGCAAAGTTGCTGGTGGTGTTCTTCCCAAGCAGGATGTCTGCAGATACAGACAGATTGTATATCCAGCCCTGCAAAATCTGAACCTATTTCACAGCAATCAGCCTTCAAAGGAGCACAAGCATTTTGCTCCACCCAAGCTTTCAGTATCAAAAAAGCCACCCCACTCCCAGATATTGTAGCTCCTGAGCTCTGAAATCAAGTGTGGTTGGGAGATGGTGGTCCCATTTGGAGGGCACTTCTCTTGTGCAGTTTTTACTTTTATTTTTAAACTTTCCAGCAGACTCAGAAACATGCTATCTAACAGCAACATTCCCTCACAAATAGGCTGAGGAGCACATGTACTCAAAAAGCAACCAACACCCTGCTGCCCCAACTAAAACACGCAGCTTGGTCTAAACTACTTACCGATTAAGTGACACATCACAGATATTAAGATGAAGTTTCACTTAGCAGCCATGCAAATCTCAACTACTGGCATGTGACAGACAGATGCTGCAGAAATAGTACTTCTGTCCTCAAGGAAAAGGGGGTTTTAAGCCCTTTTATGACAGAAACATCAGTCAGTAGTCCGTCTGAAAAGAGATTTTGATGACTAACACTGGATTGAAGTGGGAAAGCCCTTAGAGCCTTAGATCAAAAAACCAGAAAATAACCCAGGGGACTTCATGAAAGACTTTCTGTTAAGGAAACTTTTTGTTAAGGAAATTTTAACACCGAAAGACCCTAAAGGATGGGAATCTAGGGAAAAAAACTGACAGGGAAATTGTATTAGATGAAAATCTATAAGCGTCATAATTTAAAATGACATTTTAGAATGATTTTCTGCCTTTTTGCGGTTTAAGAAACTTCAGAACAGGAGCCTTCACAGCAATTATGCTCGCAGAGGTTATAGTTGCGCAGAAAGGAGCAACAATCTGCGGAATGTGCCTATATGCAGCTTCATCTTCCCAGAGTCTGAGGCTGCTGCTGATCCTGTACAGTGAATCCAATGTGCAGCTTCACAGCTGTGTCACATGCTTCAGACAAGGGACAGAGGGTTGTTCAAACTCAGCACTCAACTGCAAAGCTCTATGGACCAACCAGAGGGTGACAACCTACACTAAATCTCTGCACAACCCCAGGGAGCTGGGGGCAGGGAGAGGTGGCAAAGCCCCCCAAAAGAAGAACAAAGATTAGTTCTTGGTACAGGGTCTTAAAAACTACAAAGCCAGTGAGAGCTCAGCAGGACTTTCTGATGAAAGCCCCACAAGCAGAAAAGCAGGCAAGGGGCACACTGTCACAGTAGAGACGTCTCTTAACCAAGGAAAAAATAAATTGGCCACATAAGAGAGAGGATAGATCCTGCATTTCTCTGAACAGAGAAGAAAAAGCATAGAGATGCCCATATGCATTTTGGTGTTGTTTCAATCCCCATTTCTTGCCTCATCCCACACAGTTACTTTGGGATTTTACAAAGCTCTGGTATGCTTTGTTTTCAATCATCTCTAAGAAATGAAACATCTTACAGCAATTATACAAGACACACACACACACACATATATATATATATAAAAAAAGACATACAAGATGTCAGTACGAGCTATGCAATAGACATTGATCCTGAGGACACAGAACTGCACAAGGCCAGATGATGCATCTCTAAGCCTGTATCCCAAATCCACAGCTGGGAAACAACCTACTGAGCACCAGAAAAGGCAGAAGAAAAAAAGATTTGAAGATAAAACAGCAGTCCCAGTGCAGAAGGCATCAGTCTCATGAGTAATCGGAGGCTTCAGCCTGCTGTGACAAAGAATCCTTATTGATAAGTGGCAGGCTCTGTTTGCTAATTACAGATCACACCAGGACAGTGCTATTTTCAAGTTTTAAACATGTTGCTCCTCAAGTTCACACAAAACCAGAGCTCTTAAGTCAGCTTTTTCACCTATCATTCATTACTTTATAAGGGTAATACGTCAGTACAGCTGGACAAGTCACTGACAGACCAGTACCTAATCAAAACAGGTACTATCTGGAACACCAGAAGAGAATGCCATGGCCAGCCTCCTAGTTACCTGCTATGAAATTATTTCTATCCCCCAACACAGGGCTTGGGACCTTACAGTACAGCATGACATAAGCAATCATGACAGACAAACCTCTGTGCAATTTAAAACTAGCTCCTCCTGTAAAGCAGCCCTCCAGATGCAGTCCCTTGGGGTTAGCTTCTCGTCCTACCGCACTGGGTTAGTGGAGAAAAGTAACAGGTGACTTGTAAACAAGACAGGCTCCATCTGGAGGAACCAGGGAGCAATTTTGACCAGTTTATACTTCAGTGGTTTTCCTCCATGTAAGACGAGGCTGTGTTGGAATTAGCAGACCACTACCAGAGCTCCTCAGTGCTTCCCCTAGACAACAAGATACCACTGGCAGCGAGCTCCAGGGCTCAGTGACACTTGCTTGGGGCTGCACAAACCACTCTGCTTTCCCCCAGGGCCGCAGGTATGCTGTACCACTTAAAGGGCATTAACAGGGACCTGCCCCTCGCTGCCCACAGCCTGCTCTGGAGCACTCAAAGGGTTTTTTTTTTTTTTCCAGCCCTCGTCCTCCTTAAATTTCAGCACTTTCAGTTTTAGGCCATGGCTAAACCTGAGCTGAAGAGCTGTTAAGAAGACGACAACGAAACAAAGCAATATAAAGAGAGATGCTTGGCTTTGAGATTAGCTCAAAGAGCCTTTTGGAAAGCCTACTACAGCCTGAGCAGAGTTAATTTGTGAGGAAGTGTCACTACTGAAAAGGTGATACGCCTCACTGCTATGACAGAAGCAATTCTTGCCACCGGAGTTTCACAAGCCTTGAATTAAACTGATCAAACCAGACACCTGCCTATGCAAAGTAATACGACTTATATCAGCATCAAGAGAACAGATGAGCTTTGAAGTGGGGAAAATATTAATCTGGTACTGTGATGTGTGAGATCTTATACCTAAGCACTTGCATAAAACTTTTATTTCACTAAAACGGGAGTGCTAAAATATACTCAAACTGAACAGAAAAAGAGACTTCTCTGAATCAAATTACATATATTTTTTCCTATTTCCTTCATCCTCAGGAAACAGTTTTCATGTCCCTGCAAGTGTTCTGGAGTGTAACCAGTCTCAAGTACACAGGAGGGTGGCTCGGGAGGCATGCAGGGGGAAGAAAAGGAAGGGTGTCACTTAAGCAAATAATTTTCCAATAATCTTCCCCACAGTGTGAGTTTTCCACCTGGGAGGTCAGACACGAGGGCCAACATTTTCTGCTCTAGGTCTCCATACTAAGTTTCTAAATAACAAGTTTTCAAAGGGTTTGTAAACCTCACTCCCAAGAAAGCAGAAGAGAACTGCAGCTGCTTGCTTTTGAAAGCCAGGCTACTTTTATTTTAGACTAAAATCCATGTAGGCACCTATCATTTTCATAGCTACAACCAAGTCTGCTAGACTTTATTTAACAGGCTTTCTACAAACGCATTTTCTCGAAACTTGGGATCCCTCCACTTGTGGTGAGTAGCCTTTCTAATCCACTTAAATTTTTTTTTTCCACTTTCTCTTTAGACAGGTGTTTTTGTTTTCTTAATACTAGAAGGGCTTTCCAGGAGGGATGGGAAGGGTTGATAACATCACACTTCTCCCACAACAGAAAGATACACATACCAAACCAGCTTCAAAGAATCACAGAAAACAATGCACAAACCACTGAAGTTTGCTCCATGAACAGAATGAATCCATGAAAGACACACCACGTTGAATACACATATTGATTCAGGCCAACTTTCAGAGTCTAAAACATTGTTTTAGAAGTTTACCTTGATCCTTCAGGGTGGTGAGGACACTAAAAATATAAAACATTGTTGCTGGTGAGATTTACAGCAGATATTCCTGCAGAACTTCTCACTAAACATTACTGCCTCAACATCTGGCGATGAGTTTGAAACAAGCCCTTGTGTTTACTTCAGGAGGGCCCAAGAGAACCTGATGCTGTCTCCAGGGGCCAGGCTTGACTTTGGATGAGGAATAAAGAAAAAAACAGATGAGCCTTAGGATGCTTCTCACAGCTGCAGCATCTAAAGCAAGGCTGTCTCCAGGAAGCGCCCCACCTGTCTAGCTCAGGGTGGCTGCAGCAACATAGCTCTCACAGCAGTGTTAACAGCTGGACAGAAGTGCCCAAAACCTTCCCTTTAGGGTGATACTCCAGGCAAGCTGCCATGAGGTCACACTTTCTCCACAGAAGTGAAAGCCCATGCAAGCTTTACGGCAGAAGCTATTAACTTTTCTTCGGGTAGGTTGTTTTCTGCTGGTTTTCATTCCCTGAACCAGCAGAAGGAAGAGAAGGGAAGGGGAGCCCAGATCCCCAGCAGCCCCAGTTTAGATCGGCTTGGACGGCTCTGGGACCGCACCTCAGGCCTCCTACTGTACCCATGCAATTAGCTTGCACAGTGTCAAATTCAATTTTCAGCACCGAACACTAACAAACTAGCCAGTCTAAACTAACATTAGCATGGAATCTGTTAGCTGCTCTTCCCTACTGTCCAAAAGCTACTAGTTCCCTGAAGGGTAAAAGGCAGTAAAGTCTTATAACAGGCTAGTATAATAAATACAGAAGTGTTATAATGAGGCATACAAAAAAATCAGGCTCTTCAATAAATGTTAACATAATCTGCCTGTGTTAAATCTCTAATTATGATCTGTCTTGCAAGAACTCACGAAAGTTTACTAACTTTAGCACATAATCTACTGTCACAGCCTCAAAAAATACAGCAAGCCCTGTAAAAAGAATATTACTTGCCACTCTTTACTGATACGGCATAGTTTTGCAAGTGATTCAGTTAAACATTTACTTGATTTCCAACCCAAAAGTTGTGACAGACCTCAGGCCCCTCATACCCAGCTGAGAAACTGATCTCTTTTCTACTTGTTACAGAAAATTTAATGCAGTGACATTTACAAGTTCCTCCAGTAGTAGTTCATAAGATCAAGCTATCCTAGTATTTCACCGTAAATATCATTCAGAGGAAGTTTTAACCCATTACATTGGCAGATCAAATTTAAACTGCCTGGCTTTGGTTGACTGTTAATGCTTTGGGTTTTTTTAATAACGAATTTTATTTATCTCCGTAAGTTGGCTTTTTGCCCCAACCACTGCCTTTGAGAGGCATTCGCTGTACTACTGCAAGATGTATTTTCTTCGTTACTAACGGTAAAATTTACTAGAGTCAAGACTCTGTATCAGGAATTAGGCATTATACAGGCATCTTAGCCCCTGAGTACTAGACAGTCTTGGATGCTCCACAAAGGCTAACCAGCACTCCAGATCCAATGAGGTGATGCAGAGGGAACCGTGACTTTGCCTTGAGCCAGCTCAGATTCAGCAGTCTTATTAATTTGGACTCTGCACCACAGACATCGGGCTCTCCTAGTCTTAAGCTGGTCCTGGAAGTAGCACAGCCACATTCACAGAGCCCATGCCAGGCGACTAGGTCCTGCCAGCACCAAGCTGGCTCCACACGAAGCCATTTGGGCAGGCAGTATGGCTTACTTGTAAACCAGGACAAAGCCACCCACAGGTAACTAAGGGCTGACTAACTTGGACAGAGTAGAACTGGCTCATGTTAACTCACTCATGACTAAAACATCACATTCAATTCCAGGGTAATTGCAGCAAATGGACCAAACTGGTCATTAGTTTGAACTCACCGTGGACTTGACCTGAAGACAAGTGACTGGTTTTCCTGGCATTTGCTGCCAGCACATCCCCACCAGACTGCTCAGTCAACAAGTGTCCAGCTGCTGTATCTGTGTTGGCAGGACATCTGCCTCGTTTCTTATGTTTCTTCCTCCATGTGTCATCCTCATCCTTTTCATCAGAACCAGAAGACTTCTGCAGAGCTGCACAGTGTCTCAGGTTGGTCGATACTCTCCCACCCAGGGCATCACTCACATTTAACAAGTCAGCTGCAGCTCCATGCTGATGCACACAGTAGTCTTCCTCCACCTCCAAGTCTCCTTCTGGGTTAACGTTGGCATTTTTTCTATGAGGACATCTGTTGAGAATGATCTGGGGTCTATTGTTCTCAAATCCTCCATGCATGGGCTGTTCCAGGTGAGTTGTTCTGACTGGTGAATAGCTGTGCACATTCAGCCCATTCCTGGCCAGATTATCCTTCATCAGTCCTCTCCTCAGGGGTGGGTCCAGGTCCAAGCTGTGGTCATTGGAGGTGCTCTCTTCCAGCTGCATCTTCTGCGCAATGTGATTCATATAGGACCGGAATCGGCCGCTGTGGTGCTTTTGCACAAGCCTAGCGTAAGCGTTCTTCTGGGGAACAGTGGGCTTGCTTACTCCTTCCTTGGCACCTTGGGCAGAAGCACCTCTCGCATGCCCCAGCGGATCCATAGTGCAGTAAAAGGACCAGACTTCAAGGAGTTATAAATAGACACAGGGGAAAAAAAGGGTCATTTTCTTGAAACAAAATGTCATAATTGCCTATGCTAAAAGACAAAAATCTACTGAATGAGAATGTATTGACCTTCAGAGAAGTTCCAGGGTGATAAACTGCTCCACTGGGGTGAAGGGGTTTCACAAGGCAGTCAACAACCGCCCTGTACCACACCATTGTTGGTAACCGAGGAGTGACCACAGCCCATAAGTCATAACTGCCCATAAGCCACACGAAATGAGGCTTTTTGTCCCAGTGCTAACACCCCAAATATAAATGAGCCCTTTAATCCTCCCTTCCTTGCCTTTCAACAACCCCAGTGAATTAATGGAGCAACTGATAGACTGCTAGATGTGTCAGTCCAGAGGTTATCAGAAGTAAAATCTTGCCATGCCCAACTTGAAGCCTTCAAAAATAACTGCATACTTACAGAAGCACTTAAAGGTTGCGGTAAAAAGCAGATATTGCTCGTTACCTCACCTCCACAGTGAGGGACTCTACTAGATTATATAGAACATTTGCTTTGAATACCAAGACTAACCGTTTCAGCTCGTCTTTCTAGCCATAAACTTGTTCCCAACTGCAGCTGACATAAAATAAACTCCTCGCACAACCAAGAATCTTGCAAGAGCTCATGATTCTTAGTGATAGAGATGCACTGGCTACCACTCCATCCAGCACCAGTTTCTGTGGAGGATGTTATGTCCTCACCTTTGCAGCATGAGCATGGAGTATGAGTATCTTAAGTAGATCAGGCTTTCAGTCCTCTTTCTGCTGCTCTAGCTTTTAAGTTTTTGGAGCAAAACAATCTAGAAAATTGTCCTCAGCTACTACTAAGGCAAATTATAGGCATGGACAGGACATATCAATGATTTCTGCTGTAACTAACACCGAAGAAAAATATGAAAATATATTGATAACGTACACCAGGGCAACTGCTGTCTCCTGCAGGGTTCCATAAAAATGCCTCTTTTCATTCAAGGCATGTTTGAAGTTGAACAGCTGAATTTCACCCCAGCTGTTACGGTGAGAACTTCAAGGCATTACTGTCACCTTTTCTATGCCAAAACTGAAAGGCACTAGGCTCTGAATGAAAATAAAAGGACACTGTCCATTAAACCTCTTTCTTCGCTTCTCTGAGCACAGAGGTGATGGCAGGACAGAATGCAGAGTTCAGCAGAAGAAATTTATATTCCCTTCCCTGCTCCCACCACGGTGGAATTTTTCTTTGCCCTTAGCCAGCACTCTTCTCCCTTTTGGTGCAGTACCATGGGGCACAAGCCCCCAAGCAGCCTCCTGCACGCACACAGTGCCTGGGAACAGGGCACCCAGCAGAGACAAAGGGCTGCGGAGCTGCCTCCTGCCAGAGCGCCCGCTCTGACCCTTCCAGAGAAGCAACGCATGTTGCGACTAGATTTGCTTAAGTAATTGAGCACGGATGTGAACAGACTTCACAATACAAAGCAAAAATTAAAAATCCCTGAATAAATAGGAAAAATTCTTTGTGTGGTTTGTGATTCTTGTTCCTAAGATTTTCCATTGGTGCTGGCCAATAGCTAAACTTTTCTAATAGACTGACCTGCTATTACAAAACCCTCACACGGGTAGGTCTACAGCAAGCTTTCTTTTAACGTCACCTTTGCCAGTTGCCAATTCAATAGCAGCAGATAACATTTACAAAAGCCCGTGAGACTACTCTCCAAACACTGGTTCCGGCAGACAGGAGTTTGCCATCTTTATCTACAAAGAAAGAATAAACATCTGCTCCTTGCCTCCACTACAATTTCTGTAACATTAACAGCAATTGGAGCACAGACAAAAAAAAAGGGCGTACAAACCCCGACACATCACAGTTTCATTATTAGCTTTCCATGGGCAACCACGGACTCCCGGCTTCCCGGCGGCCGGGCCGCAGAGGGACGGCAGAGGCAGGTGAGAAGCGCACCCACCTTGCCTTCGCCCGGAGACGCAGACGGGCCCGGCGGCGGGGAGCTCCACGCAGCCTCTGGGAAGGGAGCGCCGGGGGACAACGCTCACGTCGCTGAGCCCGACATGACAACGGACCCCGCTGGCTCTGAAGCCGGGCAGCGGCCTTCAACATCCGCACACCGTCCAGCTGCCAACGCGGGGCCCGCCCAAGCGCAGCAGCGAGGGGAGCACCACAGGGACCGGGGCTCCGGGGCCTCGCCTCACGCCCCAGCGGGGACCCCGCGGGCCGGCCGCTTCGCCCGCTGCCGCCCCAGCGCCGTCTCCCTCCCGGGGCAGCGCTGCCGGGCCTCGCACCGGACC